>QLTV01001126.1:123857-135780 GCA_003457575.1 Thermophis baileyi
TTTTTTTCTGGGGATGTTTGGGGTGTTTTTTTATCTATCACAGTAGCATTTGATGGTGCTGCTTTATTAGAGACATTTGATGGTGCTTCTTTTCTATGTGTTTGCATGTTTTCTTCTAGTGAGAGTCCATGATATCGATTGCTTAGCACCAGTGGGGCTGCATCAGAGTGGGTTGGTTTGGACATGGGTTTTGTACTAAGTTTGTGTTTTTTTCTATGAGTGACATGTTTCCATCTGTTTTCTTCCTCTAATGGGTCAACTCTTTCAGAAGTTGCTTGGTCATTTTTAGGTTCAATTTGTGCATATTCTTTTTGCAAGGTTTGGGGTTTCTCATTTTGTTGGTTGAGTTTCAGAGTGGTTAGAGTTTCCTCTAGACCCTTTACTTTTTCTTCTAGTAACTTGATTAATTTACATTTGTTACATATGTAGTTTGGTTATTCTATGGGCATAAGTGTGTACATGGAACATGTTCTGCAGATCACAATAGTATCAGTTCCTTCTTCCATGAGTGGATTTTTTTTAAAAAAAAAATTTGAGAGTGGAAGTGTAGAGTGTTTTACCACAGATTTGTAAAAGGGGAAAATGTCCAATTTGGAATTAATTAATTAGTTAGAATTAGAATTAATTAAAATTAATTAGTTAATAAATAATTGCTTAATCAATCAGCTAAACTAATTAATTAATTAAGTTAACTAGCCATACAATAGATCTATTAGGATAAACTATTCGTCTAGTGGTCAGTCAATCAATCAAGTATTGGGTAATTAATTAGTTATTAAGTTAATAAGGCAATAAACTATACTGTAATCAATCACATTCAGCTCTCTACTTCCGGGAGACGTTCCAGCGCTCTTTGAATGGCGCTTTGAAAATGCCTGGTGATCCTTTTTTCTCCTCTTGGGAATCAGCTCCAGCACTTTTTTCTCTTGGGGATCAGCAACAGCACTTTCAGATCCTCATGGGGGTTCACTCCTGCACTCTGCAATCTTTGGGGGATGCTTTGTCTGGGGGACGCTCCAACGTGCTTTCTGCCTGGGGGACTAGAAGGGTCCGGTGCTCCGAAAATGCCTGGGATCAGCTCCAGTGACTCAGAATCACTTCGCAGGGAATCACCTTGCTCGCCTCTCAGAGAATCACCTCATTCACCTCGTTTTGAATCGTCTCACGCTTCGCAGAGTTTTTAGGGAATCTCCTCGCTCGCCTCTCAGAGAATCGCCTCACTCTTCTCAGGGAATCTCCTCATGTTTCGCCTCACACTTTTCAGGGAATTTCCTCACGCTTCACAGGGAATCGCCTCACACTTTGCAGGCAGGGAATATGCACTGGAAATCTCTACGCAGGGAATCGCCTCGTAGGTAATCTTGCGGGGAATTGCATCGGAGGGGATCGCCTCGCAGGGAATCGTGTCGCAGGGAATAGCCTCACAGGGAATAGCCTCGTGGGAATAGTTTGGGTTCACCTCACAGGGAATTTCAGTGAATCTCTTTCTCACCTCCGATCGGGATCACCATTCAGAAATGCCAGATTCACAGTAGATCATTTAGCCGGTCTTCCTAGGTGTTCACCTTCAGTCAGATCTCATGTCCCCAATCCCTTTTCTCCTGTTTCTCTGGCTATTCCTGGCTCTGGTAGTGATCCATCCAATAGTTCAGGATTGCAGGTTTCTTTACGATATCTTCTTCTTCGGATCTCCGGGGCCACGTGGTTAGTCGCTTTTTTCTTTCTTTCTTTTTTCGGGTTCAGCTGGCCCTAGACTCTAATTATTATTATATTTGTTATTAGGACCTAAACTGTCTGTTCTCTTTGTTTGGTTGCTTCTAATCTTGTCTCTAACCCTAGGTTTTTGGGTTTCTTTTCCTATTACTAGTCTTCAGCGATGTGACTAGGCATCTGCTTTGGTCGCCATCTTAACCGGAAGTTTGGAATGACAAACTGTCTCTTATGACATCTACACAACCTATTTTACCCAGTGACTTCAGCCATGCCTGCATTCACACTTGCAACACTTAATCATGGTTTGTTTTCTGAGGTTGAACCTGCTGGCCAATGAGTCAATGAAACATGGGAACCCAAAGTTTATTAATTCAGGGGAGACATGTTGAACAATCAATTATAACTGAAAATAAGCTGGAGACACTTTTCTTCCTACAAGGATCACACAACACACTTCACCAAGTGTGGGGAAACATTCTCACAGCCACCCTGAGAGAAAACCCAGGTTTAGGTTCAGCCTCTTGAGAGCCGATAATAATCCACTGATGACCACAGCCGCCCCTCCCCCTCTCCCCTGGGGTCTCTCCTGGGGCGAACCCAGAAATCAGGGTGGGCTCATTTCTGACTGAAAAGGGGCTTCCTCCCCTCTGGGCCCATCCAGGCTTCAGTGAGAAACGGCAGAGTCCCTCATGGAGGAGAGAAGCCCCTTTTATGCACCAGCCTGGCCTTCAAAAGCAACAGTTTGAACCCAGAGCCCCCAAGGATCTTATAGCCAGGCCCTGAGAGGAGTACCTGGGATATGGGCCATCCTCTGTTCCTCACCATAAGGAGGGACCTGCCTATTCCTTCATTCCCCCCCCCCCAGCCACCACTACCCCAATTCTCCCTTCTAGGAAAAGGTGGACACATCAGTGAGATAAGAGAGATAATCCCTCAACAATTGAGCCAAATAAACCAGGGACACAGGTGCTCCAAGAGCAGCTTCAAAGCACTCGGTTTTTTAGGGAAGGGGTTCACCCCACAGCCTCAGAGATGGGAATGTCAAAAGTGTCCCACTTTTTAAAATCAGCTCCAATTTAGGATTCATATATGAAGTTCTGATATAAAAGAAAATCCCAAACAGGCCCCACTCTTAACAATAGGCAGAATCCAAGGGGACTGATTGCTTCCTTGACATTAGAAGACAGGCAGCACAAGAGTTAAGGGTCACCATACATCTAGGTGACCTTCTCCAGCAGACTCTGGTTGAAGGACAGCAGAAGTCAATTCCCTGATGTTGAATCTCCAGCATCACTTTCCTGACATGTCCTGACAGAAAAGACCACAACCACTACAGAAATTGACCCCAGGAGTGTAGTTGTGGCTTTTCACAACAAGCTTTTCTCCAGCCTCTCCTCTGCACATGGAGCCCAGAAGAAGTTCAGGATCCCAAGAGGAGAAGTTGCTTCTCACTGTCATTATTGCTACCAACCTGCCTTCCATTGAGGACCTGTATACTGCACGAGTCAAAAAGAGGGCTGTGAAAATATTTACAGACCCCTCACATCCTGGACACAAACTGTTTCAACTCCTACCCTCAAAACGACGCGAACAGTTTTTCCCCGAACGCCATCACTCTGCTAAACAAATAAGTCCCTCAACATTGTCAAACTATTTACTAAGTCTGCACTACTATTAATCTTCTCATCGTTCCCATCACCCATCTCTTCCCACAAATGACTGTATGACTGTAACTTTGTTGCTTGTAGCCTTACAATTTATATTGACTGTTTCCTAATGTGAGTTGATTGCTTATTTGTACCCGGACTATCATTAAGTGTTGTACCTTATGATTCTTGACGAACTTATCTTTTCTTTTATGTACACTGAGAGCATATGCACCAAGACAAATTCCTTGTGTGTCCAATCACACTTGGCCAATAAAAAATTCTATTCTATTCTATTCTATTCTATTCTATTCTATTCTATTCTATTCTATTCTAATGACCATCTGGGCCTTTGAGATCTCCATACCTGTGATAGAGACATCAGATTAAAGTCATAAGCAAAGGATCTTGTACAGGGGTGGGTTCTAACTTACCTCGCTGCTGGTTCACTTCCTCCTGTGCCGCGTGGCTGCACCTCGTGGGCAGGCGCACGCTTTGCACACGCGCGCGTGCGCAGTGCAAAAGAATTTTTAAAAATCCCCCACAAAAAAAGCCAAAAACAAGATGGCGACGCATGTGCAGTGCCAGAAACTCGGCTTCTGCGCATGCGCAGAAGAAAAAAAACCTGGAAAAAATTCCAAAAAAAAAATAAATTCCAATTTTTTTTAAAAAAAAAGATGGTGGCGCCCACGGACCTGCACCAACCGAACCGGATCGGTGACATCATCGTGACATCACCAGCGGGTCGCTACTGGTTCGGGCGAACCAGTCCGAACCAGGAGGAACCCACTTCTGATCTTGTATTAGAAAAGGATAAATTTGTTCAGTCAAGCTCTGTGGGGAAAAGTTTTGGGACAGGCAGGGGCTCTGCTCTTGATTGTACCTCTCTCTCCTTTCCAGGTGACACTGAGCGTTTCTCTGTTTATATCAGGAAAGTCACTGGCATTTCCATCTTGTGAGAGTGCTTTGAATTCTTCCAACTGTTCCTGCTGTTGGTGTTAGAAACAGGAAGAGGATTAATAAAGCTCCATGAATTATGGACCTCCTGCTTCTGCTTTTGATGCTGCTTATGTCCCATCCAGTCTCTGGGAAGCTTGGCATGAAATGCCCGCTGAGTTTGGAGCACCAGGATGGAAAACAACCATGGAGCTATTACAGGCCAGGGGACCATCTCGTTGGTATAGTCACAACTGAAACAATAATATCGCCTATAATGTTGCTTTTTAGCAGTGGTCCTTCTATACCTTCTCATTTGTAAGTCATTCAGGGTGATGGAGTTGCATTCCCTCCAATTGCAGTCCTAACACTTTCATTCTTTTCTTCTTATTTCACTTACTTCTATATTACAGGACTTGTCTAATTTCCTGAATGATTTTGATTTCCATAACTTGCATCTTTTTTCTTATTTTGTAGAAGAGACTCAAATCCAAAGATGGGGTTAAAAAACCTGAAGTGATCCAGATTATTTTCCTCTCCCCATTCACTCCTGAATTTATCACTTGAATTCATTGTGTTTAAATGAGTGATTGAAACAGTTGTAGTTGTCTCTGCCCAGCCCATTCCCATATTTATATAACTGATTATTGGTTTTGGATCAATATTGGCTTAAGACTCAGTAGGCTTGTGGAGGCAAAAAGGAATACATTCTTTTAAAAAGTTACTTGTTACTGTTGATGAGAATAACATGAACATTTTTTTTACAGTAAGGGTTCTTTTGGTTTTTTAAACACCCTACAATTAATTTTCAACATTCAACTGGTCAACAAGAATTCCCAGCTTCTGCACAACCTCACACTGGGCTACAACATCCATGACAACTATTTGAACACTTTACGCACTTCAGAAGCTTTGCTGGACATTCTATCCACTGGAGAAGCCAATGTCCCCAAGTATGGCTGTGGAAGGAAGGACAACCTTCTGGCTCTTTTTGATGTAGCTCACAGGGACATCTCTATCCAGGCGTCAACATTAGTGGCACTTTACAAAGACCCACAGGTTTGTGTGTGTTTTTCTCTATCTGGCAAAGTGAGTGGTGGGTGGTGGTGGGTGAGCAACAGATGCAGCCATATCTTCTCCATGGAATTCAAGAATTGCTTTTCTCCATATTAGCAAACATGTCAATTGTGTTTTTTTCTATTATGTTCATGTTCAAATTCCTCATAAAAGGCCTGAAAAGCAATAAGGTCCCTGGAGAGGATTTTCTCCTGTCTATTCAGCTATTCAAAAAATATCCCTAGTTTTGGGTGAACTATATATGGAATAAAAAGGATTCTAGCAATTAGAGGTCAGTTAGTCTAGTAGGTATTTTGGCTAAAATATTTGCCATGTTCCTCTTAAGTAAACTTGAGGTTGGGTAGAACAAAAGTGCATTCCTTGCAGAAGAACAAGAAGGTTTTAAGTAGAGTAAAAAGTTTCATAAAATTGTATAATAATCAATCAATTAATAATCTAATATTGTCAACAGATTTGTTGTGAAATATCTAATTACATAATATGTCAGTCGAATAAACCATGGTTTGCTGGCTGTATAGATGTTAGTGCAGGATTTGATACAGTAAATGGAGAAATACGATGGAGGAAATTGATTGCCCTCAAAACGGAGCTCAGACTGTTGGCCCTGATCCAAGCCCTTGTTTGAGAGGGAGGTTTGGGCTCAATGGAGCCATGAGAAGAAGGATCTATGCTTACCAAGGGGTAACACAGAAGGGTGCATATTTGAACCCTTGTTATTCAGTCTAGATATTAATGACTTACCAGGACTAAGGCAAGATTCTCAGTATATGTCTAAAGTGCTAAATTATTTATTTATTTAGCAGATGGCAAAGGTATAATTAATTATTCAGGAGATTGCAATGTTAGTACATAGTATTTGTTTCACCTCCAAAGAATGCTAGTCAGTTTAGTTTCGGCTCATGAGCTTCTCCAGGGCACACCACAGGGGATGCTCCGCACCAGAAAGACGAGAGGTGTCCTGTGGCATCATCCGGGCCTTATCTCACCACCGATGTTGCCTCGCAGTTGGGTGTCACATCCAAGCAAGTCCAGCACTGGCAGGGGCCCAACCATCTGCACGAAACATGCCATATTTCCCACCAAAGTGGTATCAATTTTTCTACTAGCGTTGTCACATGCTTTCGAACTGCTAGGTGGGCAAAAGCTGAGGCAAGTAACAGGAGCTCACTCTGCCATGCAGTGGTAGAACTCGAACTGCCAGAACAGAGGCCATCTCCAGCGTCTTTAACCCACTACGCCACTGAGCCTCTTACTTGCTAAATACACGTTGGTTTAAACTGGTAATTCAGTACTATTATCATATGGGTTAGATTGCGCAGACTCTTGAGAAAACTTGGCTACTATTGACATAATTCTCTGATTATTGATAGTTGTGGTCTTTGGAAGACAAATGTAGCCAATACAGCAGTAACACCTTTCCTTACCCAGCGTTACCTTCTCTGAGACTGAATCTTGGATCTGCCATCATCAAAGGAGCCCACTTAGAACAATGGCATGATTGAATTTACTGCTTAAACTTAAAAAAAAAATGTAGTTACATAGCTTTCTTCCCAATTATTAGATATCATGCCAAAGTTACCCCCAAGCCCTTCTATTGAACTGACGTTTGGGGCTTAATATCTACCTGTACTAGAACAAACCCAATTAGAGCACCTGAGGAGTATTTTGGGGTGGATAAAAGGACTTCAGCTGCTGTCTCAGAATTGGGAATTTACACAATTTCATCTTTGTCTAAAATCAGGGGAAATACAGTCATGTGAAAAGGAAAGTCCACCCTCTTTGAGTTCTATGGTTTTATGTATCGGGACACCTGATAAAAATAACCTGGTCCTTAGCAGTTCTTAAAAGTAGGTAAATACAATCTCAGACGAACCACCAAAAATGACATATTACATCATGTCATCATTTATTTTACAAAAAGATAGCCGAAATGGAGAAGCCATGTTTGAAAAACTAAACACACCTTATGATACAATAGCTTGTAGAATCACCTTTAGCAGCAACAACTTGAAATAATTGTTTTCTGTTTGACTTTATCAGTGTCTCACATTGTTGTGAGAGGAATTTTGGCCCCCTCTTTACAACATGGCTTCAGTTCATGGAAGTTTGTGGGCGTTTGTTTCTGCACAGCTCTCTTGAGGTCCCACCACCACATTTCAATTGGTGTGGGGTCTGGACTCTGACGGGGCCATTGCAATGCCTGGATTCTTTCCTTTTTCAGCCACTTGCTGGTCTGCTTGGGGTCATCGTCCTCTTGCATGACCCAAAGTCCACCAAGCTTCAGCTGTCAGACAGATGGCCTCACATTTGACCCACATTTGACACAGAGGAGTTCATGGCCGAGTCAATGATCACAAGATGCCCAGATCCTGTGGCTGCAAAAGAAGCCCAAATCCTCAACCCCTCCATCCCCGTGCTTGACGGTTGGTGTGGCATGTAGTGTGTGGTTTTCCCCAAATGTGACTCTGTGCATTATGGCCAAACATCTCCACTCTGGTCTGTCCAAAGGAGAATGTTCCAGAAGTCTTGTGGTTTGTTCAGATGCAACTTGGCAAACCTCAGCCGTGCTGCCATGTTCTTTTTAGAGAGAAGTTTCCTCCCTGCAACCCTTCCAAACAAACCACACTTGTTCAGTCTTTTTCTAATTTTACTGTCATGAACTGGAACATTTAACAGGCTCACTGAGGCCTGTAGAGTCTGAGGTGCAACTCTTGGGGTTTTTTGCCATGTCTCTGAGCATTGCACGGTCTGACCTTGGGTGAACTTGCTGGAATGGTCCCTCCTGGGAAGATTGGCAGCTGCCTTGAATGTTTTCCCCTTGTGAATAATCTTCTTCGCTTTAGAATGATGGATTTTAATTTTTTTGGAAATGTCCTTGTAACCCTTCCCAGATTGATAGGCAGCAACAATTGCTTCTCTAAGATCACTGCTGATGTCTTTTTACCCTTTGGCATTGTGTTAACACACACCTCAATGCTGGAGACCAGCAACCTCCTGAAACTTTGGCTTTTATAGAGGCAGTCACACTTGTGACGATCGATTAATCCAGGTCCCTTGATCAGCAGCACCGGGATACCTCTTAGCCTCTTCACATCTATGGAAGCAGTCAGGGTGTCCTTAGCCTTTCACACCTGGCTTCTCCATTTTGGCTCTCTTTTTGTAAATAAATGACGACAGGGTGTAAATACGTCCTGTGTTGTTGTTCATCTGAGGTTGCATTTACCTACATTTAAGAACTGCTTAAGTCCAGATGCTTTGTATTATGTCGTGATATGTGAAACCAGAGAACTCACAGAGGGTCTCCTTCCTTTTCCACATGAAAGAAATTCTTAGTGTACAATTAAACCTGTGGAACATGGCAGAGTCCCATTTGCTGTTCAATCAGAATTAAACATTTACATATAATACGGCCCTTTATTGGAACAAAACCTTCACTTGACATCTGCATATGTGGGTCTGATTGTCCCAAAGGTGCTTTTTCAAGAGGCAACTGGACTTTCTGATTTTTCTTTGAAGACGTTTTGCTTCTCATCCAGAGCTGAAAAAGCTTCTTGGATGAGAAGCGAAACATCTTCAAAGAAAAACCAGAAAGTCCAGTTGCCTCTTGAAAAAGTACCTTTGGGATAACCATGACCTGGATGACTGAGAATCTCCATAGACATATGGGTCTGATTGCAATAAATTGTATGAGTGATACAGAAATATGATTTATGTTTTTTTATTCTTATTTTTATTTAATTTGTTTCTTGTATTCCATTTTTATATACAGCGTTGTTAACAATCTGTGCTTAATATTCTGTTTCTTGATGTAGTATAATTGCTAATCAACAATGATTTATTTGTTCATCAATACCAAGTTGAATTTATTAAAAAATAAAGTTTTGGACTTGATCTGACCCCAAATATAACACAGCATTTTTCCTTACTTTTTCAGATCAGTGATACAATTGCTTCAGAGGCTCTGAGTGATAAAAGCCAATTCCCCTTTTTCCACCAGATGTTCCCCAAAGAAGGGATCCAGTACCCAGCAATTGTGCAACTGCTCCTCCACTTCAGATGGATCTTGATTGGCCTCTTTGCTTCAGACACAGAGAAGGGAGAGAATTTCATGAGGACTTTCCCTCCTGTGCTTGTCAGGAATGGAATTTGTGTGGTTATATCGCAACTGTTCTCAACAACTGGATATACAGCAATCCTCAGAAAGGTCCTCTCTAAGTGGAGACAAGTCAATGTCTTTGTTCATTTCATGGAAGTTGTCCCCATTAAGAACAGAATCCTTCCTTTCCATTTAACACTTAGGCGTTTGCCAGGACCCATTGAAGGGAAAGTGTGGATCAAGACCACTATGGGAACATTTGAATCTGAAAAGCACAGACTTTTTAAATACGTCCATAGTATTTGGGCCTTTGGTACTTGGGAACGGGGAAGACTCCTGTGGCTGCCATTTTGAGAGGGCGCCCACAGCAGATCCCCACACTTTATCTTGTGAGTCTTCATGACTCAAGTTTGAAGCAAGACATTTTTGGAAGCAGAGGGGGTGTAAGAGGGGACTTTTGGGCCCCAGAATAAAACATCTCTCCATCACTGCTTGTTTGGGGCATCTCTTTCCTCCGGCATGAGAAGTTTGGGCTTCTGACCCAGCTCCTAAAAAGAGAAAATTAAAATACCTGTTCACCTCCTTTCAGGAATCTATGGGTATTTGTCTCCAGGTTTACCGAATTTAACACCAAGAAATTACATAAGATATACATACAAGATGGCTAGCTAAAAGCAAGCCTGGGAACAGGAGGTAAGACCAGAGGTGTGTGTGTATGTTTGTGTTGTGGGGTAGAATGGAAGGGATACAAATATAAATAAAGAGAAGAAAGGAAAGGGCTAATCTTGTGCAAAAGAAAACCTCGGGAACTAGAGGAATTCTGGTTCAGACTTTTAGGTGGGACTGTGCTCTTTTTCTTTTTTCTTTTTCTTTTTCTTTTTCAGTCAAGCAGTTCCACTGGTTAAAATAATTACAGAATAATATTTGGATGGGATCTTGGAGATCTTCTAGTACAACCCTCTGCTGAAGCAGAAGACCCTATCTCAGACAAGTGGCTGTCCAGTCTCCATTGATGGACTTGCACTGCTTTTTCTTCAAGTTGCCTGCCACATGCAACTGTGGGGGTCCCTGGGGTGACAAAAGGGGCTGACCTAGCAAACCTTGACGATGAAGACATCTTTGGTCACAAATGAAGAGGTGGGCAGCGGAAAGCTTTAAAGCTTTCACTTTTCTTTCTGTTTGTATGTTTTAATCCTTTCCACTAAAAGAGGCCCTCCAATATTCTCCAGCGACCTCGCTCCTACCCAGATCCTGGTTAATAAGACCCAAATCATTGTTACTGTTGGCCTTTTGAGGTTTCCGACGATGTTTATTTCTGCTTGGCAGGAAAAGAAGAAGGAAGAGGCAACGAGTGGCAAGCGGCTTCGTCCAGAAACTCCTGGGCCCAGTCGAGATATTCCGATGTCTCCTGTCCTCCATAGCCCTCATGCTCAAAAGTTGCAGCAGCCATCTCCTCACCCTCCCCAGATGCATGGACATCCACCAGAGAACCACGACCAGCCAAATAGAAGGCATTGCAGCCACACAGGTGAGAGGTTATCAGGCCTGTCCCAGCTTGGGCATTTAGGAAAGAAAGGCTCTCGTCTCCATTTTCAGTTGAGTTGCATCTAGTAAAAGGTAGGCTTTTACTAAAGCCAAGTGGTTACAGCATAAGCAAAGGTAGATCTGAGGATTCCTGCATAAACCTGATAATTTTCCCTTTCTTCTCCCTGGTCATCTTGTTAGTGTCCAGTGTGGGTCAAATTAGTTGTTTTGGTTACAATTCCCAAAGTTTGGTGCCTCTTTGGTGGGCATTCACATTCCTTTCCCATTTCCTGTGTCCTTGGATCTTTCAACCTTTGTCTCTGGTTGGCACTTCTGCTTCCTGTCATCCCCCATCCTATATCCCCCCCTCCCCATATTTTATGGCCGGCTGCCATCAAAGCAAAGCAGGGCTGAAGTGGTATGATGGCAGATCTGACAAGAGATCTTCTTGAAGACCAGAGAAGCTCTGCCCTTCTTCCTGATGTCCCATCTAGCTTCCTGAGATGGGAGAAAGTGGCAATGCATGACCATCCTTGGTCCCCTTACTGGAACCACATGGGCTACCTGGTTCAAGGGCCTCCCAGGTTAACTCTGGATGGGCTGTTCCTGCTATGGATACTTTGATTATTGTGTTATTGAGCCACGGTGGCACAGTGGTTAGAGTACAGTACTGCAGGCTATTTCTGCTGATCACCGGCTGCCAGCAGTTTGGCAGTTCAAATCTCACCAGGCTCAACGTTGACTCAGCCTTCCATCCTTCCGAGGTTGGTAAAATGAGGACCCAGATTGTTGGGGGCAATATGCTGACTTTGTAAACCGCTTAGAGAGTGCTGTAAAGCACTATGAAGCGGTATATAAATCTAAGTGCTATTGCTATTGCTATTTATCTATATCTATCTATCATCTATCTGTCTATCATCTATCCATCCAT
>QLTV01001126.1:146736-157179 GCA_003457575.1 Thermophis baileyi
ACTATCATTAAGTGTTGTACCTTGTGATTCTTGACGAACTTATCTTTTCTTTTATGTACACTGAGAGCATATGCACCAAGACAAATTCCTTGGGTATCCAACCACACTAAGACAATATTCTATTCTATTCTATTCTATTCTATTCTATTCTATTCTATTCTATTCTATTCTATTCTATTCTATTCTATTCTATTCTATTCTATTCTAATAGTCTTGTATGCCTCAATACAATCCATTCTTTCATCCATGTTAATACCGCAGCCTGATAGTACAATTCCCAATTCGGTAGCCCAAAGCCTCCTCTATTTCTCGAATCCTGCAGCATTTTTAAACTAATCCTTGCTTTTTTCCCTTGCCAGATATATTTTAATATTATTTTATTACGTTCCTCAAAGTATTTTTTTTTTCAATTTTATCGGAATTGTTTGAAATAAGTATAACAATCTCGGCAATATGTTCATTTTAATTGTAGCTATTCTTCCTATCAATGATAGTTGCAGATTTTTCCATTTTTCCAGATCTACTTTAATTTGTTGCATCAGTTTATAATAATTATTTTCCTTAATCGTTACACATCTTGCTGTCAGATGAATCCCTAAGTACCGTATTTTTCAGAGTATAAGACGCTCCAAAGTATAAGACACACCTAGCTTTTGGGGAAGGAAAACAAGGGAGGGAAAATCTGCCTCTGCCTCCCAGCAATTTGCCTCCTTGCAGCAAACAGCAAACAGCCTGTTTCAGTTTCAGCACAGCCTGATTAGCACAAGAAAAAAAAATCTGCCTCTGCCTCCCAGCAATTTGCCTCCTTGCAGCAAACAGCCCGTTTCAGTTTCAGTTTCAGCACAGCCTGATTAGCACAAGCAGCTGATTGTCAGTTGGATCGGCCTCCCGACCATCAGCTGTTTCAGGCTGCAGGGATTGCCATTGCCTATTGCCACCTCTGCGCACCCCATTTTCGGTCTCCACGTCCCATTTTCAGCCTCCGCACACCCCGTTTTTGGTCTCCATGTGCTCCATTTTCCGCCCATTCTGGGCGGCAGGGATCAGAATGGGCAGAAAATGGGGCACGCAGAGGCCGAAAACGGGACATGCGGAGGCCAAAAATGGGATGCGGAGGCTGAAAATGGTGCGTGTGGAGGCGGCAATAGGCAATGGCAATCCCTGCAGCCTGAAACAGCTGATGGTCGGGAGGCCGATCCAACCAACAATCAGCTGCTTGTGCTAATCAGGCTGTGCTGAAGCTGAAACAGGCTGTTTGCTGCAAGGAGGCAAATGGCTGGGAGGCAGAGGCCAAAGGGTGGGGGCCGGCGGGTGGGCGGGGGTACATTCGGTGTATAAGACGCACCCAAATTTTCACCCTCTTTGGGGGGGGAAGTGCATCTTATACTCCGAAAAATACGGTATTTTACTTTCTTAGTAATCTGAATATCTATTCTCTTCATTAACTTTTTTCTGCTTATCTGTAAGGTTTTTCACTAGAATCTTAATTTTCTTTTTATTTATTTTCAATCCTGCCACTTCACCATATTCTTTTTTTATTATTATTATTATTAATTTAGGCCATGTTTATTGTGGATCTCCCAGAATGAAGACTAAATCATCTGCAAACGCCTGTAATTTATATTTTTGCTTTTTTATTTCCATACCTTTTATCTCTATATCTTGTCTAATATTTCTGTTTAGTACTTCGTGTCAATATAAATAATAGGGGAGACAAGGGACATCCTTGTCTTGTACCTTTTTTAATGCTAACCTTCTCAGTCATATCTCCATTTACCATCACCTTTGCAGTTTGCTTATAATATATCGTCTTAATCATATTAATAAATCTCTCCCCAAAATCCATGTCTTTTAATTGTGCTAGCATAAATTGCCAGTTCACATTGTCAAATAAAATATAAAATACATAGGCTACTGTGCTGAAATAAATGCTTTCTGTGCGTCTAGAAAAATCAGCGCCATGCGCTTCGTAATACTCCAGTATATTTAAAATTATTCTCATATTGTCTTTAATGTGTCTCTTAGGTAAAAATCCATTTTGATCTGAATGTATAAATTGGTTTAAGAATCTTTTTAGTCTTTCTGCAATTATTGAGGCATATATTTTATAATCAGCATTCAATAAAGATATTGATCTATAGTTTTTTATCTGTTGTAAGTCTGAGTCTTCTTTGGGTATGAGAGTAATATATGCTTCCGTCCATGAATTTGGTACTTTCGCTTCTAGCAATACTTCATTGGATACTTCCAACATTGGTGTACTTAAAATATTTTGTAGGTCTTTGTAGAGTTCTGCTGGTAGGCCATCCGGACCTGGTGTTTTGCCGTTCTTTTGTCTCTTAATTGCTTCTGTTAGTTCCATCATTGTTATTTGTTCATCTAGCATAGCTTTCACTGTTTCAGGTATTTTAGGTAGTTCTGCTTTTTCTAAGTATTGTTTTATTTTATCTTCTGATATTGTCTCTTGATCATACAATTTTTCATAGTAATTTTCATAGTAATTTTGAATCACTTTCTTTTTATCATCATTTTGATGGTGAAGGGTTCCTTCCTCATCCATTAATTGGTGTATCAGTTTCTTTTCTTTCTCCTTTTTCAATTTATATGCCAGCCATCTTCCCGCTTTATTTGCATTTTCAAAGAAATTTTGTTTAGCGCTCTGAAGAGTAAGTCAGACTACATGATGAGCTTCTGAACAATACGAGCTTTTTGATACTGGAAGTGCCTGGCCTGGAAATGTCTGATATTTTAAGTGCACCCTGGATGGCTCCCTCACTGGAGTGGCTTAGCAAAAGATTTCCTTTATGGGGAGAGGCAAGGCCTGCGGGAATCTGAGATAATTGCTCTTATTCATAGGGAAAATGTCCCACATGCAGACATGCTACGATGGGATAATTAGTTGCTTTGGGGTAGCCATGCCTCAATGCTGGGTTTACCTAGGACAATGTTCCTCAACCTTTGCAACTTTGAGATGGGTGGACTTCAATTCTCAGAATTCCCCAGCCACCCTGAAGCTGCCTAGTAAGTCCCGTTAGTAGGAGTAGCTGCCTCTGGTAAGCTACTACAGTGCCTAATATTGACTTCAGGCTGCCAGTGAGATAAAAGGAACATTGTGGAGATAGACCAGGAAGAAATATAGCTGGGGAATATTTATACCACGGTTAGAGAGCAAGCAGAGAAAAGCCCATTGGAGCCAGAAGCTTTTTTAAAATCCCAGCAGTATAAATGAAAAGAGATTTTATACAAAAGGGAAACCCTCTTTTGCGATGGAGTCAGGACAGTGATATAAAAGCCAGAAATAAGGTGAAAATAAGCTTTGCCATTTTGTCTCATTGTAAGCTGGGTGTGTATGTACCGTGTTTCCCCAAAAATAAGACCCTGTCTTATATTTTTTTTGAACCCTGAAATAAGCGCTTGGCCTTATTGCCATGCACTCAAAAGCCCAATTGGGCTTATGATCAGGGGATGTCTTATTTTGGGGGAAACATGGTATGTAAATATACAGAAAGGGAGAGAAAATTGTGTTGCATATGTTCTCTAGAGAAAGGCAAAGAAACTCTGCTTGGACTCAGAGGTCCTCGTTCTCTCTAGTCCTGGCCACAGAAACGATTAGCCAGCCAGCTAAGAGTTAGGAGGGCAGTTAAGACTGAGGCCTCCTTCCCAACTATACCCCCTCGGCCTTTTCCTGTCCCTTGGGGTCCCCCAGGCCTCAGCCTGCTCCCCCTGCCCACCCCCCAGGAACTGGCAGGACTCAAAGCCTGTCCAGGATGGTCGGGAGAGCCGCTGCTGGCAGAAGAGCCCCTGGGGCCCCTGAGGGCATCTCTGGGGAAAGCTCAGCTGCCCTGCAGGGGATGGAGAGGGGGCAGAGCAGCAGCTCAGTCCTTCCAGTCCCTGGGGGCCAGGTGGAGAGCAGGCCAAAGGACCCCAGGAGGCAGGGGGAAGCATGGAGGGGCAGGTGGGAAGGAAGCCCAAGAGGGGGGGGGGTCAAACACATCATCAGCTTGGAGTGGCTGCATTCCCACAAGAGATCCACGTCCATGAATTCCACTGACCTTTATCTAACCAATTTGGCTTGACCATTGGTAGATCAGATCCTGATGCAGAGGCAGCACGTAATGAACTTTCAGTGCTTTGAACTCCACTCCTGTTCCTGGTTTCTTGCGCCTGACATTCTCTGGTATATTTGCACAGTTGGAGAAAGATGGCTGTGGGGGTCCTTAAGGCCGACAGCCTACTCGGGCGGGCCCCTCCCTTGAAAGAGCTGCGTGTAAAGATCATCAGGAGTTACTCATCCCAAACACAATTGTTCTTTACCAACTGGGGCCACCTTTTTCTGACCCCCCCCCCCGCCCTTTACAGCAAGGCGGAAGTGGGAAAAGGCACCACCACACTCAATTGCATCTGAAAAACGAGAGGCCTTTTCACATTTGTTACTGATGCAGTTCCACTAGCCTTTAGAAGGCAAATTAAAATACACACACACACACCTTGTCTCTCTTCACTCATCAAAACTCAACTGAGTTTTGAAGATGGGGTCACCAATGCATCCCAACCCTTTGCCTTTGCATCTGTATAAAAAAAAGTATGCCATGGATCAACTGGTGAGGAAATGTTGACCTCCCCTATTGGGGGGGTTTCCGCCAAACACTTGCACACAGTTGTGCCATGGCAACATTCTCCTTTGTCTCCACCCCTTCTAGGACTTGGTGGGCTCAGGATATAAGAGAACATAGAAGATAGAATCATAGGGCTGAAAGCAACCTTGGAGGTCTTCTAGCTCAACCCCCAGCTCAAAACAGGAAACCTTACACCTTCCCGGTCAAATGGCTGCCCAATATCTCCTTAAAACCTCCCATGATGGAGCACCCACAACCTCTGAAGGCAAACTATTCCACTGATTAATTGTTCTCACTGTCAGAAAATTTCTCGTTAGATCTAAGTTGGGCGTCTCTTTGTTAAATTTCCCTCTGTTACTTCCCATCTCTTTCCTGGCCCCTGGATGCTTTGGCTTCTCTGTGACAGACCCTCAAGTACTGGAAGACTGCTATCATGTCACCCCTAGTCCTTCTCTTCCTTGGATTAGACATACCCAGTTCCTTAATCAATCATCATCCATCTTAGTCTCGAGGCCCCTTATCACCTTTTGCTGCTTTGCTCTGAACACTGAAGGAGTTGCAAGCTTAGAGACTGAGGCTGAGGGGTTTGTGTACAGAGACAAATATAACACCCAAAACTGTTCTGGTAGTCATATAAAGCATGCTTTGAACCCAGAATCCCAATTGGTTCTTTCAATAGTAAAGAAAGGTTCACCAGGTAGAATAATAGATTGCACAAAGGCTAAATCAAAGTGATGGAAGGACAGACAGCTCAGGGACTCTCGCAGCCTACACTTTGGCAATTGCAATACCTACAGGAACACAATCTTTAGCAGGTTCCTTGCTTTGCTGTGAGGGAAGAAGCAAAGAAAGGAAAGAATGACAGTACAATAAAACAAGCTAAATAATAATGGCTGGAGTCTAATTGTCAAAAACTGCTATGAGTAACTCAAAGGCTGTTAAAACTTCTCTTCAGAGTGCTTTAGGATCTCAAACTCAGAACTTAGCAATAATAATAGCACTTAGACTTATATACTGTCTTCCTTCCAAAAATGTGAACACTCATAAAGAAAACACTCAATCAGGTAAAGGCCTAAGAGATGACTAATATAACTACAGTCTGCAGACCAACCAGGTTACCTTGCAAGTTTACGACAACAGAGTGGATAGAGGGCGTTGGAGTGATAGAGAAGCTGTTAGGCTGTCCCTGAGCCAGCTGCTCCGCTGTGAATTCATTCTGATAGATCTACTACACACAGAGTGGCTGCCAGCGAGAAGGCAATGTATGAGAATTCTCCTATCGTTCAGGCAGCCCACAATTCCCTCTATGCTCTTTAGAATGAAGCCCTTTCTGAGCACCTTTTCAATATTTCTAATGAGGGTCCTGTCAGGCCGAAGCCATATTTTATTAGAGATTTTGGCCTGCCACACTTATGCTTTAGAATGTAGGCTTGCTATGGGAATTTGGGAGGGGCTGTTGCAGGAGGGATGTGCGTAGCCATAACAAATTCCTTTCAGGTTGCCAAGGTCATCCTTTGTGCTGCACCTGCACGGAGATGGGAGTTTCCTGCCACGTGCCAGATGAAGATTGGTTCATGTGATGGACTTGAGGGTGTGGGGACAAGGGCTTGAACTTTCAACTGGCTGGAGAAACCCCGGGGACTTCAGATCCAGGTTTCTCACAGCCGTGCCCGCATGGCTCTATTAATAAATTGGAAGTTAGAGGAATGTTTTGCCTCGGACTCTGATTTGATTTTAGAAGCTATTTGGAACCCTGACATTAACCCAGATCTACCTTAAAAAACTCATCCAGCTACCCCGAGCCTCCTATTTGATTTCAGATGCTATCTGGAACCCTGACACTAACCCGGATCTCCCTTAAAAAACTCATCCAGCTACCCCGAGCCTCGGGGCGCTGTTCGGGGTCCTGAGCCCCAGCACCGACCCGGCAACGGGCGGCACGAAGACTCAGGGAAGATGGAGGAGAAAGCGGAGGAGATGGAGCAAGCAACAGGGGGGCAAGTAGAGGACGACTCCATTGGGAGCATCAGCGTCCATTACTATCCTTCCCCGGAGGTTGCAGCTGCCATGGAGGCCGCGGAGAGAGAATGCCAGTCGGGGGCGCAGCACAAGCAGCCGGCCCCTGAGCCCCTCTCTCAACCAGAGCGGACCTCTCAAAGAGCAATAGGGGGGCTGAGTCCTCCCCCCAAGCGAGCGTGAGAGCCTCACCTGGGTGTGGGATTGGTCACAGCACATGAGTGGAGGCAACAGAAGATCATGCTCACCAGTCAGTCCAAAGGCGAGGGATCCCAGCCGCTGTCTCGCAGTCAATCGCTGATGGATCTCCATGACCAATTCGGCCGCCTAAGCGTAAGTTGGACGAATCCCCAGTTGGGACCCGAAGCCACTAGATGGAACTTGGCCCAACCCATGTTCTCCTTCCCAAAGAAGCACCTGGGGCCCCAGTTGAGTGGAGACACAGCCTCTTTCCATACCGTGGCCAGCGGGACCCCGGGAGACCTTTACGCCGGGACAAAGCCTACGTGGACCACCCTTCACCCCAAGCCACGGGCAACTCACCAGGCCAGCCTAGGGAGCCTGCCTCTTTGGCAGCAGGGAGCGTGGAGACCACAAACCCCTGCCCAGCAGCCACACCTTGGTAGCGTGCCGCTGTGGCAAGCCCCACCTGGATGGGCTTTTTTCCCCGGAGTGGGATGTGCACAATGCACATGGGTGACAGGGGCCCCTCTGCCTCCTAACCCTGCGCTGGGGTTTGGAATGGTGCAGCAACCCCCCATAATGCCAGTTCCGGCCGCACAGCCCCAGCCGCAACCGCAGTGGCCCCTCCCCACTGATGGGGGTGCTGGCCAAAGGGTGCAGCCGGGAGGGGGGCTAATCGGAGGGCCCCCACAACCAGCCATCGCTCAGCTGGTCACACGCATGCAAGCCGCTGCCCCGCCGGCCCGGGAGCCACCCCCCTGATTCCGAGCCATGTTTGATAGGGATCCCAAGAAATTGGCCTACTTCCTCCACCGAGTGTGGGCTTATGCTGATGAGCACGGGATGCAATTCCAGTCGGATAGACAGCTAATTGACATGATAACCGAGGGAATGAACGAAGGGGAGGCAGCAGAGTGGGTGGCAGAGTTCCATGACGAAGCAGCCCCAGAGCTAGATGATGTGGACGAATTCATCCAATTAATGAGGGTCCATTTGCACGACGTGGGCCAACAAGTGGAAGCCGAAGAGCAGATCCAGGGGTTGAAGCAAGCGGGCCGCCCGGTGAAAGAGTTAGTATGGGAGTTCAAAAGAGCAGCTGGGAAAGTGCGAGACTGGCCCGAGCAGCTCCTAGTGCACACGTTCTGCGGCGCCCTGGATCCCTACCTAAAAGAGGCGTGTGAAATCCGAGGGGTCCCTTGCCGAATCCAAGAGTGGTATGCTACCGCCATCACCTTGGATCACGTGATCCGTGGTCGGAAAAAACCTCCCACGGACCGCCCGGCTCAAAGGCCTTTGGGACGCCAGGTCCCCCCGAGACAAGTTGCCACCCCAAGCCCTGAATCAACGCGAGGCGTGGAGTGCTATCGGTGTGGTCAGTCCGGCCACCGGGCTGCCGAATGCCTGGCGCCAGCCCCAGTTGCACTGTCATGGGCCAGGCCAACCCCTGGGACCAGGAGGAGGCCCACGAAACCGCCGGAGCCAGGGCGCTTGGGACTCCAAGCGGGGGAGTCCCCTCCACTTTCTGACGACGTGGAGGCATCACCAATGGAGGAGTCGGCTCCGCGATGGCACGAAGGAGACAGTGGCGAAGACAACCCGATGGTGAGTGAATTCGTTCGCCCCTTCCTCATTAAGGCAAAAGTTACGGTGCCGGGAAAGGAGAGTGAGGTAGACGCCATAATAGACACGGACTGCTCGAGGTGTCTAATCAGCAAGGCAGTGGTAGATAAGCTAGGGATCAGCACCAGGCCCGTAGCGAACCCAATCCGCTTCCAACAATTAGACGGATCGCTGATTGGGGGAGCCCCCGCCACTCTCCTCACCGAGTTAGTAAAATTGCAGCTGGGAAGCCACCACGAACTTATCCGGTTCATAGTCGCCCCCAAGATGTCTGAAGCAATCATCCTGGGGCTCGCGTGGCTAGACAAGTGGACCCCCACCATAAAGTGGGAGGATGGGTACCGAAAGCTACGCCTACACATTGGGCCCACACCCCCAATGGGGAAGCAGAGTAACCTGAGAGAGCCAACACCCCTGGACTCAACCTGTCCCCAGCTGGCCACCCCGGCACTTGAAACCATGCCCCCAGGCTCCCAGCAGGTGCCAGCAGAATACCGAGACCTTGAGGGAGTGTTTAGTGAAGAAGACTGCAACTACCTTCCCCCTCACTGGCCCACGGATTGCGCTATAGAATTTGAGCCGGGGGCTACGCTCCCAAAACCCAAGATGTACTTCATGACCCCAAAGGAACTAGGGGAGCTAAGGAAATACATCGATTTCAATTTGGAACGAGGGTTCATTCAACCAGCAAAATCGAGAATCGCCGCCCCCATGCTCTTCAAAGAGAAGAAAGACGGGGGGGTCAAATTGTGCGTGGACTTTCGTGGGATCAATGCCGTGTGCGTGCAAAACACCTACCTCCTCCCTCTCATGAAGGGCTTGCTGAACCACTTGGCCAAAGGCAAGATATTCACCAAGCTAGACTTGAGAGAAGCCTACTACCGCATATGAATCAGGGAGGGGGATGATGCCAAACTGTACGCAAAACTTTCCAAGTGCGAATTCCATAAAACCTCCCTGGACTACTTGGGGTACCGCATCTCCAGCGAGGGAATAGAGATGGATCCCGGAAAGGTGAAAGCAGTGCTAGATTGGCAGCCCCCACGCACTCGCAAGCAACTACAAAGCTTCTTGGGCTTCGCAAACTTCTACCGGCAGTTCATCCCGTCCTTCGCCGAGGTGGCGCTCCCACTGATGGAACTGCTAAAGACCGGCCCGTCACCCACCAAGCCAAAGCCCAACCAGCCAATTGGTTGGACGATGGAATGCCAAAAGGCATTCGAAAAGCTGAAGCGACTTTTCACCCAAGAACCAATCCTGTAGCACCCCGACCCAGACAGGCAGTTCATAATCCAGTCGGACGCTAGTGACGTAGCGGTGGCAGTGGTGCTGTTACAGAGAGATGAGAAGGACGGACTCCTGCCGTGCGCATACGTTTCGAAAAAACTCACAGCCACTGAGAGGAGATGGGCCATTTGGGAGAAAGAAGCATACGCCGTTCGCTGGACGCTGCTCACTTGGAGACAATTCCTGGAAGGAGGCAAGGTGCCGTTCGAGGTATGGACAGACCATAAAAACCTCGAGGCCCTGAAAACCCCCAGAAAGCTCTCACCCAAACAGGTGCGTTGGGCGCAATACTTCAGACGATTCAAATTTGAACTGAAGCACATCCCAGCTGGGAAAAACCGACTAGCTGATGCGTTATCTAGAAAACCACAATATGACAGGGAGGAAGAGTTCCATTCGGTCATTCCACCCTCGCCAGAGGAGCCAGCAGGCACTCCTCCCCCAGAAGGTGAACTAGCTGCCCCTGTCTTCACCAGGGGCCAAGCCAGACGACCGAGCGCGCGAAGCCAGAACGAGTGGACCGCAAAATTACAGGCCGCTCTGCCTAATGACCCCTGGCTCAGTGACAACAAGGAGATCCTGACGATGAGAGAAGGCTTAGCCTGGAAGGGATCCAAGCTATACGTGCCTGCCAGCCTCAGGCTAGAAGTGCTCCAACGAAGTCATGACTCCAAGCTAGGAGGACATTTTGGGTTCCTCAAAACCCTCCACCTACCCCAAC
>QLTV01001126.1:191364-204426 GCA_003457575.1 Thermophis baileyi
TAGGCAGGGGGGTGGACTAGATGACCTTGCAAGGTCCCTTCTTCCAACTCTGTTAAATCTGTTAAGTGTGTTAAATCTGTTGCAGGTGCCATTTGTGTCCTTTTGCATGGTGTGTGAGTCAGTACAGCTGCTTTTGCATGGTGTGTGAGCCAGTTGTGTTGTTGTGTGTTGTGTGTGTGTGTAAATTGTAAAAGGTGTTTTTTTTTCAGCTCTTTGTGACGTCAACTTGGCCATGCCCACCTGGTCACCTGCCCACCAAGACACGCCCATCCGGTCACATGACCACCAAGCAAGCCCATCCGGTCACCACATGACGTGGCCACACCCACCTGAAGCCACACCCACCTGACCTCCAAGCCATGCCCACAAAATAAGCCACACCCACAGAACCAGTAGGGAAAAATTTCACATTTCACCCCTGGAAGGGGATACCTCTTTTGTTTCCACAATGTACTTCCTGAGATCTTTGTAAGATTTTTTTTCTTTGAAATCTCTGTCCCTCACTTTAATTTTCTATATTAGAGCAGAGACAATTTCTGTGCTGCTGTGAAAAAAATTAAGGAGGTCAGTAGTACATTCTGGGAATGGTTACATAGACCTGTAGTTAATTCTGGAACATATGAGGAAGCCAGTCATGTGTCATGTGCAAGGGAGCAAAAGCCCAGGAAGAGCAAGTTTTCATCTGCTTCCCTATACTAGGCTAATTTTCTGAGTAGCTAAGTACCAATGAAACAGCAAAATCCAGAGAGGAATTCCAATAGGGGAAGGAAGCCATCTTCTGTGATATCTAATCTTTTCACAGAGTTTAATTGTGGACTCAAAAGGTGTTGGGATATTCATGAGCAGGAAGAGTCATGTGGTAACTCAGTCAGCCAATGTGAGTAAAGTGCTACTGAGTCTGTGCAAAAGGAATTAAGCAAGAAGCTGGACATGTTTTCCAGTCTCAGGTCTGTCTCTGTATCTCTCTGTGTGAAGACTTCATTATGTTGCTGTAAAGAAGAAAGTATGGTATTGTAAATATTTTGATAAGATTATAAAGAAGTTATTTGATTCAGCAAATGCAGTCAACTGTGAGAGCTTCTGATTTATTTTTCTACAATAGAGAAAGAAAAATTGTCTAACAAAAGGTCAACTTCCAAGCAAATTATGCTTATAGATAGTGAGTATTGAAACTTTCCTCAGAGATCCAGATGGGACTGTTAAGAAGGCTGTGGAACCATAATTTTTGTTACTACATGCATTTGGGGTAGTGGGTTGTCAGCTGTCAGGGAGGAAGGAAGGAAGGAAGGAAGGAAGGAAGGAAGGAAGGAAAGGAAGGAAGGAAGGAAGGAAGGAAGGAAGGAAGGAAGGAAGGAAGGAAGGAAGGAAGGAAGGAAGGAAGGAAGGAAGGAAGGAAGGAAGGTCTAAATTAATACAGGTTCTCCATCGAACCTTGCTGTCTTAGAGCTTCTTTGTATATTATTGGACTTATGCAATGGTGGGATTCAAATAATTTAACAACCGGTTCTCTGCCCTAATGACAAGCTGGGTAGGCGTGGCTGGGTGGTCATGTGACTGAGTGGGTGTGGCCAACTCAACATCACTCACGTCGAGGGGCGCTTCGCCTCGCCCGGCCTTTGGTGACCATAGGGATGCTGTAACGGTCGAAAGTGTGAAAAATGGTCATAAGTCACTTTTTTCAGTGCCATTGTAACTTTGAATGGTCACTAAATGAACTGTTATAAGTTAAGGATTACCTGTACAAAAATACAAAAAGCTTCTTTGCTTGCAAAAAACTGCCCTAAATAGCAATCATTAGATTAGAAATGGGGGAATACACCCTGAAGATCAATGATAGCCAGAGCCATCATGGAAACCTAAACCATTCTGTCTGAATACCTTCCTTTTCATCAGCAATACCTGCAAGCCAGAGTTACAAATCAGGCAGGGTGCCATAGCACCTTGAGGAATTAAAATAGTTAAAATGCAACAATAACTATCAGCAGCCAACTCTTGCTCATCAAGTGAAACCCTTTAGCAGAGAGGTCATTTAAGCTCTCCAGAAAGTGGGTGGGCACACTTGGACTACAAAATGCCAAGCTAAAGAGGCAAATTAACAAAGTATATAGGGGACCCAGGTTCACGTCTCTGCCCTCCCAAGCTTGTCAGGATCACAATAAAATTAGTACATGCCACAGATATCTAAATAAACTTCAAGCCTGGTGCCATGTTACTAAGCCTTATTATCATGAGAGAAAACTAAAACGAATTGAAGGATCCACACCCCTACCTCCTGTTTTTTTTTAATCTTGCTATCAGTGAGCAATCATGTGCCTTGGCCACTCTGACGCAATGAAAGAGATTACTGTCCCAAAGGTGCTTTTCCAAGAGGCAACTGGACTTTCTGGAAACCAGTTGCCTCTTGTAGAAAGTTAGCAAACTTTCTTTGTATGAAATATTTTGAGAAATATTAAAAAGGCAGAAAATTATATTTCCCTAAATGAGAAATAGAGAAACATGCTCTTAAAAGGCAGGAAACAGACTCAGTCTATCTTAATAGCCCCAAAGAAACTGAGGCGGTCACCTTTTAAAAATGCAGATTTGGTAATCCATTCAAGACAGGATTAAACCTCAAGGAAGCCAGCATCTCGGATTAATTACATTTGTTAAACAAGATTAAAAACCCCAACTCATTGCCAGCCTTCTCCAGACAAACTAATTAAAATCAAATAACAAAATACACAAAACAAGCCTCTAAATTACAAAATGCCGTAGAACAAACTGTATAAAAATCCATGTACTCATGAAACCAATTGGTCAGCTGCCCAGGACCTCAAACCCATGTGGTCCTGTTCACCAATAAACCATCTTTCCAATCAGCCTCCATGTTTCCAGTGTCTTTCTCCCCGCTTGGAACTGAACCAGATGGACATTTCTTCCAACACTCTTGAAAAAAGCACCTCAGTTAAATCCATAAAATACATCTGCAAGTATATTAACAAAGGGTCTGACCAGGCAGCGTTCACCATTGAAGATGTGGACGAGGTACGAGGCAGGACGATACATCAACAGCTCTGAGGCAGCCTGGCGCATTCTCTGCTTCCCTATTCACGAAAGGTTTCCTCCTGTTATGCACCTTGCCGTACATCTCGAAAACAGCCAGAGAGTTTATTTTACTGAGGACAATGTTGTTGAGAAGATGAATAACCCTCCAAAAACAAAACTTCTAGCTTTTTTTGAGCTCTGCAAAGTCGATGCTTTCACAAGGACCCTTTTATATTGCGAAGTTCCAACTTACTACATATGAAAAGGCAACCAGTTCTGCAGGAGGAAACAAGGGAAGCCTGTCCCAGGTTATCTGGCGGTGAAGAAAGATCAAGTTTTGGGTAGAGTGTACACTGTCCATCCCAGTAATGCTGAGTGCTACTACCTACGCCTCCTCTTGCACGAGATCCGTGGCCCAATGTCATTTACTGCCCTAAAAACTGTGGCACGGGTACTTCAACCAACATTTCAAGCAGCGTGCAGTGCACTTGGCTTGCTGGAGGACGATGCTCACTGGGACCGTGGAAGAAGCCTCCATCTCTGACTTTCCTAACAGGAAAGGCAAGGACGTGCTGGTAGAATTTGATTATTACACTGCAAATGATTTAAATATCCCAGTTGAAAAAGGCAGTTGGCAAATTCTCATAAGGTGGCATCAATTCTCTATGAAATAACAAACATTTCTCTGATCCCATCAGACTACCACTTTGAGTTCAAACATCTACAATTTCCCGTTAAGGTTTGCTACGCCATCACCATCAATAAGGTATAGGGACAGACTTTGAAAGTGGCTGGTGTGCATCTGACGAGTGCCTGTTCCTCCCATGGCCAGTTCTATGTGGCATGCTCCGGAGTCAGTTCACCTGACAGCCTGGTCATCCTCCAGCCAGACAGCAAAACCAGGAATGTTGTTTACAGGGAGGTCCTGAGCAATTCATCTGAGGGACGAATTGAAAGTCTGTGCTATACAACTTATTAGCCTGGCTACATAGACAAAACAGCCACGGTTGCTGCTGGGATTAAAGGCCTTAAGCCCATCTATTTCATTGTTGTTACACTTACAATAATGTCTTCATCTGTAACAGAAACTTAGTTTACCATCTCTAACGAAATAATATAGTCACTTTTTTAACTACTCATTAATTTTCAAGCTTTAAGTGTCAATTTATCAAGCCCCATCACATAGTTTCATAGTGAAGCACGGGTATCCAGCTAGTAAAGAATAACCTTAAAATGCCATTTTAAAAGTTCATGGCGGCTCTACCTCCTTGGACCACGGAAGGGCACTGTTTTCTGTTCCTTAGCGATAGTGTTGAAGCGATCGTATGCCTTTTTAACTCGGTTTAAGCCTTTTGAAGTGGGATTCCTTCTTCTCTGCCTGTGTTGCAGCCACTGGGGCTCCTGTTGCCCTATTAATGTTGATCATGAGGCGTTTAATAATACAGAATAATAAGCTTAAAATCCCAATAAAATCCCACCGTGCAGAGAAGGTCAATGCGCAAGGAAGTTGGGAGGATGACTAAGAAGGATGGACGGGAAGTCGGCCATGACGGAAAGGTCATTTTCCAAAGGCACTGGGGGACGGCTGCGGTCGTCGGACAAGAAGTTCGCCGTGCCGAGAAGGTCGCTGCGAAAGGAAGTTGGGGGGATAACTGAGAAAGATGGATGGGAAGTCGGCCATGCTGGGAAGGTCTCTCGGAGAAGCACGGGTACTGAAGTCGGCAGCCATTCGGGAGAAGGGAAATGGAAGCGGATCATCTCCTTAAGAGGAGCATAGTGGCGATGCTTTTCCTGCCGCTCAGCGCTGAGCGGCTTCGCTCCTCGGCCTCTGAGATCCTGGGCGAAAGCGGGGGGGGGGGGCGGGTTGCCCTTCGTTTTCTTTTCTCCTAAACAATAAAACATAATTGTGCTCAGAAAGTATTTTTACCTTTTTTCTCTATACTTCGGTAAATCGTTCCTTTTCCCGTTGGCTAATTGCTGCTGCCGGACCGTCTTCCCCCCCTTGGAAGCCGAATTGCTACCCTTTCACAGGCTGTTAGATAAGGATAGACCTCGACTTAAAACCGTTCGTTTAGTGACCATTTACTTACGATGGCATTGAACAAATGACCTAGGACTCGTTCAGGATGCTTGGTGACTGGCGTGTCTTTATGAAGGCCTCCTGTGACCCCCTTTTGAGTCTTGCCTACCTACAAAAATTGGGTGCTCGATTGTAAGAAGTCGAGGGCTACCTGTACATTGGATATGGAAACTGGTGAGACTTCTTGAAGGTCTTACGAACAAAATAATTTTATTATGTAAATGTAGGATGTTGGCTAAGTGCCCGGCGCTACCGTTTTCCCAGGGATGCAAAGAAGTAATCCCACATCTATTACATGCGTAAGTATGTGGGCGTTATTTTCCCCTTTCTGAAATCTATAATATCGGTGCGTCTCTTTCGCTTGTGGGCTCCCCTCTGATACGTACTTTTTCCGTAATAAATGCTGCGGGGAACCTGACCGAGCGAGGACTTGGTCTCTCCGTGAGCTCAAATTAAAAAGGGAAAGCAGGACAGCTCCTTAAAATGTTGGCCGTTGAAAAACAGACATCCTGATTACTAGGAATCAAGTGTTGTCTCAAAATTCAGACCCCCCTGAGTGGGCGTGGAGCTGAAGACATATTCCCCGAATCTGGAAGAGAAAACGTGCACCTTTACTTTTCCGAACGGGCTTCTTGGCCTCGTGAAAATACAAATAGCCAAGAAATTCAGGCCGAGCTAAAAGTGTTCGTTACGGACAAGTGGAATCTTTTTTATAGTGTAAAGAAACAAATGATACGTGCATCAAAAAGCAAATGATGCGTTGGTTGCCTGTGAAGTTTCATCAACAGAAAGTATTCCTTCTAAATAACATTCCGTGAGTGACAAATTTATTGGTTACGTTACTCTCTCCCGGTTAGGTTTGCATCTTTCTTGAAAGTTGCGAGGACTTTCGTGATATGCTTTCTATTGTGTAATTGCCTAAAAGGTGAGTTCTTATACTGTCTTTTTTTAAAAACAGTGAGCCAAATTTCTACAATTAAAAATCAAAATCTGAAAGGGGTGTTAACTTTATTACAGTCACAATTTTTAAGCAGATAAACTTCATCTTACTTTTCAAGCTCCCGACTTATTGTGGCAAGATCAGAGAGTCGATGCCCAGGGGTGGCACAGCCAGAACATTAGAACTTAGAACTTTATTCTTGCTTTGAATATACACTAATCGGCATACATTAAAATGAAATTTCCTTGCATACGGCTCTCAAAGGGTCCACCCCTCCAATATACACTACATACACATGACAGATAAATACAAACGTATGCATATACCCACATTTATTATATGACACAAAGAACACAGTCTAGTTGGGATGTATACATGTACGTGGCAAGAACCTAAGAAGATGCTGCAGTAAGCTACATGGAAAGAAATGCAGTGGCGGCACCAAAGTCAAGGCAGGGAATGTAACCATCAGATAGACAGTATACCTGAGACACAAAAAGTGGCAAGATCAGAGAGTCAATGCTGAGTGGTGGCACTGTCAGAATCCAGGTGCTGGGAACATCAGAACCTGAGAAGATGCAGCAGGTAAGAGGGCGGCAAGGAAAAGCAAAGGAAGGGAAACAAAAGGTAGACTACAGTTAAGGGAAGTGGTGCCAGCTTTCCATTCAAAGGTCCCCTCAGATTCCAACGCGTAAAAAGAGGAAACCGAACTCCCACCCATCTTCCTTGCTAGAGCCAGACTCAGCCTCCCACTGTGACTCCAGGCTCCGCTCTATTCTCTGCCCTCGTCCCCCCCATCTCACTCAATCGTGGAAAGAAGCAAATTCTTCATCAGGTGTGTGGAAGCTCTTTCTCAGCTTCCTTCACAGCAGCCGCAAGGTCATTCCATCTGCAGTGATCTAGGGCAGCTCTTTCTTAATCTCTAAAACACGCAGGTGTAATGTCTTCTCAGGAAGACTCCAGCCAAATGCCTTTTATCCTCTCCTAATTGTCCAAAAAAGGAAACAACTGAAAACAAGGTATTCTTCTACCCTTTCAAACAGCTGGGGAACTGCAATGGCCTTCTGATCTGCCTCCCCCAGGGGACACCGACTGATGTGTGGGGCCCAGTGAAAAGACAATCTAGTTTGCTATGACTGGAGAGGCCGGTATCTACCTCACCGGTCTGAATGGCAGCCATTAAGAAACATAATACAAAACACCCACTGCCTTACCTTTAAACTCTAAGCTCTCGCTCTCCCCTGCACAAAGGATAGGATGGTCATCTTGGCCGCAACACGCTCGACTATTTCTCTTTCCCAAAAGGCAGGCTGGTCGAACGTCTTCTCGGCAGGACTCTACCTGCATCCGTCCAGCAGCCCGGTTCTAGAAAGTGGAAGAAATGGGTGTTATACGGGGCAGCCCAAAATTTTGGTTGCTAAGCAAGAGCGTTGTTAAGTTTCACCACATTTTACAAGTTGGCCATGGCCACCCGGTCGCATGACCACCAAGCCACGCCCACCAAGCCACGCCCACAGAACCGGTAGGGAAAATTGTTAGATTTCACCACTGGAAAGCTTTTGAAGCAGGATTCTTTCTTCTGTGCCTGTTGTGTAGCTCCTGGACCTCCCGTTGCACTATTAATATTAATAAGGATTTTAATAATAAAGATACAGAATAATAATCTTTAAATTACACTAAAAAGTTTTTTTTTTCTTTTTGTGGCTGCTATATCTGCTTGGACCACAGGAGGGCAGTGTTTTCTGTCCCTTAGTAATAACATTGAAGCTATCGAGATGTTACTTTATCGTGGTAGTAGGAAGTAGGGGGATGACTAAGAAGGATGGACGGGAAGTCAGCCATGATGGAAAGGTCGTTTGTCAATGGCACTGGAGGTCGGCGACGGAGGACGGACAGGAGGTCCGCCATGCCGAGAAGGTCGCTGCGCAAGGAAGTTGGAGGGATGACTAAGAAGATTGGACCAGAAGTCGGCCATGGCAGGAAGGTCTCTCGGAGATGACTGGACAGGAAGAAGCCGGCGGCCATGCTAAGAAGGCCAACGGAAGCGGCTCGTCCCTTTCACAGGAGCATAGAGTAGCGGTGCTTTTGCTGTCGCTCTGCACTTTGGAGTTTCGCTTCTCAGTCTCCACGATCATGGACAAAAGCTGGGGGCGAGCCGTTGTCAAAACAGGGTTGTCCTCCCCGTTTTGTTTTTTCCTAAGCAATAAAATATAATTGTTTTTATTTTTTATATTTTATATCTAAAAGCGTTTTTATCTTTTATCTTTTTTTTCAGCACTTCGGTTGAAGAAACTATATAGGGTCAAATTCACCTGAACCCCACCTTTTATCAAGGCCTTTTGCAACACTAAAAATCAGACAAGCTATCTTAAAACCCATATTTCTAGCAATTATAGTATTTGTATGATAGTCCTTGAGTTTAAGCAGCCCTACGAGGCTACAGCACATTACCGCAACCTGTCAAGAGGGTTTAATTCTGGCCTTTCTGTGTTCCCCCTACCCCACCCTCCCTGCAACAAATGACAGGTCAACCCTTTCATCTGGGATTAAATTGTGGATGATGGGCTTCATCAGCAAGGGACCTGAAATGAAGTTACAGACTTAGCACATTTATATGCCGCCCATCTCGCTATGAAGCAATTCTGGGCCTTCCATTCAAACAACCACCATGGTTTCAACCTCAAAGAGGGGAGGCCGATCGCCCACCTGCCTCCTTCCCTGGCCAGGTTGCAGCCTCCCGCCACATCGCCACCCTCTGCTACTGCTTCCACGCTGGCTCCCAGGACTTGCTCTATCTGCCTACCCCTGCTCCTCCTCCTCCTCCCCACCCAGTCCTCCTAAAACACCCCAGGACAACAAAGAGGGCTAACAAAACTAGCAAAAGAAGCAAACGCAAAGGTTATTTTCCAGGACCGACTCGCTAAGAACCAGATCAGCGCTGTGTTTTTTTTTTTTTTTAATGCTTCCATGCCATGTTTCCGGTAGGATACGGCTTGAATTTCATCTCACCAAAGCTCTGCTTCTTTGCTGTGCCCAGAAGTCAGAGAATGTGAAAGAGATTAGGAGAAAACCTACATGCCAAGAGTTGCATTTGGTAGGACAGGCCCTCTTAAGCATTACATTGATTGGAGCAGGGGTGGGTTCTAACTTACCTTGCTGCTGGTTCGCTTCCTCCCGCGCAGCGTGGCCATGCCTTGGGGGCGCGTGCGTGCTTCGCATGCGCAGTAAAAAAAATTTTAAAAAAATTAAAAAGCCGAAAACAAGATGGCGACGCATGCGCAGTGCCGGAAACTCAGCTTCTGCATTCGCAGAAGAAAAATTAAAAATCAAAAATCAAAAAAAAGATGGCGCCCACGGACCGGCACCGACCGAACCGGATCGGTGACATCATCGTGACGTCACCAGCGGGTCACTACCGGTTCGGGCGAACCGGTCCGAACTGGGAGGAACCCACCTCTGGATTGGAGGTTCACATAATGCATCAAGCTCCCCTTTCCTTACCCATGGCTTACTGGTGAAGCCCCAATGGGCAGGTTGTGCACAACATGCTAAAACCATAAACCATGGTTTACAAGCCACAGCTAGCTGAAGTAACCAAAACGTGGGAGATGGAAGGAAAAATTCTACTCTCCCTGCCTGGCCTGCATGAGGTCAATTGGAAATCAGAAATCAAATGTAAATAAGCACTGCGCCGGGTGTCAGCCTCCAAGTAATGCACCCATTACAAATCGAACTCCGAGGCATTGCTTTTCCTCAAACAACAAATTTATTTAGATACAGCATCTTGGCGCTACTGGTGAAAAGCCAGTACTGAAGTTCCCGGGCTTTTCACCCCAATATAAGTTTCAGTTTCTCAAGTTTCCAAAACAAACTGTCACATTGTCCAACCAAGATGGGAGCTGGTTGCTTGGCTCCTCCTCCTCCGGTCAGCCAGCCGTTGGAATGTGCTTGACTCATCGGCCAACTATGATATTTTGACTGAAGGCTCCATCCTCCTTCAGCTCCAAACTGTGTCAAACTGAATTCATGTCAGAATGCCCAAGGATACAAACAATCCCACACCACTATCAAATTCAGGCTAGACACCGGGGGGGCAAAAGAAGCCAAGTCAGATCTGGCTCTGCACAGTCGCTGTACATGCCTTCAGTCGACTGGTAGCTGTGGGAGGGCAAGGAGAGAATGTGCTTTGCTGCACCTGCACAGAGCTTGCCCCTGCCTGGAGCAGCCTGGAGGGTGGGGGGTAGCAGCAGCAGTCCTTGTGTGAGGGGCCCAGGCTCAGCCACCCACTGCTGCCTCAGTCAAAGCATGACCTTGTGGGGCAGTGGGCAGAGCACAGCCCTGAGCTATTGGTTCAGCCCTCCACAGCAGCCCCAGTTCCTCATATAGGGCCCCTTGGGAAAATTAATTGTCCACCACTGATCTAGTGGGTTGAAAAGAATCTTCTCTTACGTGGCTCCTAGGATGTAGAATCTGGTTCCTAAGAGGGTGATCTTCTTGCCAGGATTTGCAAAATTTAGCAACGTTTCCATTTGTTGGAAATCATTTAATAGATTCCTGCAATAAAGAGGAAGCCCTTTCCAACAAGTAAAGAAATTAAATGTCTTAAATAATGCAGTATTACAAACACATTTTTAGTGTTTCTGCCTGAAATTCAAGAAGCGTGGGAAAAAAAATCTGAGAGTTCCAGTGAGAACAACTGGCAAGATGTAGTAATCTCAGGTGGCTGGGGCTGCTTAAAAATAGTCTATCCTGAGGACCACCAAGGAGATTAATTGCTGTATGGCATTATTGCCTATCTGATCTTCTCCCTCTACATGGCTCTCTGTTTTCTCCCCTTTGCCAGGCCTCCTCCCCACTCCCTCCCCCTGCACGGATGGATCCCAGCATTTTCAATCGGTCAGATACAGCTGCTCCCAGCATTGGCTGCTCATTTATTCTTCCTCACCACTCCCAGAGGTGGCAGGATGAGCAAAGCCTGCCCAAGGGAGAGAGCAGAAGCAATCAGGGGTAAAACACTGGATGTAAGCGGGGCTAGACCAGAAACCCTCATCTCTTTTTCTTTTTTCTTTTGCAAATTTTTTTTATTTTTTTCCACATTCCACATATAAACATCAGTACATATACCATAATATCTTATCAGGTATTAACATAGATTACACATTATTATCCAATAATCAAACATAATAATCTTACATATATCATTGCCTAATTGCTCGTCTGTTTCCCCCATACCATATCATGTCACTCCCGTCTCTTACCTCCCTCCATTTTCTCTACCTTCTTTCTCCTTCTCTCCCTTCTTCCTACTTCCCTCTTCTTCCTTCCTCTAACTTTCTCCTCCTTGGAAGACGCCAAGTTGAAGAAGCCTGGCCTAAGGTCCCTCTTGCCCTTTTACTTGAATTCTCAAGAATCCTTGAATTTTACCAAGTTAATATGCCCATTGGTTTTCCTCTCCTCCCAATGCTGTTTTCAAAGTGCAGAACACTGCAGACTCATAAGATTACAAGGCCCCTAGAGAAATTGCCAAAGGAAGATATCCAAGGTTTTTATAAAAGATTCAGATCTGAACCACAAATGAATCTGATCTCAATCTATCTGAGAATGCTGAAATGTCAAAACAATTTAAGCAAACGAAGCCAACAAAGAGCGAGCAAGTAAGTAGACATTTCCTATCTTTCAAATTGGAATTATCTGTATCTTTAACCTTTCATTTTCCTCCCATTTTAGTTGGTGTAACTTATCTTCTATCCATATTCATTTTCCATCCAGTCATAAAATTTCCCCCAAATATTGTAATATTCTGAATCCTCCTCTTTAATTATCATTGTTAATCTATTCATCTCCACACAGTCCAATATTTTCCTAATTACCTCCCCTTCGTAGGGGGCTTTTATTGCTTTCCAGTTTTGTGCAAACACAATTCTAGCTGCTGTAATTATATGAATAATTAAATATGTATCTTCTTTGTTATATTTCTCTGGTAAAATACCCAACAAGAATATCTCCGATCTCAACTCTATACGTTGTTTCAAAATCTTTTCTATCCACATTTGAATTAAACTCCAATATGCTTTAGCTTCAACACATGTCCACCACATATGATAAAAAGAACCAGGTATTTGGTGACATTTCCAACATTTCATAGATTTATCTTAGAACATTTTAGCTATTCTTTCTGGTGATATGTACCATCTATAAAACATTTTATACATATTTTCTTTGTATGCTGTTGCCATTGTCAATTTATAATTTCTTTCCCACAGCTGCTGCCATTTATCCAATTCTATCGTATATCCAAAGTTCCTTGCCCATTTTATCATTGTTTCTTTCACTTATTCCTGCTCCAATTTAATATACAGTAGTTATACAGTTTTTTAATTAGTCTTTCATCTGTTCCTATGAGAATTTCATCTAACTGTTTTTTCTAAATTAAACCCTTCTATTTTAGCATCCTTTTCATATCATATTCCTTGTTTCTCTAGTTCTTGTTTAGTTTTCAATTCCCCTTTTTCAGTTAAAGTATCTTTATATCTTACGATATTCCCCATGTTGAACCTGTTTCGGTGGATTAGTGCTTCCATTATTGAAAGCCAATATGGTATTTTCAAATAATGTTTCTTTTATCTTCTCCCACACCACATGTAAAAAGTTCCTTATATAATGTCTCTGGAAATAGCTGTGTACTCTACTTTTTCCGTACCATATAAATGCATGCCATCCCATCTGTAAATCATGTCCCTCTGAAGTCAACAGTCTTGTATTCCTTAACAAGATCCATTCTCTCATCCATGATAATGCCGCTGCATGATAATATAATTCCCAATTAGGTAATCCAAACCCACCTCTCAGTCTTGCATCTTGCAACATTTTTATATTAATTCTTGCCTTCTTCCCCTGCCAGACAAACTTCAAAATCATTTTATTTAGCTCATCAAAAAACTTTTTCTCTAATCTTATTGGTATTGTTGAAAATAAAAACAACAATTGTGGCAATATGTTCATTTTAGTTATCGCAATC
>QLTV01001126.1:213086-232598 GCA_003457575.1 Thermophis baileyi
CCCTAGTTTAGAATAGTTGGCAGCTATTATTTGAGACTGGTGCTGATTTTAAACTTGATTTTGTAGTTGATCATATAATTTTCCCAAGTATGGTGTTTCCCTGAAATGTTGAATTACATCTTTGAGCTGGCTGCCTGAAGATAATGTCAAATTGGAATTGGGAAAACTTCTCTTTTTAAAAGCTGATGTTTTAATCAGGGCTGCACTAAGTTTTTTAAAAGACCACAAAGAAATAGTTGTCTTGAGTTCTGGCTATGGTGACATTGTTGCCACTCGTCATTGATGGTATCTGATCACCTGAATTGCTTGGAATGGAACAGTTATAATTTCTGGCGTTGTTGTATGCTGAATGTTTGGATTGGACTCTTCGCTCTGTATTTATTTGGGACAATATTTTTCCGTTCAACATCAGCTGATTTATGAAACGATTGTAGAAGCATAAACTTAGAAGGGGCTAGTAAGGCATGAAGTCTTTACTCTTTGCAGGATCCACATTAATGCATCTCCAACAGATGGCTACCTAGCCTCTGCTTGAAGACATGAGGTTGGATAATCACCCCCTCTTTGGGTAATTGGTTCCACTGTTGGATACCTGTTGAGGTTAGGGCATTTTCTTACATTCAGTAGGAATCTGCCATTCTACAATTTCCGCATATTATTCCATATCCTGCATTTTGGAATACTATAGCACAGGCCACAATAATTGGTATGATTTCCTTCCAGGTATTTGAAGACTGCTGTCACATTCCATTCCATCCCTACCCCAACCCCCATGCCTTCTCAGAGCTAGCTGTTCCTAGAATCTTCCGTCTTTCTTCTGAGGACCTGAGGTTTTTAATCCCTCGATCATCCTGATTATCTGAATTGGTTTGTAACTGTGGTGCCCATTTACTACGTACAATCCTTGAGAGTCAGATTTCAGATATTTCAGATAGTAATATCACTTCCTGCCATGTAAAAAATTATACTTCAGTTAATGCCATCTAACATTGAATTTTCCTCCCACGCAACTACATTGCTTTGTTAATTCTCGGTGAATTATAATAAGCTGGTATTCCAAGTTCAGTATTGAAAATACTGTTTATGAACCCATTGTGAATATGCTTTTGAGCCATCTGTATCTCCATCTAATTGTCATGCTCATCCCTAAGTAGTCGGCTGATAAGAAACAAGATTTAGTGTACCAAAATCAAGATATATTATGTCTGCAGTATTTCTATGGTCTACTGAGTCTGATTTTAAAAAAGAAATCAAGATATTTGGGCAAGATTTGTTTTCCACAAATCTATGTTGACTTCTGGTAACTGCTGTATTGTTTTCAAAGTGTTACTGATACTGCCATGTCAAGAAAGGCAATTAAATTGAATATATAGAAGCTTGATAGTCTAGGTAGCTGACTGGCTAGGATTCTGCAGATTCTGTCAGAATATTCCACTGAAAGTTATAGCAATCCCTTCAACAAATTCTGGGAATCGTGTCATTATAGCTGAGAGACAAAATGGCATTCAGAAGTGTACCTCCAAGCAGAGTCTAGAGGGGCACTTTAGTTTGCAGACATCCAGGAAAAGGATGATATAGTAAATTTTAACACCATTGTCAACAGATTATTGGACATAAGATTATGAAGTCCAACAAATGGAATACTTTATTACAAAGAGGTCTGTTTCAAACATGGGATTTATGTGTAAGTGTTGAAATGAACACACAGCCAAGGAATAAATATAAAAGTAAATATATACATGCCAGTGTTTATGATGAGCAATTTAGATATTAGTGAAGCAAAGAAGCATAATTATAGGTTCTGAATAAAAGACAGAACTTTTGGGGGGGGGGGGTTGTATCAAGAACTACAGTAAGTAGAATGACTGCCAGAAGATAAATTACAAATCCTTTATGAATAAATTTTAGTTGATGGTTTAATCTCCTAAGAGGAGGAACAGAAAATTAAGGAAATTAAATGCATGAACTTCTTGGGACATAGTAAAATAAATTATATTAGAGAATGCAAAAAAAAAATGGAATTATGCTGGTGGGATATTTGGTGGGATATTTGAAAAAGGGAGCTTGGTGAAATCATGAAATAAAAGAAGCTGTGGTTTAGAAAATGCATATAAGAGAATGCTACAAAAAAAGGAAGAGAGAAAGATATTGTATAATGTGTATATATAGAAAAAATAATTGCAAAATACATGGTTAAAGAGAAAATGGGATAGTTAAGATTAAAAGGGGTAGAAAAACGCAGAATGATTTTGATGGGAGCAAATAGTTGTTTTGGAAGTGGGTGAAGAGGAGCCACCAGCAGAGTAGAATTAAAAATAAAAAAGATGAAATTATTTAGGATGAAGCTGCGGTGGGGGAATAGCAGAAAGAATGTTTTAGAGGCTTGTATGGAAATGACAGTAAAAACTGGAATTGTCACAAATGCTATTATTATTGTTGCTATTATATGGCCAGCAGTCAGAAAGAATTAAACTGAAAAATGAAGATACATAAAAACTAACAAGAAAAAAAAATCAATATAAATTTTCCAGGAGAGGCAGAAACACAGGATTGGACAATCTGGAAAGATCTATCCAAACAAACAGGAGGTACAAATGGAAACAGGTCCTTGATCAAAATTTGTTCTTTAAGATGGGATCAGTAAAAATGTTTCAGGATTCTCTCTGTCTAGAGAGCAGTGAAAGAACATATAGTTCAAGGACTCCACTGCATCTCCACAAAGACGTCTACACTGAAGGGACTATAGTTTTGTAATGCCCCAATAAAACTGGCAAGGCAGTGCATCTTAAATGCTACAAATGTAAGATCCAAGAAAAATATAACAAAAAAGAAGTCATGAATGTTGTGTGAATGTTGAAGAAAAGTAACACTGCCAGTATAGATGGCTTAATTGGAGAAATGTTAACATGCATTGTGATTTGCCTATGAAGTGGCTGTGTGATTTCAGTATGGGTGTGAAGGTTACATTAGGGGTTAGGATTGGAAAGATTGCAAGAATGATATTGTTATTCTCTCCTACAAAGGGAAGGATATTAAGAGGTAGGAAAGGGATACAGTGAACTGGTGCAGCATGAATTTTTCGTCTCCTGTTATACTGAAGGTAGTTCTGGAAAGTAGCATATGCCAATCATTGAACATGACCAATGCCTCTGAAGAAATTTTAGAGTTAAAGAAGAGTTAATGGAACAGTAGAGCAGGGCGAGCAATCTTTTGTTGGCTATAGATTACTGTTAGTATTTTTTTATGTGTAGATGGGAGTGTAGTGGATGGATTAACAATGCAAAGCAAGCAGAGCCAGGATTTTCGGGGAGGGGAGGTCTACCATGTTTAGACTTTCATGCCATTAGTTTTCAGTAGCTGCATTCAGAGATGGTTCCAGTTACTGCAAAAATGGAATTTGGGGCACGGATGATGCTCTGAGGCCTCGAGATGGAGCTGTGATGTGGTTCTGTAGACGTCATCTCCTTGTCAGATTCACTATTTTCTTTCAACAAGAAAATGGATATACAATATCACATCTAAGTTGAATGTCACTACCGATGAAAGAGACTTTAAGCACATCAGCAATTCTTTGAATAAATCAACTTATGTAGTGCAAAAAAAAAATATTCAGTTAAAACTTAATTGTGGAAGGAACTAAAGACACGTATCCCCTGACAGCCTGTAGATAAAATGTATTAAGCTCAGTGACAGGCCATCATTATATTACATAGATACAGAATAGTAAAGTGTGAAAGTATTGCAGAGGTCATCTAGTTTGACCCCACTATTCAATGAAGGGTAGACTAAGGATTTCACACGGATTACTACTATCCAGCCTCTGGTTGAAGACCTCCAGTGAAGGGAAATGTACCCATTCACAAGGTGACTTCTACTCTTCTCAGGAATTCTTCCTAATATCTAACTTGAATTACTTCTCTGTGTTTTCAACCCATTTGTTCTGGTCCTGCCTGCTGGGGTAACAGAGAACAAGTCCACTCCACCCTGTATTATGACAAGTTTTATATGTCTGAAGACTGCTATCCTATCTTTTTCAGTCTTCTGTTCAGCAGAATACTTGAACTCCCTTCATTGAACCATTTCTCATAGGATTTTTTTCCCCAATCCCCACACCAGCTTGGTGCTTTTTTGTCTTCAGGGCCCAACACTGAGCACGGTCTTCTAAGATGGTTTTTAAAGATCCATGGGTGTTTATATGCCAATTGATTACTGCAATTTTTAAGTCTAAAAAGTCTAAAAATATAAATATTACATTGTCAGGTTACTGATTTGAACTGGGCACTTGGACAATTATATACTGAGGTGGGGTGTTAACTTTGGTGACTCTTCATTTTGATTTCCAACTAATTAAAGCTTGTTCAAACTTCCAATATTGATTTTGAAAGCCCTTTGCTGCTTGAGTTGCAGCACCAGAAGAATTGTTTCTTTCTATGGAGACTTATGCTCATTATTGTTTGGTCTTCCTGAAGTCTGCTTCTGAAGTGTGGCATGGGGCCTGCTTAGGAGTGAAACTGTTCAGGGCCAGCCTGCTGCTTACAGAATTCCATCCCCAGAACTTTCCAGTGTTCAGCTCATTATCTTTTTCAGTGCCAAACAAATACTTACTCAATATTAGATTTCTATATTTCTGCCATGGTGCATTTTTAGTACTTTTGTTTCTATGGCATTATTTTAGATTTCCTGAGAAACATGACTAAAGCATTACTGTTTCGATTCACTGTTTTTAACTGATATGGTTGCTCTGCTCTCTTGTTTTTCATTTGCGTAATATGGGTTTTATTTGCAGTTTTCAACCGTGGACTATAGAGGGATATATAAATATTTGAAATCAATTAATATAAAAACACATTTCAGAAGTTTCTGGAGAACCAGAAACCCAATTGAGAGGGCTGCTCTGATCCTGAGAATAATCCACAAGCAAGTGAGACAGGCACAACCCTAACCCACTTCTTTGGTTACTCTGTAGAAACTGGTATTCAGAGCAATGCTGGCTTAAAGCCCTTAGGACAGATAGTCCTTGATAGACCAATGTCCATGACAAATTAAGGAATTTCTTTCATTACTATCTGGAAAGAAATCCTATCATTGGGAGAAGTTATTTCATTTTTCCCGTGCTGCCTATCCCACCGTTGAATGACTGGGTACTGGTCTTCTTCAGAAGGAAAGGAGAGAAAGCAGAAGGCCTCTATATTCAATGGCTCTGCAACATGCATTTTTACATCTCTACAATGCTCCTTTACTCACTTTTTTCCATAAATTATGCAGATTGAGACGTTGTATAATGTTATTTTCTAAGGAGCATCATCTATTCTTTGGATCCAAATAATTTGCAAAGATTTTAATAGTGAATGGCTGGCTATAAAGTATTAGGGCATAGTTTGAGGATTACAAAATTAAGACACATTGGTCATATAAAATAGGCTGCAAGATTTGAATGCTTTCCATAATCATCTAGTTTGTCATTTATAATCTAATAGCAAATTACTTGATGTATTTGTAGTTAATTTTTTTGTTGGCTTAATTGTTCTTTAATAATTTAACATTTCAAATAATTGTGTTTGCTTTTTTTTAATCTTGTCCATTGATTTACCTTCAAGGTTTTTTTAATTGCCAATTTTGAGATCTAGCAACAATTTTCTTTTGAAAATCTTTGCAAAATTACACTTGGATATTAGCAATTTCTATACTAATAATCAGTAAGCAAGATGAAAAATATTATTGCAGGTAGAAAATGCATACCTTACACAAGCGGTCATTTAAGTTTATTTTGTAGTTCTCTCTGTTAAATGCCAATTTTCATCAGTCCCAACTAACATAATTGTGGAGCATGAATGCCGGGACTTCTTGTTCCAAGGCCTCCAGAGGGTCACAGAGTCTCGATTTCTGATTTACAATACTTTAAAGTTAATGTGGTCACCAAAAAAATCACAGGAGAGCAAAGCAAGTGGTTTACATATCTGAAGGAACTCCTCTATCGAGTGGCAGCAATGTTTGTCAGAAGGCGGCGCTTTGATTAATTTTGTACTTAAGTCTTCAGATGCTAATTTCAGCTAAAACTATTGAATTTTTATTCTTGTGCATCCTTATGTTGAAATACTATAAATAAGATTTAAAAAATGAAGTGAAGGAATTTCCTCTTCATGTGAAACATGCTTATTCCCATTCCAGTAATGATTTTTTCTTGTTATAAAAGGTGCAGTATTCCTTCAAAAATAATATTTGAAAATCATGACTGTGTGTGGATCATGACAACAAAACCATGTACATAATTATAATAGTCTTAACTGTTAAGCTTTAGGTATATAGGAAGTCCTTGTTTAGCAACTGTCTCAAACAAAAATCATTTGCAGTTACAACAGTGATGAAAAAGTAACTTTGTGACCAATTCTCGTATTTATGACCTTCCCAGGTCTGTAAAGCAAAAACAAGCTGAACGAAGATTGTAAGTACAGTCACGGTTTCACTTAGCAACTGTTTTGCTTAATAACGGAGTTGCTGGTCCCAGTTGGGTCACTAAAAAAGGACTACCTGTACTATTAATTCAAGCAAGCTGCACTTTGGGCTTGGAAAATTATATACCATTCCTTTCAGTCTGTACCTGCACTTAAGTGAATGCAGGATGCTAACATCATTAATTTTGCTTTCATTCCAGATGGGAATGGCCAGTAACCCAGGTCCCTTTGGGCAGCCATTTAGTCAACCTGGAGGGCAGCAAATGGGAGCAACAGGAGTCAACCCACCGCTACCAAATAAACAAGGCATAGCAAATAACCTGTCTCCCTTTCCTTCAGATATCAAGAGTGTTTCAGTTACCAGTGTGCCAAATATGGTGAGTTGCTTGTAGCTCATTTGGAGGTTTGCTACAGTACTTAGGGTTTTTTTTGGTCAATACTACTACGGCAAGATGGTAAAAAAACCAAAATATCATAATATTCCGTGAGAATAACAGCAAGAGATATGCAGAAAACTGCATTCTAAATAACTTGGAACTGAAATAAGTGATAAGATTTTCTGACAAGCTCTGGGTTATGAAGTTTACCTGTTGGGAACTCTGGAATGAACCTTCTTGTGCCTTTAGCATTTTAGTAGATTTTTAGGAGCTGTTTCAAATAGCTGGGATACATTTATTAGCAACCTTGGTGAAGTTGAGGGAGCTAATAAGGAATTTTTTCCTATGGGAGGTTTATTTGGTTATGTTTGACAAGTTGTTCACAGTGCAAATTAGGAGACCAGAAAGATTTCTCAAAGTGTGCAGAGAGAAAAAAATCAGCAAATACCGGAGAAGCTTTTAGATGGAGGTAGATCGCTTTAGAACGTATGTCATTCTTATGTAACCGTGAAGTATGGACCCCTGCAGCTGCACTAAGTTGAACTGGTTTCCATTCAGTATGTGAAGGTTCGTGTAATGTTCATGTAATTCAATTACTTGCATTTTTTAATGACTTTTCATTAGGGAAAAATAGATTCGTGGCTTGTAAAATATTTTGACTATGGCACTATTTTTTTTAGTCCTGGGTCTTTTATTCCTAAACAATGTACTGTGTGTATTGTTATGTAAACTGCAAAATTATGCTAAAATTTAGCATTAAAAATAAAATGGCCTGTGGACTCTTAAGAGGTAGCTTATCACTCCAAAGAGATTTAAGATGGTAGTCAAACTAATATATTTATTAAGCACGTATGTTGTCCTGCACGTATAAAGCTTAAAGTAATGCATTTTTTGTTTTTAGTCTCAGATGCAAACCCAGGTACAGCAAGTGGGAATTGTATCTACACAGGCTATGGCAACAGGGCCAACAGCTGACCCTGAGAAACGCAAACTGATTCAGCAACAGTTGGTTCTGCTACTTCATGCTCATAAGTGTCAGAGGCGAGAACAAGCCAATGGAGAAGTGCGGACATGTGCTCTTCCCCACTGCCGAACTATGAAAAATGTCCTGAATCACATGACGCATTGTCAAGCGGGAAAGGCCTGTCAAGGTAAGAGCCAAGCCTGCGGTGTGTTGCTCCCTAGCTTTGGTACAACACAGTCCCTTCATATGGTTTTATACAATAACTACTAGGAAATTGACCAAAAGTGCAACCTGGTGATCTGAGAGGTTGAAATGCAACACCTATGATTCTCAGCCAGCACAGCCATTGGTAATTGAGCATATCTGGAGACTGATATAAGCCATTGGTTCTCATCTTAACGGTGTTGTATAGTCCCTTGAAATCAAAATGGCTGGGTTATTTTTTTTTCCTTGCTTTGGTGAGATAGAATCCTCTGGAAAGAAATGTGTTTTCATACATGTTTGCGCTTTCACCTTCATTGGATTTGCATTGATTTTCACTAGTTAAAAGTACAAGCATTTGTTGTCTTGTGTGGGACTGCAAAAAGCTGCTTCCAATCCATTTTCGTTGGGCTGCTTTTGACTGACTAGTGTTCTCTTATTAAAAGTTTTAAAGTTTACTCGAATGTTCTGCTGACATTTCTGCTTCCTCTGTATGTTTGGAACCTAAAGGAAGATAGTTTTGACTGGTGAGGCTAATCTTTTGTTTTTCCTTCTAATTTCAAAAATGTCTTCAAACATGTCAAAGCCAATAAGCAACCTCAAAAGGTTGCATTTCTTGTAAATTACAGTAACTTGTTTGAGCAATGAGGGCTTTACAGCATAGGTCTTTTTTTAGAAAAATATGTCTGTCTTTATGGTATTTCAATACAGTCATTCTAGTTACTGGTCCTTTGTTTAATAGGTGATATCCTCAGTATATGATCAGCACAGAGAATTCTCTATTGCAATATAGCAAATAGTAGGAATTAGTGGATACTCCCTCTTCATAGATCCAAGGTTTGCAAATGTTACTGTGTGATTTAACAAACTTGGAATTAAGGTTATTCAGGACCATAGAGCAGGGGTGTCAAACTCGCGGGCCACGGGCCGGATGCATCACATGCTGGCCCCGCCCCCGCCCGGTTTAGCAAAGGGGGCGAAAGTCCCGATATGTCACGTGACGACGCCATGACGACGCGAGTTTGACACCCCTGCTATAGAGGTTTAGTTTATGGTTTCTCTTCTGCAGTGGCACATTGTGCATCATCACGTCAGATCATATCCCACTGGAAGAATTGTACGCGGCATGACTGCCCCGTGTGTCTCCCATTGAAAAATGCTAGCGACAAGAGAAGCCAGCAACGTAAGTAGCCTGTTCAGTTGAAGAATTTTTCTATTGGAGTAAAGAGAAATGCAGAAGAAATACATTGTCTCCATTTCCTGCTTTACTTTGAAACTTGTTCCTTTAAAATGATATTATCAACTTAAGAATATATAAAGCCACAGTGTTATTAAGATGTTTAATCTTAAATAGTTCGATTGCTTACTTGCATTTGGCTAAAAAGCCTCCCAGGGTAAATGTAGAGCAGGGTTGTCAAACTGGCAGCCCGCAGGCCGGATGCGTCACGCGCAGGCCACGCCCACCCCAGCTCCGCAAGGGGGAAAATGTCGCAATATGTCACGTGACGGCAATGTGATGCAGCGAGTTTGACACCCGTAATGTAGAGGAATAGAGATAACCTTGAAGAAAATAACCTGGCAGCTATTAGAAAGACATCTGCTTAATCCTGAAAGAAAGGAAAGGGTGAGGAAGAAACCTAAGATTGGCCCACCTGAAGTCCTTTGAATATAAAAGGAAGGAAAAGAGAAATCCTGTCAGGTTTTCAAGATTCTGTTACTGTAGTCTATATCAATAAAGTAAAATTCCATTATTTTTTGTGACTCTGTTCCCTGAATCTGACTTCACAGTAGGTTCCAAGTTAGGAAAATCACGAGAGCCTTACTGTTGGATATAAAAAGTAATGGTCTGAAAATATTTCTTAAAAATGTATTCAGATTTCAAAACTTTCTTTAAAATCATTCATTAAACCATCAAACTTATCACTGCCCAGAATCACTCTGTGAGGAAGATGAATGGTTTCTAAATTTGATATATAAATACATAAAAATAAAAAAATCAAATATATAATTATGAGCATAATTATATTCTGTTCTGTTTGCTAATATGGAGATCAGATAAATCAATAGATCTGGTAACCAATCTTTCTGAAGAGTCAATTACTAAAGAATATGAGGTGATAGAACAGATCTGGACAGAGCAGGGTAGAGAAGTAAAACAAAGAATGCCAAGTCCTAAGGATTTGAGGGATAAATTGCTGGTTCTGAAGTATACTTTGTAGGGACTGAATTCTAATCGGGACTACCGGCATTAATTATTTGGAAATAGTTGAATGAATATTGAGTAAGATAGGAAATGGTGCACTACACAGCAAAGAAACAGTGTAGTCAGCTAAATGAATTATCATTGTAAGAATAGCTGCTGCTTTGGACATCTCAGGTTTTAGCCAGTATTTAGTCTCAGGTTTTAGCCAGTATTTAGTCAATATAAAAGATTAGAATTCAGTCCCTACAAAGTATACTTCAGAACCAGCAATTTATCCCTCAAATCCTTAGGACTTGGCATTCTTTGTTTTACTTCTCTACCCTGCTCTGTCCAGATCTGTTCTATCACCTCATATTCTTTAGTAATTGACTCTTCAGAAAGATTGGTTACCAGATCTATTGATTTATCTGATCTCCATATTATGTGTATGTGTGTATATATGTATATATATCACATAATTGTTTTTTCTTAAGGACTGACTGTTCTCTAATTACAATTTTTGAATAGATTTCTCAGGGTGCTATTGGAATTCTCTCATTTCAATAGAATTAGAGCTATTCTAAAGAGGGGGAAAGTTATTTTGATCTTGAGGTGAAACAATGCCTACAATGATTCCTTTGTATGCACTTGTAGATCAACAGAAGGGAGTGTCGTTCATCAAGAAATTTATGTACTTCTAGTATTTACAAACTAACCCTAACGTAAATTTGCTGATAGGTTGAATGGTCCCTTTAAAAATGCTGGAGCTACCTTGGAAGTGAACTCAGCACAAACTAAACTTTGAGAGTATATGTGTGGTAGAAACTTCAAAAGCTTCCCCATAGTAGAACTGCGGAAACTCAGGTTTGGATCTCCATCCAGCCCCAAAACTTATATTTAGTCAGTCATGGCTCTCTTAGTTTCACTTATCTCATGAAAATTGAAAAGATTGAAAAATGTGTTTGAGTTATGAGCTATCCCAAAGGTTCTTCAGAAGAAGCTTCTTGGATGCGAAGCGAAACGTCTTCAAAGAAGAACCGTAAAGTCCAGTTGCCTCTTGAAAAAGCACCTTTGGGACAACCATGACCTGGATGACTGAGAATCTCCATAGAGTTATGAGCTAGTGTTTCAATTTTTTATCATTAATGCATTAGCTTGTGGTATATGTATTGCATAATTCAGTACTTTTTCCCCTCCCCCTAGCTCTCCTTGGGTCACCAGCTGGTGGAATCCAGAATTCTGTGGCATCTGGAACAGGACAGCCCATAACTCCTTCCCTAACTAATCCTAACCCTATTGACCCCAGTTCCATGCAACGAGCCTATGCTGCTCTTGGCTTACCTTACGGCAATCAACCACAGGCGCCGTTGCAACCACAGGTACCAGGCCAGCAGCCTACACCACCGCAAACCCACCAGCAAATGAGGACTATCGGTGCACTGGGTAAGCAAGGAAGCTACTTCTAGCAGCAGAGAGAAAGTGAGAATTTTGTTTTCAGTTGATGTGGTCAGGAAAATGGAAAAGAATAGAAGGCAAAGAATCCTTGATAAGTGCAAGGATAGCCTTGGCTGGAAACTGGAATACATCATTTTCCTTTAATCAGAATGAGTTTTCTCCGTGCTTAGGAGTACTTAGAATCTTGAGATAGGTAAAGAATGGAGTTGTTTGGTTCTCAAGGGTTCTCCCTGTACTGTACATTCAATTTGTGTGATTCAGAGAAGAAATGGAATCAGTTCTCTGGAAGGAGGGTGGTATGCATCATTGGCACACAAAGTGTGGATGGTTGAGGATGGAGGGCAAGTTAGCACCTTGGTGGAAAATATAAGTTAATTCTCCATATTAGTGGAGACAGCATCCAGGAATGGGTTAACTCTGTCTAATATCCAATAGGACTGAGTCTGCAAAGTAGATGACACGCCTCCTCTTCCTGTGCCTTCCGCTTTTTAGACTCAGTCTTATCTTGGACTAGACGTGTTTCTTCTAAGCTCTCATTCCTGGATCTTCTCCAAAACGAAGAAGAAAGGAAAACAAGCATTCAAATCAAATAGAGATCCCTTTAACTACAGCTGGGGATCGGATCTCCTTTCCGGCGCGAAGGGCTTGCCTGATTCCGCCGAGGACCGCTCTAGCAGTGGTTAGGCTGTTGGCCGACAGTCCTAACAGAGCAGTGCTCACGAGTTTTGCACTCCGAAACGCTGACCCTAGGGCACTATCTCAGCCTGATTGCCTGATCATTGAGCTGTTGGCTGGCAGCGTTTTAACAGCAGCGCGCACGAGCCTAGCACTTGCATGGCAGAGCGAGACCATCGGAGGATCGGCGCGCAGAGGAGAGTCGTGCCGCCATTTTTTTATTGCCGAAGGGTGAGTCCTTCTTCCCCCGCTCGACCACGCCCCTGATCAGTGCCGGCAAGTTCTCCCTGGGCTCCGGGAGACTCATTTAGCCCCTGCCCGTATTCCGGGCAAGCTAATAAAAGCGGATTCTGTAGCACACAAGCATAGCTCCGCAGCTACTACCGTGTTTCCCTGAAAATAAGACCTTGTCTTATATTTTTTTGAACCCTGAAATAAGCGCTTGGCCTTATTGCCATGCACTCAAAAGCCCGATTGGGCTTATTATCAGGGGATGTCTTATTTTGGGGGAAACAGGGTACTGGAGTGGGGACAGAACAATTGGACTGGTGCTGTAACGAAGCGCAGGAAAGGAACCGAAGCCATTTTCTCGCCACGAGTGCAAATCCCGGTTCCAGGCACTCTGCCACGCCCCAGTTAAAGCCGGCAGGTTCTCCCTTGACTCCGGGGAAACTAGTGGCCTCTGTCCGTACTCCGGACAAGCTGCATTGCGGCTGAACCAACAGCGCACAGCGAGGCAGAGCCCTTGGGCGTGACCATGCATTCGGCTTTCAAAATGGCGGACGCCATAGCTGGAGCTGCTGCCCGCATGGAAGGAAGCCCAGCCCCTTCTTCTTCCGGCAGCGCGAGTACTGAGGCCCTTCTAAGACTAGATCCTCCAAGAGGAGGACTACCACTGAATCACGTTCAACTAGATCAAGCAAGCCTTCCAAGGCTGCTGAAAAGGAGGCCCTAAAACGACACAAAGCTAATGAAAAGATGATTGACAAAACCCAGAGGGCTTCAGCTAAGGGGTCTAGTGAATGGCAGATGGTGCAGCCAGCCTGTTCCCGATCTTATACCCCCCAACAATTGGGACCTGCTGAAATTCCTGGAGCACTGCAGGCCTCTGCGTGGTCTCCAGATGCACAGAGGGAGCAACATTTGCCCTAGCCCGGCAACAGTGAGTTACTACTCGGCTCCATGCCATCCCCTAGGGGTCAAGTGTCCTCATGGGATCAACCTCCGCTCAACAGTCATCCTTGGCTGAGGCGACCTTCACTCCTACCGCTGCAGGCCTCTGCTCTGATGAGCAACCTGAGCCTTTAATCCCGGCCAGCATGGGAGCTTTGATCTCCGAGGCCATTAAACAAGGGATTGCAGCGGGATTACAGCAGAGGGCCTCCTCGGAATCTGAGTATCCCAGGGCCCATGGGCAACGCCAGGGGCATCCTTCCTTAATGGAGGACATTCCCCACCATGAGCAGGACCTGTTCCACGCTTCTTCTAGCCAAGACTCCTTTTCAGGAGAAGAGGGCCTCAGAGAATTTGATTAATCTGATGATGAAGGTCTAACACCTGATCAGCCCACATTTGTAAGTCTATTTAAGGCCACAACTTTTCAGATCATTACTCAAAAAACTCAACCCGCCTGGGTTCCAATCCAGCTCCTTCAGAAGCGGCATCAGGTTCGGCTAATCCTACAGACCTCCTTTTTGTTGAGCCAACGGTTGAGGTGGAGGAGATTCTGACTCCTAAACTTTTCATAGAGCTAGTGCAGAAGCAGTGGAGCTCTCCCGTCAGGACCCAATCCCAGCAGGTCAGACGGGCCAGAATTATCCAGGACCCTTCAGGTCCCTACTGTGGACGCCCCGGTAGTGGCATTAGCTTCAACTTCCTTGGTCTCTGGGGCCCCGGAGGAAGTCCTCAGGCCTGAGGAAAAAAGGGCGGAGCAATTATTAGTCAAGGTCCATCAGGCAGACGCCTGGGCCGTTATAGCCTCTACAGCGGCTTCATTTTTCAATAGAGCCTCCCTACTTTGGCTGAGACAGTTACAGGACAGGATACCAGCAGATGACACGAGGTCTCACCAAGATCTAAATAAAATTATGGCAGCCATGGAATTTTCCGCAGACGCCATGCTTAACGCGGTGCAGTTTGTGGCCAAGGCCATTGGATCTGTGGCCTCCAGACGCTTATTATGGCTACGCCAGTGACAAGCCGATACCAGAATCAAGTGGCGCCTGGCTTCAGCACCTTTTTCCGGAGACAAATTGTTTGGGGACTCTCTAGAACCTATTTTAGTAGAGTCCAGGGATAAGTGCAAGATTTTGCTTTCCATGTCCCGAAGAGCGGAATCCCATCCTGTCCCTTATTTTCTTCCCTCTCCATTTCGGGGACAAGATAGCGGTTTTAGACTACCACGCTATCAAAGGTTCTTTCCTCCCAGACAGGGTCAGCAACAGGGCAGACAGGGACAAAGGTACCCACCCAAAAGATCCTTTCGGGGTGGGAGAAGTCGTTCCTATTGACGCGCGTGCTGGCTGCTTGTCCGGCCCTCCCATAGGGGGTCACTTGACCTTCTTTGCCGACCAATGGGAGGAGACCACTTCGGTCGCCTGGGTCAGGGAGACGGTAAGGTCGGGCCTCTCCCTGGAATTCCTGTCCATTCCCCCGAGGCTTTTCATCCGTTGCCCGGTATCTCGGGATCGGATAAAACAGCTCCTCATGGAATCGGCCATAAAACACCTATTGGATATCCTTTGTTATCCGGTATCAAAGGATCGGACAAAACGACTCCTCATGGAATCGGCCATAAGACATCTTTTGGATATTTGAGCTATCCAACCGGTTCTGGAGGAGCAACGGGGACAGGGGTTTTATTCACTTCTGTTCCTCGTTCAGAAGGCCTCGGGGGGGGGGGGGGCGGGAGGGGATGGTTCTACATGAGCGGCCAGCAAGCATGCGCACACAGCTTCATTTGCGTGAGTGGTGTGCATGCGTGCCTACCACCGTCATATTGTTTATCAACGGTTCAAAATGCAGTCGCTCCAGATCATCTTGGACAGCGTCAGAAAGGGCAACTCCCTCACGTCAGTGGATCTGATGGAGGTGTACCTTCACGTCCCCATCTTCCCCGCCCACAGAAAGTTCCTCCGCTTCCATTACGCAGGGAAGCATTATCAATACCAAGCTTACCATTTGGCCTCTCCCTTGCCCCACGAGTGTTCACAACACTGATGGCCGCCCTAACAGGGCATCTACGTACCCTGCCCATAAAGATCCAGTTCTATCTGGATGATACACTTATCCAGTCCAGCTCGAGCACCAAGCAAGAAGGAATCTAGATACCATGCTTCAAGCCCATGGGTTTTCAGTAAACAGGGCCAAAAGTCATTTGACCCCTACCACACGACTCCTCCACTTGGGAGCAGTCATCGACACAGTGGAACCCAAGGTTTACCTTTCCCAGGAACGCCAATCCAGCCTGAGAGATCTGGCAGTATGAGTCAGACAGGAATGCACAGTCCCTCTTCAGCTTCTCTCCCAACTCCTGGGAAAGATGATCTCGTGCAGTTCCATCACTCCATGGACACGGCTCCACTCCAGGAGTCTCCAGTGGTTTCTTCTCCCGTTTCAGAGGGAAGGCAACAGCAATTCCCAAAGAAGGGTTCTGGTGCCAACACATGTAATCCATTCTCTGCAATGGTGGACTTCAGAGGCCATCACAAAAGGCTGCATGTTCCGAGAACCAGAGCACCTGATCCTGACCTCCGACGCCAGTCTCTTTGGCTGGGGAGCTCACCTCCAGTCCCACATGGCCCAGGGACAGTGGACCCCGGAGGACCTGAAGCTCAACATCAATTGGTTAGAGCTCCGGGCATTCCACTTGGCCCTATGGAGTTCCAAGACGTGGTCTCGGGCTGGGACTTTTTAGTCTTGACGGACAACGTCGCAGCAAAGGCCCATATCAACCGCCTGGGAGGGACCCATTCCAGGGCCCTCATGTCGGAGGCTTATCAGCTGGACCTCTGGGTGGAGAGTCATCTACAGTCCATACGGACGGCCCACATTTTGGGAGTAGCAAACATACAGGCAGACTGGCTCAGCCGTGCGTCAGTGGACCACGCAGAGCGGCGCCTACATCCGTCCTTATTCAAGGACATCGTGGATCGTTTCAGCTACCCCACGGTTGACCTGTTTGCCAGCCAGGACAACAATCAACTTCCACAGTTCTTCTCCAGGTTCCCGTCTCCAGGAGCGGAGGGTGTGGACGCGTTACGCAGCCCGTGGCCCCAGGGATTGCTATACGCCTTTCCCCCTCTTCCTCTCATTCCGAAAGTCATCAGGAAGCTCCTGGAGGAGAGGACGGAACTTCTACTCCTTCTCCCCACTGGCCCAGATGTCCTTGGCTCGCGGACTCGACCCTGGTGGATCCCTCAGAGCAAGGTGCACCTCAGCCAGGGGGCATTGGTCCATCCGGACCCTCAGTGGTTCCAATTGACCGCTTGGCGCTTGAGCGGCGCCTTCGGAGTGGGGACAATCTTTCCACCCGGGTCATCAAGACTATCCAGGCCTCTCGTAGAGCGTCGACTAACAGGTTTTACAACACCACCTGGAGGGCGTTTTGTTCGTGGTGTACAAAAAATGGGGTTCCAGCCCATGGACGTTTCCATTGCCCAAGTCCTAGAGTTTCTCCAGGATGGGCTTGACAAAGGACTATCGCCTAATACGATCCGGAGGCAGGTGGCAGCCCTGTCATCCATTTTGACTTGTGGATTTAAAGACTCTTTATCGCAGCATCCCGCTGTTCATCAGTTCCTCCGAGGAGCGACCAATTTGCGACCACCCGTAGTACATCGCTTCCCAGGTGGGATTTATCCAAGGTCCTCAATTCGCTCACCCAGAGCCCATTTGAACCTCTTAGGGAAGCCAATCTACACTTTCTAACGTATAAGGTGGCATTTCTAGTGGCTATAACATCAGCCCGGAGAATATCAGAGTTGGCAGCTCTATCTATACGGTTGGACCTTTGTGTTTTTCATTCCGACAGGGTGGTCTTACGACTAGACCCAACCTTCGTTCCAAAGATTAGCACTTGGTTCCACAGGGCCCAGGAACTAGTTCTTCCAAACTTTTGTCCACAGCCGTCCCATCGGTTAGAACATAGGTGGCATACCTTGGATGTTCGGAGGGCTCTCAAGATGCATTCAGTTTTGGTCGCCACGATGTAAAAAGGATGTTGAGACTCTAGAAAGAGTGCAGAGAAGAGCAACAAAGATGATTAGGGGACTGGAGGCTAAAACATATGAAGAACAGTTGCAGGAACTGGGTATGTCTAGTTTAATGAAAAGAAGGACTAGGGGAGACATGATACCGTGTTTCCCTGAAAATAAGACATCACCTGAAAATAAGCCCTCCTCCAAAAATAAGCCCTACCCCGAAAATAAGCCCTCCCCAAAAATATTTAACTGCATGCTCAGCCAGTCCCCGCCATTTCCTCTGGTTAGGGTTAGGGAGACAGAGCTGGAAATCAGGTAAGACGGCAAGAGGAGTCCCGTCTGTTCCATGCGCCCCAAAATAATACCGTGTTTCCCCGAAAATAAGACAGGCTTATATTTTTTTGACCCCCGAAATATGGCCTTGGGGCTTATTATTTTTGGGGTGCAGGAGGCGGGCCGGGCCGCGAGACACGCGTCTTACTGGAGTCTGGCAGCTCCGTGGCGTCTCTCGGCCGGTCTGTTTAGTTCCAGTTCCAGCTCCAGCTCCAGCTGTCACCATAGAGCGGGAAACGCACTCACAGAGCGGCCGCTGCCCTGGCTGGGGTTTGGAAGCCGCAGAGCCGAAGTTTGGGGGAGAGAAAGAAAGAAAGACTTCTGCTGCTTCTGCTTTTGGCTGCGCGCAAGGAAAGCAGCAGAAGTCTTTCTTTCTCTCCCCCAAACTCCGGCTATGCGGCTTCCAAACCTCAGCCAGGGCAGCGGATGTTCTCTCCCCCAAACTCCGGCTCTGCGGCTTCCAAACCCCAGCCAGGGCAGCGACTGCGCTTCCCGCTCTATGGTGACGGTCATTGGAGGCCTGCGACTGCGCTTCCCACTCTATGGTGACGGTCATTGGAGGCCTCCCCTTTCCCCCTGCTCCTCTCCGCTCCAATCTCCCCACGGTCCCTCCACCTGAGCACTGACTGACCGGAGCGGCCACCGGCATGCCCGGGAAGCCCCTCCGCCTTGGGAGTCACCAGATGGGACGGCGATTGAGCCGGACTCTTCCTGGGGAGGGGAGCCTCGCAGGACCCTTGCCTACACTCCCTTCCTCCCGCAGGCCCCGCTTACTCTTCCCAGGCACCCGGCAGCGAGACACCGGGCAGCCACACCGAGGGCAGCTCCGACAGACGCAGCTCAGCCGGCCCGGCCACGACCAGTGCTCCCTGCCCACAGCTGAGCTTGGCCGTCCGGGGCCTCCGTAGGTGGCGGCAGCAAGGGCAGCAGCAACACCTGCAGCGCCTCAGCCATCCCCGCCGAGCAGAAGCAGCAGGCAACCAAACCCGAGCTGACAGCCAAACTTCTAGCCGGGCGGAGCAACAGAAGCAGCCGGCAACCAAACCTTTCGGGTGGCCGGGGGGGGGGGGAGAGTGCACATAAGACACAGCACCAGGACAAGGAACCTTTTGGCTGCATGCAAGAAATCTTTCTCCCCTTTCGCTCTAAGAGGCTGCGCAGGCGCGATGAGTCTCACAAAGACTCATTTCTGGCGGAGTTTTGAAGAGAGAAAGATTTCTTGCGTCTCATTTCTCCGCTTCCCCACCTGGCACTCCCTCTCGCCGGCCAAGATCAGCAGGCCAGATTCGGGGAGCTGAACGCGCCGCCGCCACCCGGGAAGAGAACATAAGAAATGGGCTCTCTCGCAGCACCTCCTCTCTCTCTTCTTCTCCTGAGTGGCAGCGGTGCGTTTGGCTCACCGAATCTGGCCTGCCAATCTCTGGACACACAGCTGCCACTCGGGAGAAGAAGAGAGAGAAGAGGCACTGCAAGAGAGCCCATTTCTCATGTTGTTCTCTTCCCGGGTGGCGGCAGCGCGTTCAGAAGTTTTTCTTTACATTGGAGTTTCCCTGCAAAGACCGGCCGAGAGAGAGTAGTGGCGGAGAGAAGCCAGACGCTGGTAAGATGTGCGTCTCGCAGCCCGCCCCTCCCCATCCCCTGCCTCCCCGCCCCCCCCAAAATGTGCCCCAAC
>QLTV01001126.1:232833-243485 GCA_003457575.1 Thermophis baileyi
TGAAGCTATTCTCCACAGCACCTGAGGGTAGGACTAGAAGCAATGGGTGGCAACTAATCAAGGAGAGAAGCAACTTAGAACTAAGGAGAAATTTCCTGACAGTTAGAACAATTAATCAGTGGAACAGCTTGCCTCCAGAAGTTGTGAAAGCTCCAACACTGGAAGTTTTTAAGAAGATGTTGGATAACCATTTGTCTGAAGTGGTGTAGGGTTTCCTGCCTAAGCAGGGGGTTGGACTAGAAGACCTCCAAGATCCCTTCCAACTCTGTTATTCTATTCTATTATATCAAACGTACTGCATCTTTCCAGAGGTTGGAGTCCCTTCTGGTCTCCTTTCAGCCATCCACGTTAGGTATCAAGGTCACCTTCTCCACCGTGGGGAGATGGATCAGGGCATGTATTGCCAAGGCCTATGAGATCCAGGCCTTGCCTCTGCCGAGACGTATTACAGCCCATTCCACTAGGGGTGCAGCTACATCGGCAGCAGGGGCGACACAGGCTTCCATTGAAGAGGTCTGTCGAGCGGCCTCCTGGTCCTCTCCATCTCCTTTTATCCGCCATTACAAGTTGGACTCCTACACATCGGCTGCGGCGGCTTTTGGCAGGAGAGTGCTTCAAAGCGTTCACTCAGACCAGGAGACCCAGGACCAGGCCGCGCCCTCCCAATAGGACAGCCAGCTTTGGTATGTCCCATTCCTGGATGCGTTGGTCTTACCTGATACGCTCCTTCTCGTGGACGTGGAGACAGCATCCAGCCCCACCCGGAGTGCGTCCGGTCCTGGTCATCGAGGACACACGGTCTCCACACAGAGCTACACGCAAGTCTGCATCACCGCCTTCGTCAAAAAAGCGGAAGACACAGGAAGAGGAGGCGTGTCATCTACTTTGCAGACTCAGTCCTATTGGATATTAGACAGAGTTAACCCTTTCCTGGATGCTGTCTCCACGTCCACGAGAAGGAGCGTATCAGGTAAGGCCAACGCCCCCTTTCACTGATTGCATTGCATGTAATGTTGCTTATAACTTATTTCATTTGCATCTCACTTTTAATCATGTATTTAAATGTGTTTTACTTTGTTAATTGAGAAATGTATTTCTTGGTTGAGTTTTCCTACAGTACATCCATAAATTATGTTAATATAAATATAAGAACTGTCTGAAAATGTTCCATGACTAACATAGTACAATCTTGTTCCAAAGGAACTAATCAGATGAATCTGGCTGCAGGAGGAATAACTGATCAACAAACTAGCATGATCTCAGAAACGTCTCTTCCGACTCCACTTGGGACAGCAAAGTAAGAAAGGCTTCTTGTTGAGCATTTACAGTTGACCATTAATTCTATTTTAAAAAATCACAGGGTTGTGGTAACATTACTTTCCATAGACATTTCGTATCTCCCTGGTAGGGAGGGCTCAGTGATAAAATTACAATAAAATTTCATTGCTTGTGCTTGCTGTAGTAATCAGACAATGTCTTAACTTTGATCATCAGTAAGCATATTTAAATACAGAAATACATTTCAGTACAATAAAGATCTACAAAAGGTTCCCTAACTGCCTTTTCTTTAGCCCCTTAATGAATGATGGCACAAATTCTGGCAGTGTTGGAAATCTCAGTGGCTCTATGCCAACAGCTGCACCACCTTCAAGTACCGGGGTAAGGAAGACCTGGCATGAGCATGTCACCCAGGATCTGCGCAATCACTTAGTACACAAACTGTGAGTATTAACCAGGTGAAGGCATAGCTCCCTATGGGATAAGACTAGTCTGTTAATTATGTTACGTTATAGCAATTCCTTAGGTTCCTTGGGACCTGGGAGACAATATGAGAAACTGGCTAGTTTCAGTAAACATTGATTTCTTCTTCACTGTGTGAGGAAGTATTTCATGAGAAAGGCTATTTCACACATTTATTCTACTTCCCAATTTCATCTTCTGTCTCAGTGCCACCAACAAAGGTTTCAGTTGCTGCATATCATTCTGAAGGAAGAGTAGTTCTCATCTGAATTTCTTAAGAGCTGAAGTTTTAAGTGTATTTTCATTATACGCTGTTTTCTTGCAGTGTTTCCAAAGGGAATTAAATCTTTTCTTTTTTTTCAGCGTACAAGCCATTTTTCCAACTCCAGATCCAGCAGCTTTGAAAGATCGGCGGATGGAAAATCTGGTGGCTTATGCTAGGAAAGTTGAAGGCGATATGTATGAATCGGCTAACAGTAGGGTATGTTATTGATCTGAAAAAAAGGTTTGGTTGGATATGTCAAGTGCTGTATAATGCCACATTTTTAAAAAATTCTGTGTTCAGGCACATTTCTCCATGAGCTTCCACTGCAGGGCTCTTCTATGTGGTATAATGATTTAAAAGATTGCCAGAGTTAGGTAACAACTTCAATCTTCAGTGCTTAGACTGCTTAGAAAGTTTCTTTCTCACAGGAAAGGTCTAGTTTAAGTCTAGCATCTGAATCTATAGGAACATCTTCTTCTAAAGTGAAGAAGTCTGGGATGTCACAGTGTTCTTATGTTACTGTAGGAATCTAAAGCTACATACAATTTATGTTAGCCCTTCAACAGGAGGCTGCCAGGAAATCCCAGAACAGGAAAAGTTGAAAAGGGTCATGGCAGTACAGCTACTGTGGCCTAGAGGTGGAGCTCTTGCCTCACAGTCAGGAGGTTGTGAGTTCGATCCTAGGTAGAGGCAGATGTAGGGTCTCCTGCTTGGGCAGGGGGTTGGACTAGACGACCTTTAAGGTACCTTCCAACTCTGTTAATCTGTTAAGTACTGTTGCCAGGAAAAGGAGCCAAGCTTGGTTCTTTACCTTACATACCTGTGTAAGAAGATGAGATCTGGCCAGCATTTTTATCAGTGCTTTTCATGATCTATGTTGTCAAAAGCATTGCATCACAGACATGTAAAGTCCATTGGGCTGGTGAGACTGTACCTGAAGTACTATGTACACTTCTGGGCACCACATTTCCAGAAGGGCTTTGACTGGTTAAATCAACTGTATTGCATCAGCTTGCTGAAGCTGTCCAGATGTTAGATTTAAATTCCTATCGTCCATCTTAGGTCGTAGGTGATCATATCAAGTATCATCTGGAGGATGATATGTTGCCTGTCTTTCATCTAGAGACTGTGTTGTGCCAAATTTCAGGAAGTATTTTTTCAGCTTAGGTACTTGGCTTCATGAGATGGCTGCTTCAAATGGTCACTATTCATGTACAAAAATGGATTCAAATTATAACTTCAATCTGTGCTCACCTGATCCTAAAATTCTCTTTTTTCAGGATGAATATTACCATTTATTAGCAGAGAAAATATATAAGATACAAAAAGAGCTAGAAGAAAAACGGAGGTCTCGTTTGCATAAGCAAGGGATCTTGGGTAATCAGCCAGCCTTACAAGCCCCTGGGTCTCAACCTCCTGGCATTCCACCGGTGGCAGCAACTGTGGGTCCAGCGCAGCCTGTGAGACCTCCCAGTAAGTGATTCACTAAAAATACAGAGCAAGAAAGACCTTGCTACTTCTCCTTTTTATCTTTTTGCATTTAAAAATCCCATCTTAACAAGTTTTAAAAAATGAAAATTTCTAAAACCACAGGGAAGCAGGATCAAATTTGAATTTGCCTATAGATCTATAACCATTTTCTGAAGAGATGACATTTGCTGGACCTCCTCCCTTGGAAAGGAAGTCCTGATGTGCCTCCCTAGCATCCCCGAATGAATTTTCTTAAGCAAACAATATGATCCTTTCCCAGCATAAAGATGAAGATGAGCCAGAACACCCTTCTCAGCACTTCCTTCCCAAATGGGACAATTGCTTGACTTTGTTATGCATCGCTCTGTTGCTGCCTTCAGGTATCATTGTAGGGAGCGCATGACCTCATCTGAGGTGGAGGCTGGAGAAGTTTAGACCAGGTTCCCACATTGCTTATAGCTTCTGTTAGATGTTTGCTTAGTAGTGTGAGAAACAAAATTTACCACCATGGCACCTCCAAAAGTGTAACAGGTGTAGCATTTGTAGTATACACGTTTGGTTTCATGGTGAAGGTGCTGGCCTAGAACCCAGGAGAGGGTGAGTTCTAGTCCCGCCTTTGGCATGAAAGCCGGCTGGGTGACTTTGGGCCAGACTTTCTCAGCCCAACCCACCTCACACGGTTGTTGTGGTGGGGAAAGTAGGAGGAAGAAGGAAAGTTATGTATGCCTGCCGCTGTGAGTTACTTATAAAGTAATAAGGGCAGGATCGGGGCCGCGGTGGCTCACATAAGATGCCGGGCCTGCGCACCGCTGAGGTCGGCAGCTCGGCGGTTCGATTCCCGTGAGCAAATAAACCGTGAAAGAGACAAGAAAGGAGCCTCCCCCGATTGCCTACCGGCATTCAGGTGTCCCGCGGGTAAAGATAACACCACCCGAAAAAATTCCTTTCAGAGAGAGAGCCAGCCATCTCGGTGATCCCTGGCTAACACGTGCCATACGCCAAATAAATAAATAAATAAATAATAAAGGATTTTTAAAAATCTAATAAATAAACAAACACTATCACCCTTGGGAACCTCTCCAGTTGGTAAAACTGCTACTTATTCCTTATGTACTTGTGTGGGAGACTGACAGGAGAATCCATCTTTTAAGATGATGGCACCATCTGCAATTTTTAATGTTCAGATTTTATAAATAATCATTTTCAAAACAGATGTTGCCTCAAATAATTCTAACATAATTTAGAATTCTATCAGATTTTAACGTTCATTTATTCTTTTACAGATGGGCCTATATCCATGCCAAGTGTGCCTCTGGCCCGTATGCAGGCCTCTCAAGGTATTTAACATCCATTGCTTCCTCTTTCACTCAGCATCTCTGCTGTGGCTTTTGCTTTCAGCTAGGATACCCTACCTAGCCTCTCCAATTATGGCACCTGTTCCAATAACATTCTATCCCAAGTCAGTTTGCTTGATAATCTCCCAGTAACTTCTTGATTCTCTAGACCTCCAAATTTTACTTGGGACTTCACTGTCTGTTGCTTCTGAAGCAATATATGTTGTTTGTTAAATGGCATAATTGTGTTTTTTCCTCATTTGAATCATTTTATGCCATTCACATAATCACACAAATGACATACATAATGTCCATTTTTAAAATTCAGACTTAACAGACATTCCTTTCTCCCAAATGGTGTATTAAATTGAGATATATTGAAATCAACTGTCCTTGCAGAAATTTCAAAATTGCTGCTGCTGAAAAGGTAGTATCTATGTTCTGTGAAGTCTGATGAAAAGCAAATGAAAACTTTCTAATGAGACTTTAGGAAGAGCATCATTATGGGATCAACAAATATGATAAAACTGCAAAAATCAGCTTTAATCTGATGGGCCTCTGCAAGGAAACAGAATTAATAGCTTTTTTAAAAAAGGAAATAGGTATGCATTTGGCCACACGTCGTTGTGTGAATCTTCAGGGGGACAACCTCAATCTTCATCAAAGCAAAGCTTCTTCTGGAAGTTTTGCAAAGTCTTGCAAATGGATGCTGTGCCTTCAGCAAGCTCTTACACAGACTGGCGCCTTGTGGCACGATCTCCAGAGGTTAGCTACTCTGCAGAAACACTACTTCCCATCACAAGGGTCTAAAGTAGAGGCACAGGTGGAATAAGGGAAGGCCCAAAGCAGTCCTCGTGCATGAAAAATATGAAAACAGATCCTTGAATTTTTTTCAAATAGCTGTGGGTCACTTCTGATTACCACTTAGAACTGAATTAGAGATTTGTCAGAGTCAGCAGTATTGCAGGCAAAATAGTTTTATTAAACTTGATCTCTCCCTACATTAAGTAAAAACTCTCCTTTCATAGGTGGGGTTACACAGAAGTTATGTTAAAAATAGGAAGAAAGGGGATGTACTTTGAAACTCTTGTGACATGCCTCTTCTTCGGCCGGTTCCCCAGGAAAGGAAAATTGCAATTATAATAAAATAATTCAAGCTACTCCAGCCTCACTGACCCAAGGCAACAGTTACTTTCAAAGGCATTGCACAAGAGTTCTTTTCTGAACCTCCTGGCACCTCCTAGCTGTCCAGCTGAGGAACTGCAATTGGACAGTCCATCAGCTCCTGTTGGAAAAGCAGGCGGCCGCAGCTAGAGGACTTTTGCCCAGTGTCAGTTCAGTTGTGCCAATTGTGGCTTTAGCTAAAACAGGGAATATCTGTTCTGTATCATCCCACCACTAGTCATCCGTGAGGGCAACCGGAGTGGTTTCATTCCCATATCTAGGCCAGAAGCCTGACTGCCAAAGATCCAGTTGAATCCCACTTATGATAATTGGATTCCATTGGGCTCCCACCAGTGTTCTCTCAAAGTGTCCTTTGTTGTTTCTTCCTGCATGTTTACCTGGGCCAGGTTTTCCTGCCCGTTTGAGGTCTGAGCGGGGCTTGGACGTTGTGTGTCTAATGAGCTGTTTTGGGGGTACATTTTGCAGGAGTGAATCAGTTTAACTCCATGTCCATAGGGAACGCCCAAATGCCCCCAGCATCAGTCGGGCCTCGTGCGTCTTCTCCACTGAATCACCCTGTTCAGATGAACTCCATGGCCTCTGTTTCGACGGTTCGTATTATATTATTTTTCTTTCGTTGTTCAGTTTTTAGAATACTTTCAGAAAGTCAATTCAGCTATTGGTTGCTTTGCATCCTTTCCAGTATTGCCACATTGGAATTTTTAGTTAATGCATTTTATTGTAATATTTACTGATTTTCTGATCTCACCCAACTCTCTATATTACACAAGAGAACCTGGGAAATATTCAGTGTAAGCCATTTAAAAGAGCATTGTGTTTGGTTCAGTGTTTCACTGCAAAGCCATTCTTCCTGTTGTAGTTATTATTTGTGCCGTCTGAAACCTGTGATCCAGAATCCTAATATAAGTAGATTGTTTTTTTTTACTAGATGGCTCTGTCTCCTTCCCGAATGCCTCAGTCTCAAAATGTAATGGGAGCTCATTCTGGCAACCTCTTGGGTCAGCCCACCAGCCAAACCCAATTCCTGCCCCAGAATCAATTTTCTGCCTCTAGTGGAATTTTGAATGTCAACAGTACAGCCCTAGGGAAGCCAGCAGCACAGGCTGGGGTAGTACAGGTAAGTTTTGCAATAAACCAAAATTTATTCGATTTTTCTGGCAAATTTGTTTCAATAATTTTTGGGTACCTGTTTGCAAAATATGGAGTCTTTTACTAAATTCTAGTTGTGGGGAATGGCTGTTGTTTGCACAAGAAGAAAACCTGATGTATTTGTGTGTCTCAGTATGCGCACAAGAATTTGATGAATTTTTATATATCCTGTTAAGTGTAGGTTTTTCTAACAGGGTCAGCTTCCTGGCAGTGCTGTTCCTAATTCAGTTACCTTACTGGGATCACAAAACAATCAGCTCTCGTGTCCTCCAGTGAGCCAGTCACCCCTTCATCAAGCCGCACCTCCATTATCCACAGTGGCTGGAGTGCCACCTCTTCCACACCAAACCCCTCCAGGACTTACTCCACCACAGTCAATTGTGCCTGCCCAGCCATCCACCCCTGCCTCCTCGTCAGGCCAAGCTCCCACTCCAGCTGCTGGCTCAGTTCCCAACGCCATGCAGATGCAAAGCACCCCTTCGGGGCAACTGGCAACACCAGCTCAGGTCACCCCCCAGCCTCAGACCCCTGTGCATCCTCCATCTGTGCCCACCCCACAACCCCTGCAGCCGCAGCCACCGCCATTGTCAACCCAGGCGCCCAGTACTCCGGTAAGTGTTTCATCTTTTCCCTGTCTGGGCTTTCTGCTGCCTTTCCATTGGAAGCTCCTTAGAAACCAAATAGCAAGTGAAGCAGCACTATCCAAACTTGGGATCTTGGGCAAAAGCAAGCTGTTTAAAAAAATTGTTTAAAGTAGACTGTTCGTACCTCATCCTGAATGCCATCAAAGGGCTGACAGAATGTGACTCTTTACAGGCAACCTTTAGTTGCTGCTTGCCATCTTTGATTGTTTGCCATAAAGAGCTTAATGGTGAAGCACTTTAATTGGTCACAACAGATGTTTTAGCATTGATTGGCAGATGGTTCCAGCTAGCACCTTTACATTTTGCATCATCTACCATTTCTGAACTTTCCTTAAGAGCTCTAAATTGGAAGTTTACAAGATACAGATCTTTCTGCATGTGTTTTTTTCCAAGGACATTGTTGTAGCTTTCTTATGGCACACCAGCTCTTCTGCAAGTGCTTCGCGTGTACAGCGCACAGAGCAATCCCTTCTTAAACTCTGCCACAATCCTTGAAATATATTATTAGGCAGCTTACAGTAAACAGGTTGGAAGGCAGATGGCTCTCTGATTTACGTTAACTTCCTATTGAGGATTCTAAGATGGGTAGGTAAAGCAGATTCACCATATAGAGATATTTATGGACAGCCATCCCAGTTTAATGTTGCAGATTCAGTGCCATTCTGTAAAGCCAGGTTTTCATATCTTCCTTCCTTTCCTCCCTCCCTCTTTTTCCAGCTATCCCAAGCAGCAGCAAGTACAGACAATAGGATACCTACGCCAGCTTCTGTTGCCAGTGCTGATGTCAGTGCCCAGCAACTTGGTCAGGAAACACAAATGCAAGAAAATAAATCAGAAGTCACGATGGAAAAAGCTGACTCAGAATATGTTGAGGCTCAGCTGGAGCCAAAACCAGAGGTAATTGAGAACCAAATTGTCAGTTTAGGCAGCGTGATTAGTATTATGAGATAAACCCAGGAGCAAAACACACAGCACACAGAGCCTTTAGATACTTAATAGTGGTTTATGTACAGCTAAATATATACAAACTTACACGTGGTTAAATAACTTTTTACAGCTACTGATACACGGAGAAGAGCAATGAGACTACACTTGGGAAAGAGGGAAGATGAGGAGAAGGGAAATGCCCTCTAATGGCTTCCCTTATATAGGCAGCTTCATACCCAGCTTCTTAAAGTGGCAGTAACCCTGCTGTCTGGTTCACATTGCATCAGCTTCCGGTTGCCTTCGCTTACAACCTCTCATTAGCTTACAGCTATTAAATCTGCATACCCTGACACTCCTCCCATTTAAAGCTGTACAGCTGATAATCCGAAATCTTTCACATAGTTCTTATATTTTTCTACAGATACAGGTTTGGTTAACATATCAGCTAAATTACTTTCACTGGAACAATGCTGTCATTTGATCAGTTTCTCTTTTACAGCTTCTCTAACGTTACAGTATTTAATGTCTACGTGTTTACTTCTATTCCTAATGCGATCTCCTGTCGCCATTGTTATACATCCTAGGAATTACATGTTCCTGTGTTACTGTTTCAGGCCTCTCCTCTTCTATATCTATGTCATCTGTGCTTTCATGCTTTATCATAACTCGATCCTTCTCTACATCTTTATCTGACTCGGTCTCAGCTTCCGATAGATTAGAACTCTGTATTGGCATGAACATCTCCTGATTAGCGTGTATCTTGTTCCAGTTCTGCTCTGCAAAACTAGCAGACCTTGAGATTACAACTCATTTAGTACCATCTGTAAATCTGTACCCCTTCGTTCCTGGCTCGTATCCCACAAATCGAAGCTTTCTGGCCTTTGTCTGACCTTTACTCCTGGTAGCTTTCGGAACATGCACCCAGGCATAACTACCGAATGTTCTTACATGGCTTAAAGACGGTTTCCTACCATGCATTAGGAAATATGGAGTTTCCTGTATTGCCTCACTCCATAACCTATTAACTATATAGTTCGCTGTTAATATGGCTTCTCCCCAGAATGCTTTATTCATGCTTGCATCAGCAAGTAAAACATCTTTCATTGTCCGTAGCACACCGTTTCGTCTTTCAACCACACCGTTTTCCGAAGGCGAATATGGGTTTGTTTTTCTATGCCTTATGCCTAGACTGCTTAGCCATCTTTGAAACTTCTCAGACATAAACTCTGTCCCCCTGTCTGTTTGAATCTGACATACATTACATCCATGCTGTCGTTCTACAAGTGTTACCCACTTCTTGAACTGTTGCAATACCTCAGTCTTATTTTTCAGTAAATAACAATATCCATATCTACTATAATCATCAACTATGACTAATGCATATCTCGCACCTCCTAAAGAGGGTGTCATAGGACCAATCAGATTGGTGTGAACTAATTGTAATACCCTGTTTGTAGTTTTAGCACTTTTCTTACTTACAGGATACATTTTTCCTTTTGATTCTTTACATACAGAACAATCCAAATGTGCATTACATTTCTTTATTTTCAGCCAGGGGTGAAATTCAGCAGGTTCTGACAGGTTCTGGAGAACCAGTAGCAGAAATTTTGAGTAGTTCGGAGAACCGGCAAATACCACCTCTGGCTGGCCCCAGAGTGGGGGGGGAATGGAAATTTTGCAGTATCCTTCCCCTGGAGTGGGGAGGGAATGGGGATTTTGCAGTATCCTTCCCCTGCCACACCCACCAAGCCACGCCCACAGAACCGGTAGGGAAAATTTTTGAATTTCACCCCTGATTTCAGCCCCTCAGCTATGTCCGGCATTTTCCTTTACACATTGAAACTTGCATGCCCTAATCTTCTATGTAATAGGTGTATACAGTTGTCATGTGTAGACACATTTCTAAATACACGTGCACAATTATGTTCTTGCATGCCC
>QLTV01001126.1:298769-313642 GCA_003457575.1 Thermophis baileyi
CGATCCGCCTCTCCCTCTCCGCAGGCTTCGCCACCCCCTGTGCCTTCCTGGCGGCGCATTCGGGCACCAACGGCAGCACGCTGTGGGCAAGGCCGGTGGCCCAGGAGCTGCTCCTGATGGACTGCTCGGTGGAGCACGGCGGCTCTCCGGCCTGCCTTATCGTCGGGAATCCGGCTTCCCTCACCCTCCTCGACCTGGAAACAGGTACCGTCCTTTTGAGCCAGCGCCTCGGGAAGATGGATCCGTTTTGGGGCAAAGAGACGCCCAGAAGGAAGGGATCTGAAAGCCCAAATGCACTGGCGTGTGCCCTGTGTACCTTTGCCTTCTTGCCATAGGAGGACGCGCCAATAAGCGGAGTACAGATTTCCTCCTGCTTGCGTGGTGCGGACTGTTAGTGTGGTTTTAGTACATCTGACAGCCAAGGCACAAGCAGCACTCAGTTTGCATCTTGTTTATGTAAACAGCCAAGCCAGAGTTTAGCAGCCGTTGGTAGTTGAAAGGTAAGGGTTAATGCAGCTCTGGGACAACATGCTCCTGTTGAAGCTCTCTGGTCTGATCCAGCATGGCGCTTCGTACATCGGACAGGATGACATCCTAGCGAAACAGGATCCTGCTGTAACTCTGCAAAAGCAGTGAACTTTGGCATCCATGGAAATCTTGGCTCCCCTGGTGGCAAGGTTTTTGTTCCTCCTTCAGCTGCAGAGACTCACGGGGCTGCTGTTTCATCCTCAAGCAGCAGCAGCACTTTTCTCCTTAGGAATATTGATGAAGTGAAAACAGAAAAATGAGTCTGGTTCCTCATGTGGTGAGCAAGTGGAGCAGATGAGCAAGTGTGTTTCTCCTTTTCTTTGTTTAGAAATTGCATTTCTTCAAGATACTGCTGAAAGGCTTTTCAGCCCATCTTTGAAAAAGATGTTTAGGAGCGCACTTGACAAAGCTCTTGGGTTTCTGGTTGGACACCTGTATGTGGGGAGTGGGTGACATGGGAACTCCCAGTTGTGATGGTGTGAATGCCAGAGCTTAGATGGGTCAAAATGGTGCCATATGTGAGGTCACGCGTTGCAGTAGACTTATTCAGTGATTAACTGAAATGAATGCTCAGGATGAATTCCAGAATCAAAAACCACTACGTTGGAAAGGTAGGCATCTTACCTGCCAAGGCTTCAGAATCAGCACTACCTACTCTGGTTTTTTCCTAGGCCAGACTCGGTGGAATGAGGCAGTCAATTCTGGGGCTAACTCTACAGTCTTGAGTCCCTTACTGAAGATTCCTGATATCGACAAAGACGGTGTACCTGATTTCTTGGTCTTTGCTGCCACAGGAGAGGAGGTAAGAATTGCCGAAGCAATAGGGTCCTCCTGCCTACTGCAGAGGAATTGGCCACATTCACAGCAGCATGGGGGCTCAGAGTCTAAAAAAATATATGCGACATCACTTCTGCACCACAGCAATCAAAATTAATTGGATGATGATCTGTGTTATAAATTAACGAGCCCTTTGTTTGCCTTCTCTGTGATTTCATGCAGTCTTCCACATACAAAGCCATCATGCATTCCTGTACCCGTCTTATTCTACCTCTTCTTTTAGGTTCTTATAAACTTTTACATAGAACCTTCCTGTTTTACCCTGTTTCCCCCAAAATAAGACATCCCCTGATAATAAGCCCAATCGGGCTTTTGCGTGCATGGCAATAAGGCCAAGCGCTTATTTCAGGGTTCAAAAAAATATAAGACTATAAGGGTCTTATTTTCGGGGAAACACGGTAGTATCTTCCAGCTTTTCCAAGCGTTTAACATTGGTGCTCTTCTGAATCTTAAGAATCCTGGGCAGCAGGCCTGAAATACAGTTGTTGGGAGCCACTGATAGCAGGGAGCTCTTGCCATCTTATTTCAGCCTCTGGGTTTCCCAACTGCACCCAATTCACCCTGTCAGACACAGGGTGCTGGAGTAAAGGGCCTGGGGTCCCAGTGTTCTTCAGCTCAGTGTTTCAATCAGCAGCTGCTAATTGGAGAAATGGCCACCAGTAACTGAGAAATTCCTGCTTTCCATAGCAGGATTGATCAGGGGAAGGAATGGGAGCAAAGGATTGCATCATCCCCTTTATTCCGTCTTTTTCCTCATCCTTGTTCTTATGTTTAAGAATTAAAGTGTTAGTGGGGTGGGGGATTATTAATTCCAGTTGACTGAAAGGGGGATGTCAGGAATTTGTGGGAGGAGCAATGCCATTGGAAGAATTCAGAGCAGGGTGTCCCACTATCAAACTACTTGGAAGGTCAGCAGGGAGCAGCAGGGCACAACAGACCTTATGTCAGTCCTCTGAGGGGCCTTTCTTACACAGCTCAAACTGATACTTTGTCTAATGCCAGAATCATTTTCTTTCCCCAAGCTTTGAGCACAAGTTGTGTTGATACTGAAAAGTATCTTGTCTGTAAACCTTCAGGTTATACTCAGCTTAGGAGCCGTGGTGGCACAATGGTTAGAATGCAGTACTGCAGGCTATTTCTGCTGACTGCTGGCTGCCAGCAGTTCGGCAGTTCGACTCTCACCAGCTCAAGGTTGACTCAGCCTTCCATCCTTCCAAGGTCGGTAAAATGAGGACTCAGATTGTTGGGGGCAATAGGCTGACTCTGTAAACCGCTTAGAGAGGGCTGTGAAGCACTGTGAAGCGGGATATAAGTGCTATTGCTACTATTACCATGAACAAGGATGATCTAGTCCCGCTTTTTAAGGTTCCAGGCTTTTTACTAACCTTTTTGAAGATAGCATGAATGCCAGAGTGCTGCTTAGGCTGAACTATCCTGGCTCCAATTTTCTCTGCAGATTAAGAGCTTCTTCTATTCAGGGACATTTGGCACGCAAATGAAATTCAGCGGAAGCCTGCATTTGCCAGGACTGATTGGGCACCTCTTGCATGTCACCAAGAGCGGAGCCCACTACATCCTGTTCTACACAGGTGGGTCCTGTACTTCCGGGGGGTGGGGGGGGAGGGGAAGGAGGGCAGCTGGACATTCTGCCCTTCAGCCTGCTTTATTTGCACCTTCCTTTCTCGCTTTAGCAAAGGCTCTTTTTGCCTACTCGCTGAAGGAGCTCTATCGCATGGCTGTGGGCCCAGCCAGCCCAGCCCTTGCCACCCTGAAGGAAGATGCGGATTGGGAGATGGCGATTCATCACAAGGCCCGACAGGTGCCCCTAGCCAGGTACCTGCTGGAATCCCTCCTGACCTAAGACCCGCGGAAGCCCTTTGCTCTTCCATGTTCTCTGCTTGCTTCAGCCCCTTTACTAATGGAAAGCAGAGGGCCCTTGACCTGCTGCCGTGCAAAGCAGAGGCTTGTAAGTGGCTGTAGCACCAAGGTTTGACCTGCACTGCTGCCCTGAAGGCTTGGAAGAAGAGGTGCATGGCCTCCGGCAAGGGATAACAGGCCTTTTTTTTTATTCCTTGTTAGCTCTGGAGATATTCAGTATGTGACAAAGATGTCAGAGAAACCAGGGAGCCATATTCTGGTTGCAAGATCAGCTGTGCTGGAGCTGGTGAATGGACAGCAGCTGAGTTCATTGTGGGTTGTTGGTGTGCCACACATCCTGAGGTAATGCCAGTGTTAGGAATGTTGGTTGTGCAATAGGGCCTTGCGTGAATGCTTAGTACTCCCCTGAGTTGCAGGGAGAAAGAGAGGACTTTGCTACCCGTTTCGGGTATTCCCTGGATAAGCCACCTCTAGACAGGATGGGCGGCACACAGATCAGATCAGAGGAATGAACGAACGAACGAATGAATACATAAGCAAGCTGAACCTGGGATGGGGAAAGAAGGGTGAAAAGCCAGAGATGCCACCAGTTGAACATCATCTCGTGTCCTGATTGCAGGGAGCCCGTTCTCGGAGCCTTTGGTCCCGATGAGATTGCCGTGGCCATTGAAAGCAGAGTCTCGCATGAGACAAAAAAGGTTTGCAAGGGGCCCTGCGGGTGGGGTGCAGACGCAGATCCTTTGGTTTCTTTGGAAGCACCAATTGTACAGTTGTATCCACTCAAGCAAAGGGAGCTGCAGATGTGTTGTTGCCATGAAATACACACACACACACACACACACACACACACACACACACACACACACTCAAGAAATAAACATACACACACACACACAGGCTTTGTCTTTCTCCCTTTTTCTCTGCCAATGCCAAATCCACTAAAATTTTCTGCCATGTTTAGATATTTGACATTGTGGCATCAGCATCACATAAAATACTCAACTATATGATTGGATTTGATGGTGCTTGAGTTAGACTTCTAAAAAGGTCACCAAAATAAATGAGCCATGCTTGCAATATTCCCAAGATTTGAGCTTGAGAGGCAGAAGTTTACATTTCTTATAGCACAAGAATTGGGTGGTGGCTGATGATCTACCAGCTAATTCCAAATTAGTCCAAACTCCTTTATAGCTTACATATGCCCAGAGGAATAAAATGCGTAACTAAGAACTCCCTGGGCTCCTAAGGTGCCTAGATCTTTCTCTAGTTCCATGTTAGTTCAAAGAGCTTTTTATTCACCAGACTTTCTGTCACTGACACCCAGTACATCCTGGTGATTCCTTTGCCTCCTTCCACTTTCCAAGTTGTGGGATAGAAACACACATCTGCCCCAAGCTATTAGAAAGGTGTATAGAAAAGGTAGTGAGGAGCTGTGATGCCATGCTGGGTAACTGCCCAGCCCTGCTCTCAGATGTCAGCCTGATCCTTGGGCTAAAATGGTGGTTGAGAAAGGGGACGACAGCCTGGACCCCAGCTGTCCTTTCAAGTCACCGTTTACTCGGTAGGTTACAATTGTGGAGGGCAGCTCTGGCGTCATCAAGTGGGAAGCGGAGCTGCTTTCGGAAATGCAGAGTCCCAAGCTAGCTACTCTTGCAACTGTTGATCGCAGATCCATCTTCCTCTTTTGGGGCCTGTACCAGGACGAAAGAAATGAAACTGTGAGTAGGGAATGATCTGTAACAGATGGAAATGAAGTGGGGCTGCCCACGATGTGCCTTGCAGAGCAGCAGCAAGTCAGAGGCTGCACTCTGACCAGCACTGGGAGTGGAGGAAGGCCTTCCCAGCTCCATGCCTTGTGTTTGAGTTCAGCTTCCCCCAGAAAGCTCTGGGGAGAATTTGTACAGGTAGTGCTCAAGTTTTGGTTGTACATGGTTATTAAGCATGACACCCACATGACTGCCTCACTCAACAACCACAATCCCAGTTCTTCTTTTTGGTCATTAAGCAACCATCCAGTAGTGCTTTAGGGTGGGGGAGACCTTGGGAGGTCTGGCGTCCACCAGCAGGTGGAAACCTCCAGTGGGTTAAAGGCCTTGGTAGGCCAGACCCACCAGCCTGCCCTGTCCCATGCCCCCACCTTCCTTTTGCACGCAGCTAAAAAGCTAGCAAAAGAGGCTGCTGCTGCCTAGGAAGATTGCCTTCACTAGCTTCTCACTAGCCTCACACCGGCTGGGTGCACCTATGGGCAGGGGAAGAGAAAGGTAAGTGGATCTGGATGTGGCAGGGCAGAGAGAAGGCCTAGGCCTCTCAAGAGTGGCAGAGCAGGGGAATTGCAGCACTTCCATGAGCATAAAGGCCGGCGTGCTGCCAAGTGCCCAAATTTTGATCACGTGACCACGGGGCTGCTGCAAAGGTGAGAACGTCGGGCAGGGGTCACAGGTCCTTTTGTTCAGCACTCAATTTTGGTCACTGGACGAAAAGTTGACTCCCTGTAGTAAAGAGCGGTCCATCTGTAGCGGGTGCAGCAAATGGAGTAATTAGGTGACCTTTATTGTGCGGGGGGTCTTCACCCAAGGGTCACAGGAGCATAGCAGCTCCTGGGCATAAGTAGACCAGCCCAGCTGTTCCTTGTGGGGCCCTGGCCCTCTCGCTCTTCTCCTCCAGGGATCTTGGCATGGAAGCCGGCAGCAGCGGCTGTACCTTTTCCATCCCTCCCTGCCCACCGTCCTCTTGGAGCTGAGCAACAGCACTGAGCCCATAGTGGCCTTTGAAGGTGAGTGGGTGCTCCAGCTGTTTGCCAAATTGCCCGGCCGTTGGGGGCTCCTGCTACACTTCCCCTTTTGGTTCTAGGGTTGCTTTTTGAGCGAAGCCGCCATGCCTGTTACGTGCTGCTGGCAGGCCCCCAGATTGGCAGCTCCCCTGGGAGAGTGGTCCTCTCAAAGCGGAAGCTGAAGGAAGATATTTTCAGCAGCCATGTGATCTGGCTCAACCAGATGCCCCAAGATACGGACCAGAATGTCCGGGACTATTTCCACCGAATGAGATTCCGTACCTTTGGGTGAGGAGTATAATCCCAAAGGCTTTCAGACCTGAAGCTAGCCAGGGAGAAGGTAAACCGCACGCGGCTCCTGGAACAGTTTGGCTAGTCCTCTGCTAGGACTTGGATCCCGTTCCCTGGATTGTGCATAGAGGCACTAGATTAAACAGCACCGGGGGGGGGGGGGGGCCTAGAGCCATTGTGCCTCCTCTCTGACCACCAGAGGCATCCATGTCCCAGAGAAAGATCCTGGAGATGGTGCAACTGAGGTGGGGCGGTTCTAACAGATGTTGCGTGCCTGGCCATCTGGCTCCTCTTAGTCATCCTTCCCCTGGAACAGTGGACTCTGCAGCTTGGCTGTATAACTGCGTCAGCCCTGGAAGTGCCTTGAGGGCCCTGGCTTGGATCCTATGACCTCCCAAAAGAATCTGCAGAGCAGCTCCATCGGCCTTGGCTGCCTCTGCTCTGATCTCCAGCTCACGGGCACCGAGCCATGCAGGCTGGCTTTGCCAGGTACTGGGGCATCCAACTCTCCTGCCCCTCATTTCCTTGCTGTGGCCAAGCCTCAGGTGTGGCTTTTTCTTTCTCTATCACAGTTCCAAGATGGACATGCTTTGCAGAGCTGGAGTTCATTTATCTGGCCTGCCCCAGATAATTTCAATTTCAATAAATTCAGCTTTGGCCACAATGTTTGAAATGTCTTTTGTTCTCTGTGCTTCTTCCAGTACCTATAAGAGCTAGGAACAGCCCAGCAGAGTAGGAATTGTGATAAACTGGATTTCCTGATGGGGGGGGGGGATGAGCAGCACGTTTCTGTGTGATGTTGATGGCAAGGTTGGTTAGGGTTGAGCAGAAGGGAGGGCTTGGTGTGGCATGCACCAGGTTCTGCATCCCATATAGATGCAGACCCAGGAGGTCGAGGCAGCCACTGTGTGGGGCTTTCGAGGAAGCCATCGAGGCTCCTTTCGTTCCCAATTGGCAGGAGGGGAAGGGGGCTCTCTGCCAGACATGTGGAGCCCCTGGTAAATGGTATGCCTTTTTGGGAGAGACTCCACAATAGCCAGGTAGGTCCTCAGGATCTTTGGCCACAAAGGAAGCCCACACAGCACTGCCTTTTGGTCTGAGAGATGCTCTTTTGCTTTCATAATTTTCGGGTGGGCAGGAGGGCTTTGGCTTATTTCACCCCCAGCATAATCTTTCCTGACGATGAAGCAGCTTAAGCATTCCCAGCTTCCTTCTTAGGCTGTGCTCTTGATCCATTTGCCTGCCTCTCGTGGCTTCAGGCTAAAACAAACCTCTCTCGCGGTTATTTACTAGGGAAGGCTATTTGTTTGACATCGTTAATCATGCCAGCAAGTAGAGCTGTTACCAGCCAAGAAGCTCTAATGCATATCTGTGGAGATCCCCTTTCTGACTCCTTCCCTGCTTGAAGCCAGCTTAGCTGAAAGGCCTCTGCTGGGGGAAACCCCAGACTCACAGCTGAAATTTAACTCACTTTGCCTCCATCTAGTCTTCCCCTTGCTACTTGCAAGTGCTCTTTGGCCTTAAGTTGGGCGAAGGCGGTTAATGTAGCCAACATCTCTATCCCGGGAAATCTGACTCAGTTTCCCAAAAATATGCACCTAGCTTCAAAGCTGCATCTTAAGAGCAGGAGGGAGACTTTCTTGTGTTAGTTTGTTTTTCTAGAGGGAAATGTTCTTACATTGGGTTCGTTGGTTTATAAATTCAGGTTTTACCATAATGGCCAGTTCTGCTTATTTTTGGCAGATTCGTGGTGAAGGTATTCCCAGTGGCATAGGCCTCCTTGTAAAATTTAACCTGAGGAGGGAGCCCACCCCTAAGGAATACACAACTCCCAGCACTCCACCTTAATTCTATTCAGCCTGGTCTCCCTGCTTATGCAGGAGCAACAACTATGCAACTGTCCGAATATTTCAGCTGCATTCACAGAATCCTAGATAGGACCGTCTGCAAGGTGACTGGGGCGGATGTTCCTCAAAGAGGTGCAGCAAATGGTCACTGCCTTGTTTCAGTATCAGACCAGGTCGCCTTTGGTCTGGATAAAACCCGTGAGGGTGGCATTCTGGCAGCCATTTGGAAGCTGGGAAAACAGGCTGCTCAGCTAATCTGCTTAAGTGCAGAGGAGTACAGGACCACATTAGCTCCTCCAGCTCATCCGGCCTTGCATAATGCTATGCAAATTAGCCACCAAAGCTGTGGAGGTCCCCTGCACACAAACATTGGGCATGCTGCCCCCCTGGAAGCAGCATAGCTAGCGTCCACCCACTAGCTGCTCTTCACTAATGGCCAAGCAGGAGCTAGCTGGGCAGAGTCTTGACAAAATCTATTGGTCACAATGAGAACAAGCAAATGAATGGAACAGCAACACCCCCCCCCCAAGATAGATTTGGGGGAGGGTATGGCTGAGGCTAGACTGGCCCCCTCCATGCCCAGTGAGATGACAGCAGCCTGGATCAACAAGGGCACTTTATTGTGGATGGGATATTCCATGAAAGAGGCAGGAATGCTGCCAGCCTTGCTCAAAGAGGGCAGAGGCATGGCTGCACTGAAGGATAAGCCAGAAAAGGGGGAGAGTAGCCAGAGGCAGTCTTTTGTCCAGGTGAGTCAGATGCCTGCTGGGGGGGTGGGGGGGGGGGCAAGAGGCCTGCAGCATCCAGGGAACAAGTGCTTTGGGGGGAGGGGAAGGATTCCCCTTAGCCTTGCTCCTGGGCCCCCGCCTGGCTCTCCTCTTCAGGTCTCGCTTCCTGGGCCCCAGGAGGGGGCGGGCAGGCAGGGCTCGTGCTGGAGTGTCGTGGCTGCTTCCTCATGAATGGGAATGCCCTGCCAGGAGGCAAAACGGGTCCATCAGTAATGGATCCTGACTCACTCTCTAGGAGAGCTTCCTCCAAGGTTGACCCACTCACCGCTTCTTGGTCTCTTGTGGCACAAGGGCCTCAGCAAGCAGCTTCTTGTAAAGCTCGGACTTCAGAAAGCGTGGGTAGGAGTCCTGGTGGCAGAGGGGGCAATTTAGAGAGAGACCCTCCAGCCCAAGAGCAGAAGATGCAACATCAGCCTGCTCTTGCTGCTGGCCTGGCCAGTCAGGCCTTGAGGTGGGTAACGCACGCACGCACGCACACGTGTACACACACACACAGAGCGCTACTTCTCTCCCTGCCTCTCTGGTAGTTTCAGGACCTTTTTCATCAGCATGTAGATGTGCATCTCGGCATCGTCCATTACATAGCGGTGAGGGGCCTTAATGCCCTTCAAGGTGTGCTCCATAGTCTTGCTGTCAAGGTTCACCCAGCGGGTGGCACTGGGCGCTAGAAACTCCCTGGAGGAGGAACAGTAGAGGAGTGATCATGCAGGTCGGAAAGCAAAGCCTTAGCAAGCGCTGGGCGCCAGATGAGAGTGAGGGAAGGTACAGACACACACAAGCCCCAGACGCAAGGCAGCATGGCCATCCCCTGCTCCCCAAGTGGAGCACAACCTCAGCCCACTATCCTCCCTGCTCCAGGGGAGAAAGCCACCTACTGATAGATGGAGTCCACAGCTTCTGCAATGTGGGCCTCTTCCCCCAGGCGTAACTCTTCACAAGCCTCCCAAAACATCAGGTTCTCAGCTGCGTGGGGGAGAAGGCAGGCCCCCAGTTGACCAAGCGGGAAGCAGGGCAGAGCCCTTGCTGGCTTCCTGGGAGCGTGATTGACCCTCCTCGCGCTTCCTCCTTTTCCCTCCCCTGACCCAGCAGAGCAAGGGCTCACCACTGAACTCTGTCTTGAGGAACTCCAGGAGTTGCTCTCGGCCCAAGATGTCGCCCATCAGCTCACTGAAGCCGAAGCTCCAACGCTCCACCCGCAGTTTGGTGGGAATTGTGACCCTGCAAGGCAAAAGGCTCTCGGGCAGAGCTGCTGTGCAATTTGGGGTTTCCTCCTGGCTTGAGGAGATGGCAGCCGTAGCTGGGAAAGCCATTACACCGATACAGTTTGTTTGCCAATTGTACCCGTTCCTTGACCGGGAAGCCTTGCTCACTGTCAGTCACATCCTGGTTGGACAATTGCAGTGTGCTCTACAAGGGGCTGCCCTTGAAGATCATGTGGAAATTAGAGCTGCTGCAGAATTCTTGCAAAGTTTTGGGTACTTTCAGCTCAACTAAGTTATACTATTGAGGTGCCTGGGTTCCCAGTTTCTTTCCTAGTGTAATTCAAGGTGCTGGTCATCACCCTACATGGCACAAGGCCAAGCCATCTGCTGAAGTGCTGCTCCCTAAGGATATCTGCCTGCCCCCCCCCCAGGTCAGAGAGTGGGCACACTCCAACAGCCACCGTCCAACTGTGGAGTCCCCAAGACTACAACCGTTTTATTCTGATGCCTGCGGAAAGAGCTGGCTCTAAACAGCTTTCCAGAAAATTAGGGGAGGGAGGGACTGCTGGTTCTCAAGGGGAGGGTGTTCCACAACACAGGGGCACTATGGAAAAGCCATCTGGCCGAACCAGATGGCAGCATTTGAGGAAGGGACAGTGCCCACTGTCTGATTTGGGGGACAGGCAGATATCCTTAGGGAGCGTTTTTCTTATATGTTTATTGGAATGTTTTTATCATTGTTAGCAGCCCAAAGTTTGTGTCTCACACAATGGGTGGCATATAAATATTATCAATAAATAAAAACAGCTGAGCACCAATAGCAAAGACCCCCTACTTGGGAAAGCTGGGCACACCAATCTCTTACCGGGGAGCATTCATGGCCCAGTATGTGATGTCATCAGTGATCCAGGGATTGCTTGGGAGGCAGCCAGAGATGATGGGGTCGTGGGACATATACTGCTCATTGAACTTGAGATATCTGCAAAAGACAGTGGAGGTGGGGAGGAGACAGGAGGGGTCCCTCTCACTGCTCCAAATGATAGAGAGGACAAGCTGCAGCCAAGGTGCCCCAGTCGGGGATAACTTCCCAAAGCTGAGAAAAAGTGAGAGTAGGACATACAGAGGCATTCAGAAATAAACTCCGTTGTTCGGCATTCTTGATTGGTACCGGTCACCGGGGAGAGAGGGGAGCAGAGCAGCTGCTGCTAAAACTCTTGAGAACAAGGCTGAAATTGGCGGGCACGGGCTCTCCACTCACCCTTGCAGGCAAAGGGAGGACTTGACACGCATCCTGCCCAGGGCAGCACAGTAATAACGGATCTGCAACCAAGGACAGAGAATGGCAAAGAACTTGTGCCACCAACTGCCAACTTCCATCACCACATCCAGGTGGGAAGGAGCCCTAAGGAAGACTGCCTTGAACACTCTGTGTGCATGTGTGTATGCGCGTACACACGTTTTCAAATGTTTGAAAGTCAAGAGCCACTTGCCTGTTCTTTCCCGCCTCCTTTCCCCTTAAGAGTCCACCCCTCCCCTGTGCAGGAGGAGGTCAGGTCTGCCCTAGAGCAAACCTCCCTTGTTCCCCCTGGGAGTTTGGACTCCTATGGGCCTCCAACCTCTGCCTTTCACCCACTGCCACAAATGCGCGTGCACACACACACACACACTCACCTCCTGTTTGTAGTAGTCCATGTTCTTCAGTGAAAGAGAAAAGAGTGAAACTCATTAGCCACACCAGCTGGAATCTCCCTTGCAGCCATCCACAATTTTTGTCCATTGCTTGTACTGATTCAGCCCCCTACTTGTTTGCTGCTCAGAAAACCTGAGCCTTCTCTGCTACTTTTAAACAACCATTTGAAAACCTTTTGAGTGCCCTAACCGGCACAGTTTCCTGCCTTTCTCTCGAAACCCCATTTTGCAAGTTGGTGCTGAGAGTTAGTAATGGGGGGGGGGGGGAGAAGCCCATACAGCTCACAAACAAGAGTGCAGACCTCAGAGGTCAAGAGGAAGGATTCGGGTGCCAGAAAATGGACACGGTAAGGGGGATCACAAGCCAAACCCACAAAGAAGGAGCAAGGACCCCAAAAGAATGCTACCACCACAGCCTTTGGCACAGATGCTGACTGGGCAGGAGGCAGCCACAATTCAGGAGACAATAGCATCCCATTAAGGGGAACCAACCAAGGACTGGACCACAAGCCAGGTGTCTTTCTCCCCTCCTTTCCCAGAAGGCAAGAAAGGTCAGCTCAGCCACTCTCCAGCTGCCCCAGCAAGGGAGCCCTTCACACACACACACACACACACACATGCACTTACCAGCTGCGTAGGCGTGAGGGAGTGGCTCCTTAGCTCTGGCCTCTGACCCCTCACATCCAAGACTCCCCCCTGTAGGTGAAGCAGAACAAAGGCTGGCTGGCTGGCTTGCCATTCTCTTGCCCAGTGAACCCTTCCTGGGGCACCCCCCAATCTGCAATTCTGCAACTCACTCCCAGGGGGAGATTGGTCACTCCTGAAGAGGGACAGAAGCTGCATCATTTGATCCCTGACTTAATGGTAGGGCAAAGCAAATGCCCAATATTTCACCCCTTCCCCTAACGAAGTACGGAGCCAGCTACAAGCCCCATTCTACCTTCAGGCTAGAGGCAGAAAGCAGCATTCATCCCTCACAGGCAAAGGGAAGTTTTGTGGGCAATGGGAAAACGCCTGGTGTGTAAATGAGGCATGGAAGGTTCATTTCCAGACACAGTTTACCGAAGGATCTTCAGCAGTTGAGAGGTAGCACCAACTGTTTTGCTGCACAAGTGATGGGCTCTCAAAACAAAGAGAGCCAAGAAGACCGGTGCAAATCCTGGCCGCTCTTGCCCTGGTGCCCTGGCTCAGGATTGAAGTGGTCATGGTAGGTGCAGCCAGCCCTCTCCTCCTCCCACTCACCGAGGGCCTGTTGACAAGCCAATAGGCCTGTTCTTGGCACTCAATGACAATCCGGTCAGCCCTCCTCCGCTGTTTAGCTGCCCTGTGGGAAAGCAAGGGTTGCATCAGAGCTGTTGCCTCCCTGCTCCCCAGTCCCAAAGGGGCAGACCCGGTTCCTGCAAGCTCACCGGAGCTGCTCCCGAGCCTGCATCACCACGAAGTCCCAAATGTGATTGATCCTCTTGCACAGCTGCCTATAATCCTCCTACAGAAGATGGCCCACCCCGTCACACGAGAGGGTCAGTGCTCTCCTCACAGCTCTGGAGAGAAAGGGGAGGAAAGGGGCTCCATGCACCCAGGGGAAGGAGAGAGGCTGCCCGGGGATCTCCTTCGTTCAGTCCTCCAAGCAGTCACACTCCCTAGTCCTCGGGGACTAGCCTAAGCCCCAGGCACCCTTACCTTCTCAAGCTCACGGAGTTCACCTTGCTTGCGGATATTCCTCTTTGCCAAATAGATGGCTGAAACAGGAAACCGTGACCTCAGGCATGCCGCAGCTGAAGGGGGGCCCAAAGGCTCGCCTGGCCACTGGGGGTAAAACCACTGCCGTACTCACCATAATCAAGGTCGGTGGCCAGCCACTGGGTGCTCATCCAGAAATAGGGGGTCTGTAGGCCACAGAGGGAGAGGCTCGGTTCAGCTGCCCTGGGACAGAAGCAGGGGGCCCCTCTCTCTGCTTGAGAGTTAGCCAAACTCTTCTCAGTGGCTCCCCCAAGGCCTTTGGCGGCTAAGAGGGAAGATCCTTCCAAGCCATCTACCCATCCATCCCTTTTAGTGACATGGCTGAGTGGTCAGCCAATTCCATGCCGGGTCTCAGACGGGTTCTGGTTCACCCTAACCTACCTGGAACCTGTAGGGAGTCTCATCCCTTCGCAAGACCAGAGTGTGAGGATCCTTCAGAGAATAGATGTAGCCATGCTTCACAAGCAGGTTTCCCAGATGCAAGGATTCTGGAGGAGGGAAAGGGGGGGGGGAGAGTGGGACGGTGCTGGCTGAATAGCTGGGGAGGTGGGCAGCCTTTCCAGGCAACCAAGACTCCTGCAGAGAAAAGCCACCTTCCTCCCTGGGCCAGGCTAGATAAGGAGTTGGTTTGCCTCTAGCTAGGCTTTCCCAGCCGCAGAGGGCAAAGGCAATTGGGGGGGGGGAGGCCTGCCAGCTCCACCAAGCCTAATCCAGGTAGCTCACCTTCCTCCCAGATGTTGTATTTCTGGATGAGCCACTCCACAATGTCATTCCCTAAAAAGGAGAAATGCCTGGGTGGAGGGCGCTGGTGCAGCAAGGAGTCGGCTACCCGACGAGGGGCGGAAGACCCTCAGGAGGGCGACCCCGCCCAACCCCCAGATGAGGAAGGGACGGAAGAGAAGCCCCTTCCCCAACAGGCCTTTCTCCCCGCGAGTCTTGCAGGAGCCTCCGCCTCCCGGCTGCTTTCGCCTCGGGAACCGCCCAAGAGGGAGCCGAGGGACCCTTCATCGCTTAGCGAGCGCCTCGGGCGGGCCTTGCTGCGGTCTCAGCCCGGGGAGCAGAGCGGCACGCACCGGTCACGGCGTGCGGGATGATGCTGAGCAGCAGCCGCTGATTCCGCACCGGGACGCCCAGATCCGGGTCTTGCATGCCGACCACGACGCGTTCCATCTACGGGGGAGGCATCCACAGCGGCTCAGCGCCCGGCCTGGGGCCGACAGCGGGCCGACCGCCCCCCACCCCATCCCACCTTGGCGAGGCACGGCAGCTGGCGGCGGGGGGCGCCCCCCGGGCGGAGAGCGCT
>QLTV01001126.1:313961-330488 GCA_003457575.1 Thermophis baileyi
TTATTGGGGCGCTCCGAGAAGCGCAGGCGAGGCCCTGGGCAGCGCTAGGGCGGCCGAGACTCGCGAGCCAGGCGGGAACGGGTGACCCTCTTCAGGGGGCTCGAGCGCTTGGTCTTGAGCGCGAAGCCGCGGAGCGGAGGCCGTGGCGGGCAGGGAGAGCTGGGCCCCGAGCCGGGGTCTCCCGCGGCCGGCGAAGGAAGACGGGCGGGGCTCCTCGCCAAGCGTCTGCAGCCGGGGGAGCCGCAGAGGCAGGTGCAGTTCCAGCTTTTCACCTCCCAGAACTGGTCGCCGTAGTCGAATCTGCAAGAGGGAGCGGAGTTTGAGGCCGTCCCTGCGACGGCCGCGCACCCACCGCCCGGGTTTCGCCCGGCCAGGGAAAGCAATAAGGGAAGCCCGGCAAAGGAACTTCGCTCTCCCCAACCTTCAAGGCAGGTGCCAAAGGCGATCATTTCGCAGGCAAAATCGCACATTCTCCAGACACGGCCTCATCTTTATGCCCCCCCCCCACTTTTCCCCAGAAGCCTTCAGGAAGGAGGGACACCCACCCCTTAATATCTTCTTCGGTAACTCTACAGAACTTGTAGACACAGTAGAAGGAGAGGCGTGTTGGTCTATGGTACCTTAGCAACAAATCTGGAATTGCTAGTGCCATTCCAATTGCTCATGAACATTTATGTCTTTTAATAAAACAGATTAGTCAGAAAGTTAATTCCTTAGTTAATCAGCTATCAAATTCCTCCTGGGAGCTTTTTTCACGGTCAGCCATAACATGTGTCCCTGGGTAGGCTTAGGGCCGAAGCATCCACTGCTCTCAACTGGGGTTGCCCTACAGCAACTGGATCTGGACCAGGGTCACCTACCCAAGTTCTTCACCAGCTTGGATGGCTCGTGTGCTGAAGAAGGCAATGCCAGGGATCTCGTATCCCAGAGCAACTTGTAGGGCCACCAAGTTGGGTTGACATGAATGATTTAGGAAGCGCCCCACATTGCCATAATAGCGCCCATCGAGGCAGCACTGTTGCCCATCCTGCAAGACACAAGCGGTGAGCTCTGAGCTACTCTGGCATTGACCCCTTCCTAGAAACAATGGGGACATATCGAGCGGTGCCCTTGCTTCCGGCTCCCTTCCTCCCCCAGTCGCATCCCCTAGTAAGGCAGATTCTACCTGCATGTCCACCACAAAGTAGTAAGTGTCTTCCTCTCGGTGTGCAGCCTCAGCATTGGAAATCAGCTCCCCAAAGTACCTGGCGGAGAGGGGAGGCAGTGAAAGAGGTGGGTTGCTCTGCTCTTCCTCCCAGCCCCTCCTCCAGGGGGCAGGGCAAAAGAACCCCGCTCCAGAACTCACTGGCAAAGGAAGGCTCCATGGGGCACATCCTGCACTGTGCGCACGCCCCAACCTTTGGCAGCTGTCCTGTAAAGTTGGAGCTGGGTTCTGCAAGTAGAGGAAAGGCCTCTGATTACTCCCTTTGCAGAAATACGTTGTTGTAGGGCAGCCGTGGGAGAACAGATCCCTCCCAGCTCATACAGGTGAGCTGGCCCTGCAGAGAAGAGGAGCTGCCCAGGGTGGTTCCTGGGCATCTTGACCTGATGGAACGTCAGTCAATCTCTGATGATGATGATGATGATGATGATGATGATTGCCAGACGGGCCTGGCGCTTGCCAGGGTCACCTTAGGCTGCCCCTGGTATTCCAGCAGGAGCCAGGACCCCTCAGCACACTCACCGGAGCCCCCGTTGCACCACCCGGTTGGGGCAGGACCTGGGACAAGCACACAGCATGCTGCATTCGTAGATGGATCCCACCTCAGGGGCTGTGCCAGTGGTATCCAGCCTGAGTTGGCCACCCTGTATCGGCAGGAAAGAGAAGCTGGCTGGCACTCAGAGTGGTAACATCCCCTCAATAGGGAGAAGTAAGCCTGGGCATCTCACCGTGAGGGTCCAGGAGCACTGACTGCGCAGGATGCAGGGACAGCTGGCCACGGTGCAACCTCCATCACACCGGCAGCCCTGAAATTAACCAAAGCAGCAGGCCAAAGGTCAGTCCAGCACACGTCCCTCTCTGCGGAGAGAGCTGGCAAGATGTGAATCCACCAGCTACCCACCGGCACCCAGCCACGTTCTGAACCCCAAGGGTGGTAGAGCAGCAGCTGCATGAAGAAAGATGCTTCTGGTGATTTTGCTGTTTCTTCCCACAAGGGATTGCAGCCGAGACCTGGCCTTAGCCAACACAATTCTACTACTCAATTTTTCTGGCAAAAATGAATAGTTGGTGCCACTGAAAAAACAAGTTTGTTTTTATTTCATTTCCATTGTGTACCTATGGCTTTCAGGAGCCCCGTGGTGTGCAGCAGTTATCACTTCTGACTCAAGGTTACCTCTTAAAAGCGGAGTCACTAAATAGCCTTTAATATGCTCCTTTCTTCAAGCTGTACAGAAACTACTATGGATATAGTCTTCCCAAAATGGTGAAAAACCTAATATGCAGAGAAAGGATCCCACCCAATGCATGTCCTTTGAACTACAGTTGATTAAGGGATTTCACTCCCCATATTAAACTCTCAATAATGGAAGAAAGTGAGCCTCAGTAAAAGAACTAGGTATCTTTTGCATTGCATTTCTTTTGTATTGGGCTGTATAGTTTTCTTACACACCAACATAAGACAAAAAACCAAGAATGATGATGTATGAATCTCTCCCTCTTAAAATAATATTAAATATGTATTTTATGAAGTGGATGTATTGACTCCAAGAAGGTTAATCCTGGAGTAAGAGGCCCCAAATCTCCTCATTTTAAATAACAAGGCAAGTTTTGAGAAAGCAAGTTCACCAAAGATTGAGAGAGAAGTTGCCCACAAACCTTCCCCAAGTGAGTAGAACAAGGAATAAAGGCAGCTGCAGTGGAGACGGCAGGGCTTGTGACATACAGCCCTCCTGGCTGAAACCAAACAAGCATTTGTCTGCAGCAGAAACAACTCACTGCTAGTGATCGTGTGAGGGGCTCTTGGGGACCAACCAAGGAGACGCTGAAGAAGGAGTCAAGAGAGAAGATACTCCCTTCAAAGAAGTGAACAAAAGAAGCCAGCAAGAACAGCTTTCAGGAAAAAAAAATCTTCACAAGCTTTTGAATCTTCAGTGAAGGAGAAAAGAGGCTGATACTGTAGAGGGGATGTAGTTATTATCTGCAAAGAAGATGCTGAACCAAATCTGAGCCAGTCATACTGCATAGGCTGACTCGCAAATGCCAGTCTTTTGGGAGCAAAGATCAGAAAGGGATAGCACGGCTGCCAAGGTTCACCAGGCTCCCAGACAGGTATCCTTTCCTTCTCATCTCTGGAGACCGATAATATCACAATGAATTACTGCCAATCTGTTCTCAGAGAGTGAATTACTGGCTTTGGAAACGGGGTTAATAAAAGGTTAGTTTTCTAGGATTACCTGGGGGATGGACTGAATTCCCTCAAAAGAGCCTTCTCCTTTTTAAAAAAATAAAGGAAGAATAAAAACAATATTGTGGTTTGTGCCACCCACCAAATCAAATACAAGATGTTCATGATGCTTCTTAGAAGCAAACTGATTCTCTCAAAAAGGGCATTAAGTTGTAACTGATAGGGGCTTTAATTACCCCGACATGTATTAGGAGACAAACATGGTCCTTTTAGCAAGTTCTTAGCCTGTTTTGTGATAATTTTCTCCTTCAGAAGGTGGAAGAAGCCACAAAAGGATCCATTCTTGATTTGAGATAAGCAATAGGAATAATTTAATCAAATAAGTGGCAGTAGCAGAAAACCCTGGAAGACAGCAGTAATGTTGGAGAGCAACATTATATTAAGATACCAGTGTGGCTCTCAACAATGGAAGCATTGATAAGTCCAAACGTTATTATAAGAAAACTGGTTAGATATAAAGATATCCTAAATGAAGAAGGGGATTTAAAAAAAAGAGAGGAGTTGAGCGAAATAGGGATTGATATATCTTGGTATGCATACTTACAGATTAAATCTAGATATGACAACGATGTAAAACTGCAAGGGTTTTATAATTAATTAACAGAATTAGATAAAATTTTAACAGGAGTAGATGAGAAATTAATAAAGAAATTATATAATTATATCTTGGCTGCAGCTAGAAAAGTATATGATAAATATTGGAAAAAAGTAGTTTTAAAAAAAAAAAAAAAAGTGATAAGGAAAATATTAGATTGTGCAGAGATGAATAGATTAACACTAGCAATTAGAGATAAGTAACAGATAGAATATTATGCGGTTTGGGAGAAGTTTTATAAGTGGATAGAACAAAAAAAAAAAGGAATGTGGAACTGAAGAAAGTAAATGAGTAAGAAATGTAACATATCAAGATAAAATGTGTAATAAATTAAAGATTAAAAGGGAATGTAATGAGAAAAAAAATTGTAAAAAGGTATAAGAAAAAGGTGTACAGCCAGACGACATACTGCGGATGGAAAAATAATGTTTTTTATGTATATATAATGGAAAAAATAAAAAAACTTTATAAAAAAATTTAAAAAAGCAGTAATGTTGGAGATCTTGATTTTAAGTGAAAGTAAACTGGGTACGCTGAACACAAATATTGGACTTCAGAAAATTATGTTTTAAGTCCATCATCTACAGTCAAATCCAGGACAGGAAGCCTGAAAGATGGCATACGTTCCTCCAAAGAAGGATTTCAAAATTACAGTTGAATAATTCCAGCAACAGGGAAAAGAGAAGATGGTATAAAAATAAATGTGATTACATAAGCAGCTCAGTAAAAAAAACTGAAAATGCCCAAAGACTTATCTTGGCTATGGAAAGGTCACTGAGGAAGCATATGTGCAATACTTCGATTCAAAGGATGCTATCACAAAAGCTAAAGTTTGGTTCCTGCCGTCCCACACGCACAAACACACACATGTGCCCCAGATAATGTGATACAAATGCTGGGGAGGCATGCCTGCTCTTCCCATCCCAAAAGAAGCAAGGAAGGAAAATCTCTTACCTGACTTTGATCCCAGTTTTTTGTGGGAAGAAGCCCTGAGCCTGATACGATGTTCCCTGTGATGTAGAGGAAATCCCTGGGACAGGATTCCTGATCTACCATATTGAGGCAGGGAATGGCAACCTGCTCGAAGCCCCGGGAGATGTCCCTGGGAAGAGAAGGCAAGGCAGCAGGCGGGCAGTGCTGAGCGCCGTCCACAGTCTGAGAAGTGCCCGTCAACTGGGAATATATTTTTGTGAGATGGGCGGCAATATAGACCTGATGGGCAGAAGACAAGGAGGGAGGAAGCGCGACTGACTCACCTGCTGAGTATCTGCTCTACCTGACTTGGCAACCGGGCAGAGAAGGCCTGCAGAGCCCTGCAGGAGGGGGAGCTGAGCTGGGTGCACTGCTGGGGCAGCTGCCTGGCTTTGTTCTTCAGAGAGACTGCGCCACAGGCCAGGAAAAGGCTGCAAGATCAGAAGGAGGCCAGGGCCCTGGGCTTTGTGGTCCCCATACAGTCAAAAGCATCTTATTCCAAGATCTCTCCCATTCCACAAGCAACCCCCCCCCTCCCATCCATCCTTGGAAATCTTGGGACACGGCTAGGATTGGAATGTCCCAACAACCAAAATGGGCTTCTCACCAAGAGGGATGAGAGTAGACAACTGCCCCATAGGCCTAGAAGACTGAGCAATTCACCCCAGGCCTGGAAGAGGGCCCTGTGTAGTGACCTAACCGTGTGAAGACCCTCCCGCCCCACTTCTCTCACCTGAGGCATTCGTGGCACTTCTCTTGGGCTGCCAGGTGCAGAGGTGAGTTACCCAGATGGTTTGTTGCATTCAAGTCTGAGCCAGCTTCCAGCAGCATCCTAGCAATGGTGGGTGAGCCGAAACAGGCCGCCCTGTGCAGGCAAAGATTCCCCTCCTACATGGGGTCAGAAGGGCAGAGACCCACGGTTGAGTTGGCTGAAGGTCTTCTCAGGCAGCCCTGAAATCCCAGCCCCTTGGGAAGAGCAGTGGGAGAGGCAGAGGCCCTCTGCCAAACTGCTTCCCTTCTCAAAGGCTGGATAGATGAGACCTTCAGACAGCTCCGAGGAAGGGAAGAACTTGCAGATAAGTAGAACAGAAAGGCTGGGTCAGTCTGGACTCTGAAGGGCAGTTGGAAAGTTGCTCCCCTTTGTTGGACAGGGCCCAGAAGTAGAGACCCTCTGCCCCCAAGACTCCCTCCTTTACCTTTGCAGGGCTGTTGGGGCCCAATGACCCACTGCTACAAGATCCATGAAGCTGAGCCTGGAGGTGTAGTTGGAACCAAGCCAGGTGTGAGTGACTAGGTGGCTCTTTGGGGCACCTGGCTGGGTCTTGCCTCTTTCCAGCCCTTTCAAGAGGCAGCCCTCTTGGTTTGTGTGAGGCAGCTGCTGGATGTGCCCCCTTCCCCTTCCCTTCCCCCACAACCCCTATCTTGCACACACTTTGTCACGGACATCTGGGTCTGCCCCATGGGACAGCAACAGCTCCACCAGTCTCTCGTGCCTGTATTCCGTGGCCCAGAGAAGTGGGGTTCTGCCAGTGGCATCCTGGAGGAGAAACAAATGACCCAAAGCAAGGGGCAGTCTCAGTGGATGCAGGAAGGGAGACCCGCCCCCTCCTCCGGGCTCTTGCCGCATTGCACTACCTGGCTGTTGATGGCCCCTGTTCCCTGGGAGAGGAGCTGCTGGGCCATGTCATAGCAACCCTTCCTTGCAGCTGCACACAAAAGGGCCGCCGTCTCATCTTCCTCTTGCTGCAGGAGATGCTCAAAACAATTAGAAACCTCCCGGTGTATCTTGCGCTGACACTCGGGCACACCCAGTTCCCCCAACTGGCCTTGGTTGAACGGAATTGCTGGGCAGGACCTCAGTTTCAGCAGAGGCAAAGCTGAGTCAGACAGCCCGAATGAAGCCTCTCCCCGGTGCTTCAGAGGCCAAGAGGAAGGGAGGCTGGCGCCACTCCGGAGAGCTTTCTGCCACTCCCTTGCTCCCCTTTACCTGTCTTTCAGGAGACTCTCTGTTAAGGCCCGACTCTTTGCTTTCTGCAGGGAGGAATTCACAACAGATACAGAGTCTGATATATTGCTGCGGGAGGCTGGGCCCTACCCCACCCCTTAGAAAGCAGCCGGTTATATGCTGCCTGATGGATTATGGACCATCTGACTTGCTCTGCATCTGAGATAGTCCATCCCCACCTCTCAGTTCTGCCCCCCATTCCAGACTCAGGCCTGCCTCACCATTCAGGCCCATGCTGCTTCCTAGCAACACTAAAAACGGTTAAAGAATTCAGCAGTTGACCAAGGTGATGGACATTCCACAGAATCATCTTGGGTTCTGCCCAGGTTGGGTAGTACAAGAGGAAGATCTTACCAGAATATCTTGGTCCTGAAAAGTACCATTGCCGCCGCCTCCTCTCCTCCTCCTCCTCCATCTCCCGGCATTTGGTCATTTGTGCATCAATCACCCTAAAGAAGCAGCTCATACATCACCCATAAAGGGACTGCTGAGAACATTTTGGTGAAGACCGTCCAGGCACAATGCCCTGTCCCTAAAGGTCTGCCGGGAAGCCATAGAGCTCTCCCCTCCAACCCTCTTGCATTTCTGAAAAGAGGGCAGGAGCGAGGGGCAGCCTTCACTTGGGCTTCTGTCTCCATGGGGCAGCCACCGTTGAGAATGGCCATGACTCCCTTCAGCTCCTGGGCTCCTTATGGATCTCCGCCCTCCCATGCTAGCAGATGCCTCACAGCTTTGCTTCAGGAAGCCAAAGCAGCTTCAGACTCTCCTGGGTCTCCCACTCTGGCCCCAAAGAACAACTGGACAGAAGTGCAGCTGAAGCTCCCGTAGCTCAGAGGTCTTCAGGGGCTGCTCTGAGCAACCTTCCTTCCGAGTCTCTCCACCTGAAAACCCGTATAGCTAGCAGAACTAACCATGGGAGCCCCAGTGCTGGAGGGCCTTCCTCTTGACAAGGAGAACAAGGGCTCCTTCAGGACTTCCTCCCCTTGCAGCAAGGTCAGAGCAAGCAAGTTGGCAGGTGGAGGCTCCTGCTCGGGATTGGCAGAGCCATTCACCAAGAGAGCCACGTGTCTGGGCACAGGGGCCTTATCAGGGCCAGCCCTGCTCTGCCTGGCGTCTCTGGGTCCGTGTTGGTATGCTGAGTTCCACCGTTCACACCGCCATGGCTTACCTGCTGCTCTTGTGGCTAGCCATAACTTCCCTTCAGCCTGCGAGGACACAGGAGGACAACAGCTGGGTGGAGGAGGAAAACATCTTGGTGCTGAACCAGCACAATTTTGCCAGGGCTTTGCGGACATACAAGCTGCTCTTGGTGGAATTCTGTGAGTAGAGTACCGGTGGGGAGGAGGAGGAGGACCAGGGGAGGCACCTGGAAATCTTCATAGGGCTCCCTTGGGGCCTCTGTAAGGCAGATGCCACCTTATTGCAGTCTTCTGGGGGAGGGGCAAACTTTCCATTTGAGTGAAGAGAACTGAATCTGCGCAAGTCTCACCTGCCAGGCGGTGCCATCATGGTGCCGTTTACGGCCTCAGAAGGCAACCCTTGTTCTTCCTGCTCCCTGCTGCTTTGGGGACAGCCAGTACACGGCTGTGCCTGTTTGAACAAACTATCCCACAAACCACAGATTGGATCTTTACATAAAACAGCATTTTTTCCCCAAAAGAGCCAATGGCCTGCAAATACCCCAAGCCGGTCCCTATAGCAGCTTCGATTGGGGAACATACAGAGTGGTGCACACTTGGCACGAGGTGCGCACCATGCCTCCCACTACCTGCAGATCTGGCGCGCATTCTACAAGCCTGACAGTCCATTCTTGGCCAGCTCCAAGCAGCTGCTCTTCGTTGCAACTTCAGTTGGTAGAGGTTGGCTCTCACTGGTCATAAAATCTAAAGTCTCTCAGCTGACCCGTGTTGGTACGCTGAGTTCTTGGGCCTTGGAAGCCGCCAGACCCAGAGAAGCCAACCTCACCTTCGTTATAACCTTAAGCACTGCTCCTACCTTGTCCTGCAGTGCTGGAGACTGGGGATGTTAGTGGTTGGGTTGGTTCGACCTTTGAGCTATGCCCCCTTTCTGATGATGCCCTGCAGGAAGAAGCACTTTCCCTTCCCGTCACTCAGCCTCACTAGGTGCCCCCCCCCCGGCCTCCCCCCAAGATTCTGGTATAGAGAGAGGGGAAAGGGCTATCGCTCTCTTGCGCATCCTGATTTTCAGCTGCTGCCCTTCTTGATTACCTCTCTTCTCTCTCCCTCAGACGTCCCCTGGTCGGGGCATTGCCAGGCCCTGGCCCCAGAATATGCCAGAGCAGCCACGTTGCTAAAGGAGGAGTCCCTCGTGAGACTGGCCAAGGTCGATTGCACCCAGGAGCAGGCACTGAGGGCAGAGTTTGGAATCACTGGCTACCCTGTCCTCAAACTCTTCCGAGATGGGAACCGCACCCACCCTATGGATTTCCCAGGTCAGCCAGGAAGTGGGTGGAACACAACCAGCCCTACTAGAGGAACCCACTGCAGGGGACTAGCAGAGGAGAATCCATCACCAGCATCTTCCTTGGAATCTGAAGGAATCCTGCCACTCCCAGACCTTTGCAGTGGGCACCTGCCAGCGCCTACCGTCTCACCCTCCCTCTCCCTCTCTTATGAGCAGCCCAGCCTTTTGTTTCCCTTTTATTGTTATCGAGTAAGCATGATTTTTTTTCAACAGAGGAGCAGGATATCTCTTCCGTGGACATTACAGAAGTCTTTCAGCCACTGCTCAGATTTTCCCATATTCTCTGATAAGCGCCAAGGTCCTTTCGTTCAAAGAGTTGCTGGTGAGGAAGGGGGTTGACAGGCATCCTCTCAACTCCTCCCCTGGTTCCCATGCTAGGTGAGCAAGAGGCTGCAGGCATAGTGGAGTGGATAAAACGGAAAGCCGGGCCCAGTCTGGTGCTGCTCAAAGAAGTTGATGAAGTGGCTGCTTTTGTGAATCTCCACAACGTTGCGGTAGTTGGATTCTTCCAGGTGAGTGACATCCTATGCTTCTCCCTTTTGAAGCTGCCACAGGCAAGACATACTTTCTCTTCCAAATTTCGCCCCTATTCACTCCCTGGAGGGGGCGCCTCAAAAATAACCAGCGCCTTTGAACCTTTTCCGTGGGGGATGTAGCCAGGGATTTCACCGTTGTTGTCCAGTGGCAGATTTTGTCCAGAAAGCAAAGAGTGCCCTCTCCCCTGGCCTCGCACTGCAGCCCTTCCTCTCTCCCTGCTGGTGTTGTCCAGAGCTGCCTCTGCCTGTCCCGTTCTCTCTAGGATCTGCACAATCCAGACGTGGGTCTCTTCGGGGATGTGGCCAGTGACGCCCCCGAGGTAGCCTTTGCCATCACGGACAACCTGCTGCTCTTCCAGCAGTACAATATTACTGAAGACACCATCTCTCTCTTCCGGAAGGTAAGATGGTGCAAGCATCCTCAAGATGCTTTCCAAGGGATGGTGCAGCTGCGCTTCTGCAGAGACTGTTTCCTGACTGATGTCTTTGCAGGATGATGGTCAGCGGGTGGATTTCTTGGCTGACACAGAGCTAGGCCTCGATGGGAAAGACCTGGCTCAATTCATCTCTGTGCAGAGCCTAGACCTGGTGATGGAGTTCACAAATAAGGTCAGGCAGCTGGGATCCCATCAGGGAGCCCACGGCCTCCTTGCTGGCAGAGGCGGCCCCTCCTCCCTCTCTCGCATGTGGTGGCATCCATCAAAGGGACTGCAGTGGGCAGTCCATCCATTGGTGCGCTGTGGGGGCACCTCCTTCAGACCTGCTGCTCTGCTGCCCTGTGCAGGAGCCCCCCCCCCCGCCTGTGCCCTGTTAGGTCAGGATAGTTCAAAGGTCGGAGAGGAGAGGAGAGGAGGGATGCTCCAGACCTTCAGGATGGCCTGCCTGCTTAGCCCAGCTGTACCATGTGGGCTTTTTGTGTCCAATGGCTTGAGGTCTCTCTGCCCAGGGGAGGTAACTGCCGATGGTTTTCCCTAGAACTCCTCCAAGATATTTGGGGCAAAGATCCCAAACCATTTGCTGCTCTTTATCAACAAGTCAGTGGATTCCCAGCTAGGGCTCCTGGATCCCTTTCGAGAGGGGGCTACTGCATTTCGGGGTCAGGTGAGTCCAGGGTGGAGATGGGAGAGCAAGTGGGACTGCTCCTCGGGAGACCACTCCCTCTCCCTTCCTGTTTGGAAGGCAGCAGGTCTCCTCTTGCTAAGCCAGCCAGGGGGAGGGGAAACCCAGCTGGCTGTGATGAAACGGCCACCGGGGCAAATTCGTGCCCATCATCCGTGGCTGGGGGCTTCTGTCTGAGACCACAGGTGCTTTTTGTGCTGGTGGATGTCAGTGGGGAAGGGGCCGGCGTATTGCAGTACTTCGGCCTTAAGGGCCACGATGCTCCCGCCCTCCGTTTCATCAATATTGAGGCCAACAAAAAATACCAGCTAGCCACAGAAGGACTCACGGCTCACGGCCTCCATACCTTTTGCCAAGAGGTTCTGCAGGGGAAAATTCAGGTGGGCAGCCGACATCTGGCAAAGGGGGGGTCGTCACCCTGGTGCATGTGGACCTCTGGGGAGGAAGGCAGCCCCCCTAGCCAGGTCTTCCTTATTCCGTCTCCAAGATGTCAACAGGAAAGGCCCTTCTGGGCACGCTTCCGGGAAAAAGCCGCAGATGCATTCCCAGCAAAAAACAACAACAAAAAAACCCCAGCCCCCTCCCCCCAAGGTCACACAGCTTATGACAAACTGGAAAGTGACCCTTTGCCAATTAGGTACTACCTTTCTCAGCAGCCCCGTCTCTGGTTTGCCTTCTCTTCCAGCCCCACCTGATGAGCGAGGAGATCCCCAATGACAGGGATGAGAAGCGGGTGAAAGTCGTGGTGGGCAAGAACTTTGAGCAAGTTGCATTTGATGAAACCAAAAGCGTGTTTGTGAAATTCTGTAAGCGTCTGGACCTCACACACAGACAAAGCTAATACTAAGAGAGACCCTGGAGGGCAGCTCCAGGCAGCGGAGGGTCCCTGGGCAAACCAACTAGCCAGATGCCTCCCACAAGGAAGGCCCAAAGGCTTGCCTATGAGGCCACAGCCACTCAGTGGCCCAGTTGGACTTTCTGGACATCAAAGCAAATGGGACTAACAACCAGTCCTGCTCCACTGGCTTAAATGCGTGTCTGAAACTGTATGGGTAGCTTTTCTAAAGGTCCCAGCATGGCCTGAGGTTGGGGATGGGTAGTTTTTATGACCACAGGGCAGTAGTGGGTTTCACTTACTGTATGGGAACAGGAACGCGCGGACGCACACACTTTGCACGCACACGCTTCTGTGCATGCGCAGAGCGTTTTTGATGACGTCCGGGTGGGTGGGTGGAGCCTCCCACCGCCGCTGCTCAGGGGTGACATTCAAATTTTCCCCCTACCGGTTCTGTGGGCGTGGCTTGGTGGTGGGGTCATGTGACTGAGTGGGCGTGGCCAAGTTGACATCACTCACAGCAAGGTGGGGCGGCACCACCCCACCAAGCCACGCCCACAGAACCGACAGAAAAGTTCGGCCAAGCCTTCTAGCGTTCAACCTGGCTGCTTCTCGCCTCCTTCTCATGTTTGCTCTGTGTGTATGAGCCCGAGAAGGAGGAGAGAAGGAGTGAGTGGGAGGGGAGGGGCCAGTCAGTGGAGCAATTTACCGGTTCTCCGAACTGCGCATAATCGCTGCCACTGGTTCTATAGGAACCTGTCCGAACCTGCTGAATTTCACCCCTGCCGCCACCGGTTCGCCTGATCCAGGCCGAACCGTTAGCAACCCACCACTGCCACAGGGCCTGCCAGACTGGTGTAGAGTTGCACACTTGCCCAAAGGGGTTTACCTCTCCCAGCAGCAATTAACTCTCAGTCGGGGGGGGGGGGTATAAAAAACCCAAACTAATTTCCCCCCCCCCCAAGCCTGCTGGCTGCATTCCAGAACAGGCTTTGCCCAGATAACCACGATGCAACTGGGACAGAAACTGGGACCCAGGCTGAATCCCCAACCACCTGTTAGATTTAGGCAGGTGGATTGTGCACAGCAGCCACAGACAATCCGAGCCCAAGCTTGTGCGACTCACAACGGAGGGCAGTGTTCAGTATTTTTAATCTGAGAACATCTGCCTCCACAGATGCCCCCTGGTGCCCCCACTCCAAGGCACTGGCCCCGGCCTGGGAAGAGTTAGGAGAGAAATACAAAGGTCACAATAATATCGTCATTGCAGAGGTGGACGCCACAGCCAACGAAGTGGCAGACCTGACCATCCGTGGCTATCCAACCCTGTACTTCTTTCCCGCTGGGCCGGGCCGGCAGGTACAAGAGCATCTGGCCTGGTTCTAAAGACTTGGCTGCGGGAGGAGGGCCTGGCTGGGGGAGGAAGGAGGTGGGGCCATGCTGACTGAGGGTTTCCTGCCCAGGTGATTGAGTACACAGGTGGCAGAGATCTTGAGAGCTTCTCGAGGTTCCTGGAGGGAGGAGGGAAGGTCCTCTCCAACAAAGAGACTGGAGTAAGTACCAGACCCCTACAGAAGAGGGGCTGCCCAGCCCAATGCAAAGGGAGGGTTCTGCTTAGAGAGGCCATTTGGAATGCCTGGAGGAGTCTTTTCCTCGAGGTCCCCATCTGGACTTTGGGGAGACACTCCTGGGATGTCTATGCTGTAATTCCCAGTGATATAAGCCAGCTTCTCGGTCTTGCTAGAATGTGGATTCTAGTCCTTGGTTCCAAGGTTCACAATGAAAATTCATGCATGCTACTTTGGACAATCGCCCCGAGACGGAGGGAGGGCAGGGAAGGAAACAGTCTTGGGTTTCGCCCTCACAAAGAGGGGCTTCGTCCCTCACCTTCCCTTCAGCCTCAGCTTCCTAAGCCTGTTTCGCAAACAAACGGTGCTGTGCCTATATGCACAGTGGTTGCTGTGGGAGAACAGTCCATACCTGGGTACTCGAGTAAAGGTTGCCTCTGCTTTTCTAGGCTGCTGAGACCCCCAAAGAGCCACGGCACGATGGGATGAATCCACCAGAGATCGCAGAGTCCAGGGAGGAGTTATAAATCCTGCTGTCCCCCTCCCGAGCCTCACTTTCTACAGGAGGTCCCCACAGCGTCATAAACAATATAAAGCCCTTGAATATCAAAAGAAGATTGTGTGAAACTCACGTGTTTCAAGCCGTGCATACAACCCCCCAAATAATCAGTAACTTCCCTGTATGTGTTTCTACCCTATGGGCCCTCTCAAATACTTTCCAGAGCGGGTTCCTTCCATGTGAATCCATCCACTCTAGTCCCTTCCCTCGCCTTGCCCTGTCACAGAAAAGCTCTGCAAAATAACCCGCGGGGCAGCAAGGGTAGCCCGGGCAGAAGGAAAGGCAGCTGGTTGGTGCCACTTGTTGCCAGCAGATGCATCAGTGTCTAATGAGCCACAAACATGGCTGCCACAACTCTCCAAAATCAGCACAGCTTCAGCCTTTCTGGTGCTCTGGACAAGGCAGCCACTGAGCCCCTGCCTGACACCAAAGCAAAGTCAAATCACAGACTCAGAGGTCTCCTGGTCTGCACCCACTAGGAAGATCAAACCGCTCCGAACTCTGAGAAGTCAACCCTCGCTTAGCAATGGGCCAATCCTCTCCTCCCCTTGAGAACCGAATTCTCAGCTCGTGCAGAGTCTGCGGAGCAAGCCCTGCATGCACACATGCCCAGAAACCATTGGAACATGGGCCTTTATTCCATTGTTGTACCTGTAAAAAGATCAATTGTACAAGTCAACATGTGAAAAAAAAGTTCCAGAATTGCCAGCCTTGTTTAGAAAATGTACATATCTACAACTGAACCCTTCAGAAAAAGGGGAAACAAAGATCCGGCTCCAGCCGGGCACTACACATTAAAATGTCCATCCGATGTGGAACACAATCCCAGGAAGGCCAGAACCCAAACCAGGGAGGGAGCAAGCAAGCATGAGGTTGGAAGGCACTCGGTGACATTCGCAAGGGGCAGGTGCTGGTGGGGGCAGTCTTGAGGGCTGCTCCACCTCCTCTGCCATGGGTATGTGGAGCCCAGGTTGTGTGTGTGTAGCATGGGGGAGGTCAGTGAAACAGGACGACTGACAGGCGGGAGAAGTACGCAGTTCAGCAAGCAGAAGAGACATCTACTTCTGCCATAAGCCCCCCCTCTCTCCCCCTCCAGCTGTTGAATGGCAAGGCAATGAGAGAGGTAGCAAGGCATGGGGTGCTCCTAAGCACCTTGGAGTCTTCCTCTGCCCCTCGACAGCATCTGAATAGGAAGACCTACCAGGTGGGACACACCAGGTGCAACTCTTATCAAGTAGGCCTCATTCCAAGGCTATTCAAAATGCAAACCAACACCTTGTTCAGTCTGCCTCCCACAAGGGTCTCCAGCTTCTGGCTTGGCCCACCGTCCCATGGTGGAGGTGGCATGACCATAATATTGCAAACCCGGGACCATCTCAAAGACAGCCTTTGGTGCAGCTTCTGTCAATAGCTGTGTAATGTTCTAACGCAGCAAGCTGAAGATCCTCTATGGTGTGGAGAAAGTTGTGGCTTCCTCAGAGAAGGCAAGCAGCAAGGAAGAGCGCTGTGGCTGCCAGACCTTTTGGCTCTCCCGGGTTAATCAATCTTCTCTACCTTCCCAATTATCTTCTCTTCAAAGATAGGCAGGACCGCATCCTCCTCTTGAACCTCTTCAAACACAACTCCACAGTCAAACTCATCACTGACTTTCTTGAAGTAATACCTTTAAAACAGGGATGGGAGGGCAATTCAGAGGAGAAGGTTTTGCCCCAAAGGGACCATCAGCTTTGCAGACACCCCATAAGGCGGCCAGCTGGGAGATGCTTCTAGGGGGCTTTGCTACTGCAAACCCATCCAGGACCATCTAAAAAGCACCAAAGCTACAATGATGACCCCAGCCCAGATATCTAGAACACCAGAGCCCCATTTTTCCCTTTCGTCTTTGTACTTGTTTGAGAAAACTAATCCTCCATGTTTGCTAACCAAGTACCGTGTTTCCCCGATAATAATAGGACATGTCCTGAAAATAAGGCCAAGGCTAATTTTTGGGGTGGGCGTAAATATACGCCCTCCCCCGAAAATAAGCCCTATGAAGGGGTGGGTGTGGCCAGCACAGGAGGCAGCCCTTCCCTTCTCTGGTCACCTCAGGGCTTCTCGGCCCCTTAATTGGATCAGCTGAGCCGCTCTGGCCACCATTCACAAAACAGCTGATTCGCGGGTGCCTCTCAGGCTGCCGCCTCCAGCAAGTGCGGCCGCTTTTGCAGCCAATTGCTGCTGCAAAAGAAGCCAGAGGCCAAGCAATGCACCCCACACGCCTCGCGCCCTCCTTAACTAACAGCGACAGTCACAGCAGGCAATTCCGTCCACGGAACAGGAAAGGAAGGTATGTAAATTCATACACCTGGGACATCGGAAGAAGCCCTGTGAGGAGACACCGCTGCCCATGTGCAGGAAATCTCCCCCCCCAC
>QLTV01001126.1:337969-354070 GCA_003457575.1 Thermophis baileyi
TCCCACCCCACCCTTTCCAAATACTCACAGGCTGCTATCAGTCAGTGACATGGTGTCAGCATCACTGGACATGCTGTGCTGCTCACTGTCATTGGCGCTGGTGGCTGGTGCCAGGGCATAGCCTGTGTTGACATAATACGGATGCCCTGTCTCCCTCCAAGGCCCAGGCCTGCCAAGAGAAGACCAGGCAATGCTCAGAACCCCACAGCACTTGCATCCATGCCGGGAGGACTGACCCCAACAAAATCCATTCATGCCCATCAGTATGTCGGGAGAGGGCAGAACAGAGTTGCCTTGGACCACAAGATGGGTGGCGGATGGATGGATGGATGGATGGAAGGAAGGAGCAGCAGGAACTCCCTCAGACTCTGGGAAGCTTCCACAAAGGAGCTGAAACCAGCGGCCTCAGCTGGCCTGCACAGTGCCCGTAAGGACTTGCTTGGGGACAGAAATTTCCAGGGACAAAGAGCAGAAGGATTCTTCTGTCTTTTCACTGGCCAGATAATTGCCAGAACTCCCTCTCCACTCCAAGTGGACACATGAGGCTCCAGGCACACCGACGGACTCCACCAAGACAGCCCATAAGCTTCCTCTGGCACCAAAAAAAAAAAAAAAAATATCCAGACAGAATTTTTTTTGGGGGGGGGGAGAGGGAGAGGCCAGGTTTGGAGGCACTCACTAAGAGGGGCTAACTGCACCAGCTGGGAAGGGCCTGTGGGGGAGAAAAAGGGGCTCCAAGGTGGGCTGGACTCAGTCTGGTGCTGGGCCCTCAGGCCAGAATCCGCCTGCACGGCCACTGCTAGACGCCAGGAAAGGAAGACCCTTGGAAACAGGGCCACACCCCCAAAGCGCTCTCGCCCCCTTACCGGAATGTGAGGTAGTGGCACACGTCCATTTGCTTTGGCGCTTTCTTGCATCTCTCTACGATGCTGCTTCCGCAGCCGGTAAGGGGGAACCCCGTCTCTGCCGTGAGGAAGCCACAATGCGTAAACTAAAAGGCTGCTCAGGGGAGAGCCACCCTGGCCAGTGCAAGTGCACAAAGCCCGAACCCCCATCCGGCAGACACTTGCGCAGGGCAGGAAGTCCCACGAGGAGCCTGCCCCCTCCCATTGCAAATGTCCTCCCTCCGTTATGTTACCAGCTCCGGTAACACTCTGTTTCCAGACCGGTAAGGAGCCCGGTGACATTTTTATAAGCAACACAGCTGCCCTTCTAAAGAGGACTGCTGCGGGCATGGGCCCATGGTTAGAAGAGCTGCTGGAAAGACTGAAAACCTGCCCACAGAGAGAACCCCGCCCCCCCCCCCGCCCCCCCCCCCCCCTTCCCAACCCCCCCCGGCCATACCCCCCCTCCCCCAACAACAAAAAAGCCCCTGCAAGAAAACCAAACATNCTGGACATGCTGTGCTGCTCACTGTCATTGGCGCTGGTGGCTGGTGCCAGGGCATAGCCTGTGTTGACATAATACGGATGACCTGTCTCCCTCCAAGGCCCAGGCCTGCCAAGAGAAGACCAGGCAATGCTCAGAACCCCACAGCACTTGCATCCATGCCGGGAGGACTGACCCCAACAAAATCCATTCATGCCCATCAGTATGTCGGGAGAGGGCAGAACAGAGTTGCCTTGGACCACAAGATGGGTGGCGGATGGATGGATGGATGGATGGAAGGAAGGAAGGAAGGAAGGAAGGGCAAGCGTCCATATTATAAACCAATATTCCAAACATTACGATGTTCCCCACTAAAGACCTCTCATTCTTCTTCAAAGAACTGCTGAAATGTTAAGACTTTTATGGAGTCCTTGGCATTTTCTAACCTTAGTCGTTTGCTTGCAGATGTTTCATTATCTAACCAGGTAACACCATCAGTGCAAGTAAGTGTGGGGTTTACTGGCTTGCCCCCACCTACTCGACTGATGATGCCTAGTTGGGTAATGAAACATCTGCAAACAACCAGACTCAGAAAAGACCAAAAACTGTTGTAAAAGGTGCAGTAATGTTTACAAAAAATTTTTAATTGCCTTTGTCTATTGAGTTTCTTAGGTAATATGCAAAAGGGGAAAAAAGAGTTACTGACAGTTTTACAAAATTGAGCTTGGCAGAGCCAAACAAGTCTGGTTTTTTGCAAACCGAGACCAACTGAAGCCAAGTTCTGATTCTTCATTCAGCAGTGAGCATCTGGCATACATCACTGCCCGTGTTCTCTACCTCTCCAAGGCCAGAGCGCTTCATGTAGCCTCTGGCCAAAAGAGGCCACTGTACCCCCCAGCCCTTTGCTGGTGAGGCAAGAGGCCTGGATCCCCAATGGGGGTCTTTGAATGAGGAGAATGGCCTTCCTGAGCAGGACATGAACTGCTTTCTGACAGCCAGGAAGGTCAGCCTGGACTGAGGAGACCAACAGATGATCTGACAGACAGACACCTATTCTCCCCACCTCCCAGCTGCAAGCATCTTCGCCTCCTGCCCTGCGGCCAGGTTGACAGGAGCAAGCTGTAAACAAAAGCATCCTTGGGACTGTGGCTCTCACCTGAACTCCCTCCCCTCGCTGTAATGCCTGGTCCTGGTGGCTGGCTGGCTGGTTGTCTCCAGAAGGAGCTTCTGGGTGAATCTGCTGGAGGCGGCAGACTCCGGATCAGCTGCCACCTGCCCCTCCTCTCCTTCCATGATGTCTTGGTCACATTTCCACTCCTCATCCTCGTTCAAGGTGGGCAGGTAGCCAGGCAGGCCCTTCCCCGTCCCGGACCCTGAACTCTGATCGCTGTGCACTTTTGGGCTCTCCCCACCTGTCCTCGTGTACTCCAAATAAATATCCGACTTCAGGAACAAGGGGTAGGTATTCTCCTCAATCATGGACTGGATTTCCATCTGGGCCTGGTCAAACATGGCCGGGTCAATAAGTTGCTTCAGAACACAGTCTTTGATGAAGCTTTTAGTGGCTGGCTTGACCTGCTGAGACACGATCCCGTTATTGTCAAGAATGTATTTCTTGTAAATGGCTTTGGCCAGCTTTAACCTTTTCTCCTCCTTGGAGTCGGAGGGCGGCAGCTTCCTGAAGCCGCTGCAGGCAAACCAGAAGTCCAGCAAATCTGCGCAGCTCTCGTGCTTCAGAAAGGTCCGGAAAAGGTGGATGCCGTCTTGGTCGTCCAGCAAGGAGTGCAAGGACTCTGCCCATCGCAGGTAAGGCGGCGTCGGGGAAGCGCTGCCCTCCGGCTCGTAGCCCAGATCCAGGTCCGGACGCCGCGGAGTGGCGGTGGTCGTCTCGGCTTTCCCTCCGTCGCCCTTCCCGGCCGAAAAGCCGTGGCCGGCGGGCCGCGGGTCCGCGGAAACGAGGTCGCCCTCTTCCCCGGGGACCGGGGGCCTCGGCGCGTCCTCGGTGAAGCCGCCCCCGAGGTCCAGCGGGAAGCCTTTCTCCTGCGCGCTCATCTCGCGGACGGGACCCGGCCGGCCCGGCGGCCCGGCTCAGTGCGCCAGCAGGAGCGGGGGGCTCCGGCTGCAACCGCGGGGAAGGCCCGTCAGAGGCGAGAAGGGGCGCTCCTTGGCCAGGAAGGGCAATGGAGGGAACGCCAAGACGACCACTGCCACCCCGACCTGGATATGGGTCGGAGTGTCAAAAAAAAAAAGGGTCTAATAGTCCCAAAATTTTTTGCCGCCATTTCAGTGGGCGTGGCTTGGTGGGGGGGTCATGTGACTGAGTGTGAATGAGTGACATCAAGTTGGCCATGCCCACTCAGTCACATGACCATCAAAGCACACCCACAAAATAAGCCACGCCCACAGAACCGGTAGTAAAAAAAAAATTAGAACCCACCCCTGCCTGAAAGGGAAGGAGACCTTGAAAATCACATGCTTGAAACCCTGGTTGGACCTTCCGCGGCGAGCGGCGGCCCGGCAGCGCCGCCACCGGCCCGGAGGATCCCGCGGTGGCCGGGCGGGAGCAAAGAAAGGCAAACCCGGCGCGCTTTCCCTGTGGGCCGGCGCCTCAGGAAGGGCCGGGCTGGACATCCTCCAAAGCCCCTGAGGGCAGAACAAGAAGTAACGGGGTAGCAGATCATGAAAGAGAGATCCAACTCAGAACTAAGGAGAAATTTTCTGACAGTGAGAACAATGAATCAGTGGGTTTGCCTCCAAAATGCAATATCGGGTTTTCAATTCAATTGTATAGAATGTGAAGGATGCTTGTTTGTGTTTTATTTTTATAGTTATAATGTACACTGAAGATGGCATTTAATTTCGTTGTAGGAGGTGCAATGACAATAAAGTAAACTTAACTTAAAAGTTGTGGGTGTTCTTAAATACTGGAGTTGTTTAAGAAGAGATTGGACAGCTACTTGTCTGGAATGGTATAGGGCGGGTGTCGGCAACCTGCGGCCCAAGAGCCGCATGCGGCTCTTTGACCCCTCTCCTGTGGCTCCCTGCCATCCCTGTCACGCGATCTGTTCTCCGCCCCAAGAAGGCGTGAGCCTTTCCACAGAGCCGCGCGGCTGAAGCGCCCCTAGCATTTTCTCCGCATTGCCTTTTCTCTGGCTGCTTTTTGTAATTCCATGTCCTTCGCGGGCAGCTCAGCGCCTTCGTGGCAGCTCAGGAAGGAGGGGAATGGGGAGGAGCAGCGGCCGCCATCGCCGGATGCAGGAAAGGAAGAGCTCCAGCTCTCCTGCGCAGCGCGGCTCTCCTGAGCAGCACAGGAGTCTGTGCTGTGATCCCAGCCGCTGTGATCCCAGCCCAGGAGGATATCCTGCTTGTGTGCACCCGTGCGCGAGAAAGAGATGAGAGAGAGAAAAGGAGAGAAAAAGAGAGAGAGAAATGAGAAAATGAGGGAGGGAGAGAATGAGAGAGAGAAAAAAGAGAAACAATTGAGAGAGAGAGAGAGAAGGGAGAGAGAGAGGGAGAGAGAAATGAAAGAGAGCTGGAGGGAGAGAATGAGAGAGAGGGAAAAGAGAGGGAAACAAATGAGAGAAGGGGGAGGGAAAGGAATGGCAAGCTAGATCTCTTGCCAAGAAAACTGCAGTTTGCCAGAAAGCACAAATTGGAAGCAAGTCTGATATTTTTTTTTTAAGGAAATAACAGAAATGGCAAAAAATGCATCTGAAAATAAGATTATTTATAATTTTGGATAATGTATTATATTGTCAAACTCAAAAGAAATCAAAATATATATGCTATTGCTGTTAGTACAATCTTGCCAGCTTCTATCAACTTGGAGTTCACTATGAAAAGATTACAGAGAAGCAATTTCCCAGAATTAATAACTAATAATTAATTAAGTTTGGATTTGCTATCGTATTCAATGAGAAAGAAAGAAAAAGAAAGAGGGAAAGGGAAGGAAAGAAAGAAAGAGAAAAGGAAAGAAGGAAGGAAGGAAAAGAAAGAAAGAAAGAAAGAAAGAAAAAGAAGGAAGGAAGAAAGTGTTTCAGTTCAGAAAGTGTTAATATTAACTATAACTTATGTTTTATATGTTAATATATACATTTTGTATGTATGTATGTATGTATGTATGTATGTATGTATGCTATTGCTGTTAGTACAATCTTGTCAGCTTCTATCAACTTAGAGTTCATTATGAAAAGATTACAGAGAAGCAATTTCCCACAATTAATTAATAACTTTATTTTGGATTTGCTATTGTATTCAATGAGAAAGGAAGAAAAAGAAAGAGGGAAAGGGAAGGAAGGAAAGGAAAGAAAGAAGAGAGAGGGAGAGGAAAGAGAGAGGAAAAGAGGAGAGAGAGAGAGAGAGACAGATCCATTTCCCACAGAAAACACTGAGAGCCATGAAACCTGGGTAGGCGTGGGTGGGGGGGTCATGTGACTGGGTGGGAGTGACGAGTTGGCCATACCCACCCAGGTTTTGTGGCTCCCAGTGTTTTCTTTTCTGTGGGAAACAGGTCCAAATGGCTCTTTGAGTGTTTAAGGTTGCAGACCCCTGGTATAGGGTCTCCTGCTTGAGCAGGGGGTTGGACTATAAGACCTCCAAAGTCCCTTCCAACTCTGTTAATATTACTTTACATTGACTAATTTTGGTTGAAAACCTGACAACTGATCCAAGCACTACTCCAGCCCCCCCCCAGCCCCCCCCCCTGTCACTTGGGAATGAACAAGCCTTTTATTTCCTCTGATCAGGAATCCATCTCCATGGCCTTTCTGACCAGAAACCAAGCCTATCCAGCCTCAGAAGATTGGGAGAGGGGATTAGAAACTTCTCTATGCTGCCAAAATGTTATGTGTTGCTTCTGCCAGCCAAGAGGAGGGGCTTTCCCACCATGGGCACAGAGAGTACTCACCAGTCCCTCTTCCCAACCTCTCCTCTCTCTCTTCTGGCTTCCTGGCCTTCAACACCCGCAGGGGATCCCTGGGCCAGGATACGCATAGCTGGAGCAGCAGCAGGGGGCGCTCCTCATGTTTCCAGCACTGACGTGAGCCTGGCCCAGTTCCTTTCCGGGGCAAGCTCTATCCTCAAAAGGCAGCTCAGTGGGGCCCAGGAGAGAAAGGGGGGTTCCTGGGGCAAGCCAGAGCTCCAGCAGAGTGGTCCCTTCCCTCCCTCCTGCTTACCTCTGCTTGGCAGCTGGCTTGCCAGTTCTCTTCTCCTCCTCCTCCAATCGCCTTCGGGCTTCCTCCAGCTGTGTCAGAGGGTTGGGAGCAGGGTTGGGGGGCATGGTTGGGTCCTGGATGAAAGGGTGGGATGGCTGCACGACATTCCGGAATGAGATCCAGGGGTGCACAGCCATAGGGCGATCGATGGGAACCGGGCAGGGTGGCTCGTGAGCCAGTTGCTTCTTTGTACCAACATATTCCTGTATTATTCCTTTGTTCCATTGGTAGATTAGTGGCTACATTAATAAATGTGTAACTGTGCCCTTTCAGTAATAAGAAACTATTATTCTTTTCCTTTTGCTGCCCTGCTTTAAGTCTCTTGCAGACAGACAGAAACTACTAAAAAAAGAGGGTGATTTGTTTACCCTCGGGGGGGGGGGCAACGACTTTGTTCATTTTGTTCTACAATGGAAATACTTGCTTCTCTGGCCAAAAAGCAGGAAAATGACATGTCCAAGGGAGCCACTGGTCCCATCCCCAGTCTTTTTACAAAGATGGCTACTGAGGGAGCCTTGTGTCAATTACCCACTTGACTCAGTGTCCAAGCTAAGATCTAAGGTGCCAAAGGAAGTTGCAGGTACAAAGTCTCAGCAGATGAAGACAAGAACACAATCTCGGCAGCAGATGAGAGAGTCTTCTTTATTGGTGCTGAGCAATAAGCATAGTGAACAAAGGGGATCATGCAGTTCAGGATGGCTGGCTCTCCCAAATGCCAAATAACAAGAAAGACCTTTGTCAATCCATCCTCTGAGTCACCAATTAGGCGTTAAAAAGCTTCTTGGTATTCAGTCCTGCTGTATTAGACATGCATGAGAGAAAACAAAGAGCAGAAAATTCTCAAAGCCCAAGTTAAATTTTCCTTGTTAAAACGTCTGCTGCTTTTGGAGGTGTAGGATCAGTTCTTCCGCATAAACTCTGAACAGGGGAACAGGGTCCTAGGAAAATACAGATACAGAGGGTCAGTCTTACAATTGCCCTTGATTTCAAGTAATAGCACCTCATGAGGACTGGTCTCAGCCTGACTGAGGGGCTCCTGAAAGCAAGTTTCCAAAAGATATACTGAATCAATGGAAAGAAATGCAATTGAGAATGCAACTGGTTATTGGTTATGAGTAGGTAGATATTCTAATTAGGCAGATGTTGCACAACCAAGGAACTGCAAGGACTGGCCCACCAACCTCACTGGCACAATCCCTCCGTGAGGTGCCTAAGCCACGTACCTTCTTCTCCAGGACTCTCTGCTTCTCCACAGCTTCTTCCAAACTCAGTCCGATCCATTCGGCCTCCTCTTCTGGAATGACAAACTCCTGTAGGCAAAGTTCAGTTTGCTAAACTGCAGCACAGAAACTTACTGAGAAGCCAGATAGCTATGATTATGGAAAATTGCAGATATAGGTAAACATAGCAGGAAAATCTCTAGCAGGGAAAGCTACATGCCAACACAATAGACTATTGGAACGGAAGCTCTTTTCCAGAAGAGATGTGACTGTAGCCAAAAGTTACAAAGGTTGCACTTCCCTCTCCCTTATTCTCTTGCACCATACCTGTTCCCAAGAACAGATGGTGAAAAAAACGCATCCTGCAGCAAGAAACCACCTGTAGGCCTTCCTAGACACTCTTGCAAAGGAGAGTCACCTTGTATTTGTTATAAACAGCCTCCCTCTTGGCTGGATCATCTGGGTGGAGAGAAGGGTCCTTGCGTGCCAGTCTCAAAAGCAAGGTGCGCTTCAGGTCCATGCCCAATTTGGAACACAACTCAGACTTCCGGGTCTGTAAATGGAAGGGATGAGATGCCACTGCCTGCCTTATGAGTCACAGGTGGCCCTGTGGGCAGCCGCCTCAGCCAAAGGAGGCCCTGCACAGTCTCAGGTCACTGTCACCATGCACCGACCAGAGCTGGGAAGGAAAGTCTCAGCTGCAAACCTTTAAGATGTAGAAGTCAAAGCCGAAAGCTTTGTCCATCTGCTCCAGCGTCCTCATGGTGACGGCGATTCTCAACGTCTTGTCTAGGATCTCGCTGTAGAATTCGCGATTGAAAACCTGCGGCTTCCACACCTTCTTCAACCGCCTCGAGAGCTGAAGGCACCAAGGAAGGAGATGGAGCCAGGGGGCTGACGGGCAGGAGGCCCCCCCGGCAGAGGGGCAAGCGGCCCCGGCCTGCTCCAAGCGCAGGGCCGCGGACCCACCTTGTCGTCGTGGGCGTAGCGGTAGCCCGCCACACAGCCCTCGCCGCCCCACAGCCCTTCCTGGCTCTCGGGAGGGAAGTAGACGGGCACCGGCACCAGCTGCTGCCGCACGCCCTCCAGAGGCCCCGGGCTGCGCGCGTACTCGCCGGCGGGCGGCCTCCAGTGGACGNCGCGGGACCACGCCGAAAGCTACCGCCTCGGCCGCTCTCCGCTTCCGCCCGCGTCTCGTTGGCACAGCCGAGCCGGAAGGGGAGGGCGGGCAGCGGGCCTCCCTTCCGGGAGGGGCCGCACACGCACCCGCGGCTTTCCGGGTCGCCTCCCGCCGGCCGTCCAAGCAAGGCGGGCAGGAGTTCGCGCCCGCACGTCCACGCCATCCCTTCGCCCTCCAGAAATGCTTCCTGCCCATCCCGGCAAGCAGGCGGCTGTTACACCGATGTGCCTGCCCCCTCCCCTCCCCTCCCCGCCCCGCCCCGCTTGCTCAGATGAACCGCTTCCACTAGATCCGCTCTGGGTGACAAGCCCTTCCCCCCTTTTAACCAATGCAAGCTTTACTTTTAATTGAATTGAAGATATTTTAATTAAAGACGTGAAAGTTAAAGGAAGCTGTTCCGTTTAAAAAAGCTTTAAAATACCACAGATGGCTCGATGGAATATTAATAATAGGGTATTGCGAACTGCAGTTGCTAAAGCTTTTCCTGAGACAATGCTATATCCGTGTTTGCATTTTTAATTTAAAATTAAGTTGAGCTTTCTTTATCCACTGCAGTGATTCCACATCAACCCTGAATCAAGACTCTTCTTGGCCAAGGATTCCTACGTTTGCTGCCCTGCCCCCGCCCAGGAAGGGAGTTTGTATTTGAAAAAAGAACATACCAGGAGTCTTAGTGTACCAGTAAAGTGCTATTCATACCTGAGTTCCAACAAGCCAATCTGGAATGTGTGACACTCTTCTGAGCAGAAAGCCCCTTCCTAGCCTGTTTTCATGGGCCAATGGTCTTGCCTATGGAGGCAAGGTGGTGGATGCAGGGCAGAAGCAGTGGGGCTCGGATGCTCCTGCCTTCAGTCCCCCTGAATTGCCTCAATCCCCAGCCATTTTCTCGGCTGCGGAAGCATCTATTTCCTTGCTGCTCATTATTCCCAAGGCTGCCACAAGATGAAGCCACATTTCCCAAGATTCAGAAAGGCCCAGGCTCTATCAGACAGCCTCCTCTCCCGCCAGATATTGCACTGCCTGGCTGCTTTCATTTTCGTCCAGCACAGCAGGAGGAATGGGGGAGGGGTCACATTCCTCCTGCCAAATTAAGTGATTCCATTGGGAGGGAGTCTGGCTGCATCAGCTCCTCCTTTTCCAGTCACCTCACTGTGTAGAGTTCCTCCTGGTCATTCCTACAGATTTGGTAATGGCACAGCAGTTTACGGGACCAGGCCCATGGGTCTTTCTGCTTATCTCCAGGAGGAAGGAGGAAGGCCACGCTGCTTGCCACCAGGATGTGCCAGATGCTGTGGGTATAATAGTAATTTTCAGTGGTTTCCATGAAGGCGTACACTGCTATGGCCACGAGTGCCAAGCTGGTCCCGGGGAAGAGGAAAAAGACCCAGCGCTTCCAAGAGGGAGGGTAGCAGCGGCGCCGGGAGATTCCACGATAGACCTGTGGGAGAAAAGACGGCTTACTGGGAGCAGCACAGCCAAGGGCCTTGCCAGCCTGCTCCAGGGAGAGAACTCAGCCTGTTGCAGGGGTGAAATTCAAATTTTTTCCCTACCGATTCTGTGGGCGTGGCTTGGTGGGCGTGGCAGGGGAAGGATACTGCAAAATCCCCATTCCCTCCCCACTCTGGGGCCAGCCAGAGGTGGTATTTGCCGGTTCTCCGAACTACTCAAAATTTCTGCTACCGGTTCTCCAGAACCTGTCAGAACCTGCTGGATTTCACCCCTGGCCTGTTGCAGAACCTGCTCTTAACATGTCTTGCATTCCTTTGAAGAACAAAGCGCCCTCAGGCCCAATTGGTTGCAGTCAAATGCCTGAGGAGCAAATGGCACGAGCTTCCTGCCACCAGAGCTCAGAGGTTTGCTGATCATAGGGAGCTTCAGGAAGGAAGCCCAGAAGGCAGCAGTGACATACCCAAATGCTGGCCATGATGGTGAGGGCAAAGACACAGGGGCCCATCATATTCCACACACCCCTGCGGTCCAGCTGTAGCGACATTGCAATGACCAGAGTCCCCAGCACGCAGAGGACCTAGAGCAAAGGAGAAAAGGCCAAACAAGAAGACCCAGGACTGCTTTGGAAGCTGCTGATGGCAACGAGGGATCCGCCCGCTCCCTCCTCCCTCCCTTGCCTTGGAACACACAAGCCCAGCACAAATGAGGGTGCAAGGCCAGCTTCCTAGCCAACACTCACCACTACCACTTGTGATGGTCGCTTACACTGCAGCCAAGAAGCGCCAGGCAAGAATGGCTCAAGGGGAAAAGTTCACCTCTTCCATCCCATAATCTGGCTTCCTCCCCCATTTCTTCCCAACTTTTAATTAGGGATTGCCTTTGGCTCTCCATACATACATATTTCAGCATCTTCTCGACCTGTGCCATGCACAGAATGGTCACCCAGATGGAGACAACAGAGCCCAGAAAGTCACAGAACTGCAACGTGTCGTAGTCCATAATGCACATTACAGCAATGCCAGGCTGGTCACAGGCGTGGTAGAACTGTAACCACAGTAAGGAAGAAGTGGAAGTGGTGCCAGAAAGGGGGCTGTTGCAGCAGGTCTGCATCTTCAAGAGCTTGGCCCAGAAAGGCTCCTATATCCTTCCTGGCTGGGAAGTCCAGTGGGGCCAAGAGAACTCCATAAATCCTAATTCACCCAAGCAGGCCAAGAAATGGAAGCCAACTTGCCCACTTTCCATTGCAAAGAACTGAACTGCTCCACAGCATGCATTGGACTAAAGAAAAACGAAAAACTTACTGTGGAAAAGAACATGGTGAAGGTATAGACGGAGGCCTCAACTAGGTGATAGTGGTAAAGGGCCACAGCGATTGCAGGCAGGAAGAACAGGTTGCTGAGGGTGAGCAAGAGGGTGGCCAGGATCTGGGTGCCTACAGACTGGGCCTTGGTTCTATCTGTGCAGCTCCAGCCAGCCCAACCTGCAAGAGGAAAAGGCAGGGAAGACATTAGCTACAAAAAGCAATGCACTGCCAAAGGCATGTTCTTCAACTCAGCTATACAGTATCTTTGTCCTTCTTGACTTGGGTCCATGTGTGTGCTTCTAAAGTGGTGCGGCCACTGGCCTCCCAATACACTTGGCTTCATTTACAAAGTGCTTTTGGAGTAGTACAGCCACTCCCAGAGGCACCCAAGCAGGTAGGCAGCTCCATGCAGAAGGTGGGTCCTGGTGGGGCTAGCTCTCCTTTCTTGGAGGAGGGGACTTGAGGCTGAACTGCCCCGGCTGGGAGGCCTGGGAGCTAAATCCACCAGGAGCAAGAGAGTGCTGGCTAGGATCTCTCTTACCAGCCTTGCAGATGCAGCCTGTGTAGAGATAACCATGGCGCCTCATGAGGCTGCACTGTCCGTAGGTCCCACAATCGTCAAAGCAGGGGGTGAGGTAGGCAAACATGGCTACCTGACCTTGAGCTTGATCACAGTCTCTGCACAAGAGGGGGAGAGAAAGAAGATGTGCCCAGGGAGATTCCACGATGCAGCAGATTCAGTCCTATTGGGAATGGCCAGCTCCACAAAGGGAAAACGGGGGGGGGGAGGGGGGGAGCACAAAGCCACTCCAGCAGCAGTTTTCTGTCCCTGTGCTGCAGAGAGCCAGGCCCAACCTGGAGATCCAGTACTCACTCTGATTCCTTTGGGCAGAGCAGCTTCAGGGACAGATACCAGCTGTCGGACTGTGGGTAAGGGACAATGACTGCAGCTTCCCTGGAGGACATGCTCATGTTCAGGAGATAGCCCTGAGCGAAGGCTGGGTGGGAGGGGAAGAAGCAAGCAAATCAACTGCTGTTGATCCATGTCCTTTGAAAACTATCAGCTTCGTTGGAGTAAACGCACAGGTGCTCCAGGAAAGGGGAAATACAGTCGTCTAGACTGTTGGCAAGCAGTTCTGCTGGCCACGTACCTGTCCAGCAGCCCCAGGAGCCATTCAGGAAAAGTGCAGGAGATGTGGGGCTCAAGCAGGCCAACACAGTGGCATTTCCAAGGCCCACGGAAGTCTGCAATGACAAAATTGATCCCAGTTCTGAGTTCTGGCAGGAGGCAAAACCTGTCGACCCTTGGCCCTCCACGCAGCAGGGGTTCATTCTCACCTGGTTCAGCATCAGGTTCAGCACCAGGTTCCCTCCACTGTCCATGCCTGAGTTTAGGTTAAGGAGCAGCAGAGTGGGAATATCGCTCTGAACGGGCACAGTGGAATCTCCAAGAATGCGGAAACGCACAGACACAACGTCCAGGTCCTCGCGGACAACCGGCTGGCCACGCAGGCAGGCGTTTCCTGGGCCAGAGGCATTGTGGCTGCTGCCCATGGCAAGCAGTGTGCTGTTGAGGTGGCCTCCCGGCATCGGCATCCCCTGGTTCTGCTTCAACCTCTGGTAGAAGCCAAGGAAGGAGGCCGCATCTCCTGGCTTGCATGCTGCAAGGAGAGAAGCCAGCACATGCTCCACCACACAAATGGGCAGGAGGAATTGGGAGGCCAAGAGACCCTTCTGGATGGAAACAGGACCTCCCCTTCCTCAAAGCAGGGGCCACTGCTCTCTTGGTCAGATGAGAAAAGAAAGAAGCAGCAGGGGTCTGAACAGGAATGGAGAGAGCCTTTGCTCAGATCCTCATGGTTGCCAGAACTCGTTCCCGATTCCAAGCATTCTGATCAGGAGCACGCACCTATGAAGAACGCCACCATCTGAAAGGACACGCTGGCGCTGGCACCACCAGGGCTCTCCACTGTGATCCAAAGCCACCTTCCCCATGGTGGGGAAGGCAAGAAGATGCTGCAGGCCTCCAGGCAGTGAAGCACCTTCTGGGAAGGCCAAGCGAGCACAGCCGAACCCAGGCTGACCTGGAGGGCACAAGCCGCAGCAGAGCCATTCTCCACGCATTTCCCCAGCTCAAAGCGCATCCCAGCAGTGTACTCGGGGACAAAGATCCTGCAACACATTTCCGATGCAGACAGAGGGCCCAAGGAAATCAGCAGATGCTCCCTGGGCTTAAAGGGGCCAGCCGATGCACCCCACCCCCCATCCCCTGCTACTCACTTGGCATGAAGTGGCCTACTAGCCCCCTTGGACAGAACCCGTTGCACAGGCACATCGGGCTCAAGGACTACAACGTCCACCTGGCGCAGCACAAAAAGGTCAGGCTGGAAGGTGTAGCTGCAAGACCTGGAGAAACCCTGCAGGCAGGAAGGGCCAATCAGGGGAACTGCCCTGCTCAGTTCCAGCTCCGCCAGTGCCTGTCTAGCACGGGGGACGCATCTTGGATCATGGCACGCCACAGATTAGGGCTCAGGACTTCCACATCTCCTGCAGGCTGCTTCCCTCACTCCTGCCAGCCCAGTTCTCACCTTCACCTCAATCTTGCTTGATGCTGCAGGCAGGTGGGCAGCGAGAAACCAGTCCCCAGCAGCCGGGTTAGTGAGGTTAACCAAAGTGCTATTCTGCAGGGCAGCATCCAAGATCAGAGTCTGGCTGAAGGAAGGAGGGACGGTTGTGTTCACGGGAAACTGTGTGCCCAGGGGGTTGAGGACAGGAGGGGCACCATAGCGGATGTGGCTGGAGGACACAGGTCAAGAGAAGGGATCAATCACTGTCTCAGGCCCTTGGGACAGAGACCCTGCCTGAGCCCTCTGGTACTCCCTGCCACAGCAGCCGCAGGGGAGACTCACAAGGTGACCTGAGTCTTGCCACATCCAGGGCCTTTGTCTCTGGAAGCCTGCAGGAGCCATCGCAACAGCACTGTGTCCTCTGGGACACGGAAACGGAAAATTTTGGCACTTCCATACCAACTGTAGAAGGACAGCGTCTGTGAGCTCTGGGAAAAATACTCAGAAAGAAATGCCGGATCTGAGAAGAAAAGAAGAACCACCACATAGAGAGCCCTCAGGCACTCAGCCATAGCTGCAGACAGGTCCTGCTGGGGAGGGGCTGGGCTACTGGTCAAGCACATAATGGACGACCTGCGGCTTGACTGGCCACAAATGCAATTGTCTCCATTGCAGGTCTCAGGTGGGTATCAGTGGCTGCTCTGGGGCAGTGAAACTGACTGGCTGGCCCAGGAATGACCTTGGAGTGACCATAGCAATAGCAATAGCAGTTAGACTTATATACCACTTCATAGTGCTTTACAGCCCTCTCTAAGCGGTTTACAGAGTTAGCATATTGCCCCCAACAATCTGGGTCCTCATTTTACCCACCTCAGAAGGATGGAAGGCTGAGTCAACCTTGAGCCGGTGAGATTTGAACCGCCGAACTGCAGCTAGCAGTCAGCTGAAGTAGCCTGCAGTGCTGCACTCTAACCACTGCGCCACCTCGGCTCCTCACCCACACAGGCAGCCTCTGAGCAGGAAGTGTCTACGTGTCCATTAGGAGACCTCCGAGAGTCCTGGGAGGGAGTCACAGAGCACAGTGATCCAGGCCAGGCAGTCAGGCAGGCACACCCCAGCCTGCAGGCATCACTGCACTGGACTTTGCGCAACAAGCCCATTCCCGGAAAAGAGGACTCGGTCTTCCCTCCCACTGCCTGAGGGCTGGGCACGGTGAGGGCTGGGCACTGGCCAGCCACTGGGACTTTTGGATAAAGGCACGATACTGCCCCTGCTGCCCTGAAGCCCTGCATGTCGCCAGGAACAGTTGTGCCGGGCCAGGAAATCTAGACGTGGGTATCAGGAAGGAAGGAGGGCATGGAGGAAGCGAGCGCCCTGTTGAGGCTGCTGCAAGACAATGTGCCTGCCTGCAGCCTCCCCGGAAGCCCAGCGGCCTTGACCCAGGAATGGGAGCCAGAGAGGCCAAACCCTGCCCCGAGTGCATGGGCACTGGCCCCCTCGTCCGAGGCACTGGTGCCCAGGGAGAAGCCCTGGACCAGATGCCACAAAGCCCTGCCAGCATGAGGCCCTTTGGAGCCACCTGCTCGCCGGCCCGTCTCCAAGGGGGCCGCTGGGCTTCCTGTCGGGGAAAGCAGCGCAGGCTCCTTCGAGAGACCGCCCTCCCTCCTCGGCCCCCAGCAGAAGAGCAGCCGCTGGCCCGCCGCCCTCGGCCCGCTTGCCAGAGGAGAGGCGCCTGGGGCGACGAGGGGAAGCCGCGCGGTGCGCGCCGCTGAGAGCGGGCGGAGGGCCGCGCCCGGTCGAG
>QLTV01001126.1:367473-381879 GCA_003457575.1 Thermophis baileyi
AGGCGCGGGGGGAGGGTATTGCATTATGGGTGTGGGCATGCGCTCGCGCGCTATCACTCGCGCGCGCCCTTTTGGCACCCGAGCAAAAAAAGGTTCACCATCACTGGCCTAGTACTTCATCTCAGTTTTGAAAGGGCAGTTAATCATCTGGTAGGCTTGATCCAGGTGACGTGCTGACTGAGACAGTTAGCTTATACAAAACATGCCTCTGGGTTAGTTGTCTGAGGAAGATGCTTGGATTCCCATAAAATATGCTGCCTGTCTCCCCATCACCATGCAAAATGTGCTGGGTGAATGGGACAGTGAGTAATGTCTCCAGGCTTGAAGTTCCCCCCACTCCATTTTTTTTTTTAGGAACGTCAAGGAGTAGGTATGCGGTAAACAGTATTGGTGACAATGTAGAAGATCCAGATGGAGATTCCAGGTATGTATTTCCTTGGTTCTTTTTTGCAGATGGTCTCCTATTTATGGGCATGTTGGTTGGCAAAGTTGAGATCAATTCTTTTTGTGAAGGGGTTTTTGAATGTCATGGTTTTGAGGAAAACATAAAAATATTCTATCCAACTCTTGTACTGTTTAATAATCACAGTTATCCCAGTGAATGATCTTTAATTTTTTTGCTCCTCTGCTGTTAGCAATGGGAGGAGGCGACTCTTCCCCTGCTGGTAGGTCTGAGGGGGGGAGGGAAGCTCCAGAATTCTCAGCCTCTGGAATTGAAGCTGGGGAATTTTCAAGAAAAACTGCATGGAAGCTGGACCTAGCCCTCTCTTGGTTCTTAGCTAGCTGGTATGAAGCAAAGCATCGGGGGTTTGTTTGTGATTACAAGAACAGTTGCAGGTCCCACTCTGGTCCTGAACTGCCTTCTCTGTTGTCCAGAACTGTTGAGGAGGTGGCCAGCTATAATTGAATGGTTCTCATGTAGTACAATGCAGCAGAATTCAGGAATAGAAAAAGATGTTCCATTGAGTCTCCATAGTATAGAAGGTTGGAAGCAGCCGCTTTCTGTGACCTGAAAGGAAAGGAGCTGCACTTGATTAGATGGCGAAGACATGGCACAAGTTTTGGAAAAATAAGTCCAAACCATGGGATGCCCTGAATGGTTTGCGCAGTAGCAGCGGCCATGAAGGAAGGGCCTGCTGAGTCCCTGGAGCCCAGATTTCTTATTCCAGCAGCCTTGAGACATTCCTGTATGCTCTGTCCTGCCTGCCCATCCCTTATTCTGCTGTCTCTTTGGGGGAAGCCCATGGTACCAGCTGCACTATGAGCAGCCATTGCAAGTCTCTTCCTTCCTTCCCACTTATGCCATCAATGCACACGGGTGGTGGTGGTGGTGTGCTGTACATTAGTTTCATTGTTTTCATTTTACTTTAGAAACATCATTTATTTGTAACTCTGAAAACTGGCAGGATTCCATTGTCCCATTTTATAAGTGTGTGAATAGTGTGCCTTTTGTGATTTTTGTCTGGTTGATTCTCCAGTTTTGTTTCTGAGTGGCGCTTATGGCCCCTGTTCCTATTTTCAGAGAGCCCTGTCCTCTCACTGATGAGCAGGTGGTGTCAGGGTAAGACCAAATTCATCTGTCTCCAATGGCTTTTCTTTTTTACCATCTTCTTCTTGTATTGTGTTTCTAATTTCTGTCTTGGACTATGCTGTAAACGAATGGAACGATAGTGGAGTGCAGATGAGATAGATGAACTTGTAAGAAATTTAAAGGAGGAGACAGTCTAGAAAGAGAACTGCAGCATTGTGGCAGAGCGTGTGTTTTGCATGCAGAACAGCTTTGGGTTTCCTCTCTGGCTGCCTGCCTACCCTCAGTGGAGACAAGACTGGATTAGGTGGACCAAGAAGCTGCCTCAGTCGATTGGAGTGTATGAGGTCAAAGCTAAGACTGGCACACCATTCTGCACTTTGCAATCAACTGTGGCTGCTTTTGCACCATATAGGCAATATGTCATTTTTGTCTGTGAAGGCATTTGGATGTAGCATTTAACAGTTGGCTCCTCTGTAGTTTTTAGGATGCAGAATAATAATCCTTTGAATTATAGAATATTGAGGCCACTCCACATTCGAGCTATTATGTTCCTTTCCAATCTGCTCTCCCTTAACCATATTACATTACAGGCTTTAGAATTTCTAGTCAGTGTAACACTAGAATGAGGAGGGTTGCAAGAATAGAAAAGGAATAGGAATAGGAATAGGAATAGAATAGTTGGAAGGGACCTTGGAGGTCTTCTAGTCCAACCCCCTGCTTAGGCAGGAAACAAAATTGTTGGTCAGGCCTCTGTCCACTATGTATTTGCCCTAGTTGTGTGGTTTTGTACTGGTCTAAATCTTTTCCTAAGACTCAGCATCACTTAAGCTGCGGCCAGAAAAAGTGGGTCAAAAAGAAAAGCTGAAGCTGCATCGGAGGCAGGGGGGCAGCTAAAGGCTTTGAATCTCTTTCGGAGCCCCTTTCTTACAGAGAGAGGTAGGAACTCCTGAAGGATTCATAGGAGAAGTTCTCTTTAATTGTGGAAGTAGAAGCTGCTAAAAGGCCAGATAAGGTGGTTATTTACCCTGAGGACATTTATTTGCATAAGAAGTATGTTCTTCTATTGAACATAGAGGTAGGTGGCAGCATTATTGAAACAAGGGTCTCCAAACACTGTCAAAACCAGGACTTTTGCAGCAATATCCCAGAGGCCCTTAAACCAATGAGCTCCACAAAATTGCCTCTAGGAAGCTGGTCTTCCAAAGAAAGGCTCACAGCTGCTTAAGTTCACCCAGGGTGCTTGGCTAAAATCAAATGCTTAGCCAGGGTGTAACCATCATGAGAAGATAGGGAGATGAGGAGACTTATCAGGAAGCTCCACTTTTTCAATAACAAAATTTTGGAATTTTCTGTTGCTAGAACAGAGCAAAGGGAGAGATTTCCACAGATTGGATATGAACAGTTTCACAAATTTGATTTTTTTTTTCCATTCCATTTTTTCCACATACAGAACCATTGGGATTTCCATTCTGTCTTGAGGAGAACATCTTGTAGAACTACTTTTGGTCTTAATCCAAATAAGAGTTCAAACTTCAATTGCCAGGTCTCTGGTGGGAAAGATTGCAAAGCCACTATTCTGCCTTGACTGCTGCCTGCCTTCTGGGAGGGCTGATAATTTGATAACTCTCCGGGCCGCAGCCCTCACAGCAGAACGATGCAACTTCTCTCTGTAGTCACAGGGGAGAAGCCTTTGTATGGCAACTACCCCTGACCAGCAGTGGGGTGGGGGGAGAGGGAGTTGAGACTAAAAGTTTGAATGTGAAGACGCAGAAGCAAGCTCAGAGGTAGAAGATGTATTTCTGCCCAGAGGGCTGCAATTCCATCGTCACCAGTCCTTTAAAGCTTGAGTAAAAGCTGCAGACAGCCTGGTGTCGCAGGTGCTCTGAGGCCTGCGATCCTGGCCAGCCTGCAGGCCTCCATGTTAGGTGACTTTAATCTCCTTGGCTTATGCGGTTGGGTCCTCTGGGGCACCGGCACTTTGAAAGAGGCTGCATCTTTCCCCACAGAGCAGGAAAACTTTAGATCATGCAGAGATAAGAGGCTACATGAGGGCAGCTTATGGAGCAAACGGAGGATGGGAATAGGGGAGAAAAATGTTTTTGCTGCTCTGAGCAGGTATTCCTTGACTTTGGGAGCCTTTATAAGCCAGCTCAGGAACAGCCTGTACTTGGGAATCTGCTTCAACTGCTGCAACTTCTCTGCTTAGACCCTCCAACAGAAGCGACCCTTCCTAACCTCTTCACTTCTTTCTGAGAGTTGCATGACTCTCCCATTGTTGGCTGCGATGCTTTCCTTTAAGTAATTCTGATGATTCTAAATATACAATTTGGACAAATTAATGGCATTCAAATGGGTCCTTGTGTTTATTTATTTAGAATGCTTACAGAATAATATTTAATGTTGAATAAAAATGGTACCTGGCTTTGGGATGTCTTTAGGTCACCATAAACCCAGTCATACCTGTTTCTCTTATGCTTTGAAGGTTTTCAGATGTCATTCTGGCAACAATTCTGGCTACTAAATCGGACATGTGTGGCAAAAAGTTTGAGCTGAAGATCGATAACATTCGTTTTGTTGGGCACCCAACTCTGTTGCAGCATGCCTTTGGCCAGGTATGTCACAGATCCAGAACGCCTTTGCAACAGCTGGAACTTAGAGGCTCCTTTCAATTATTGCTGGATTTCTACTCTTGCCTCCTTCTCAGCTTGGAACCACCTGCAGAATCCAGTGGCTAGGATCTCAAACCCAGACTCTGCTTCCCATATTCCTCGCTGAAGCTGATAGTAGAGAGAGTCCATTTCAGCTCTTTTTTGTGGCCAGTCTTCCCTGTGAAGATTTTTCCCCTCCATTGTAAAATGAGATTCAATATTGGGAGTATGTGCTGTATAAGAATTTCTTGATCGGCCCAAATTTTAACGGGCACCAGCTACTTAACTTTTGAATCTCCCCTAGGACCTCCCCTAGGCAATTGTATCTCTAAACATGGTTGGTGTTCACGCAGCACGCTTAACTAGATCAGTAGAAGATTTAGCCGATGCAATTGCAAATAAAATATTTGCATGGGTTGTTCTTTGTGGTTTATTCTGTTTGGTTAGTTCAATGTTTAATGTACTGTATGAATCCAAGGAATGGGGCTAACCCAGTGGTTCTCAACCTTTCTAATGCCGCGACCCCCCCCGTGCCCCCTCCCCGCCCCCTCCCCGCGCGCGATGAGGTGATAAAGGGGGCGTGGCACCAGGGGTGAAATGCTCCCAGTTCGGGCTTGTCTTTTACCCTCTGCGCATGCGCAAAGCATTCTGTGCATGCGCAGAGGGTAAAAGAACCCAAATGGCGGCGTCCGGGCAGGTGGGCGAAGTCTCCCGCTTCTGTCGCTACCGGCTGTCCGGCGACCCGCAGGCACGGCCGAACCGGGAGCATTTCACCTCTGCAGTGACGGTGGCACCAAGATGGCGGGCTAACGCGCGCGGCGACCGCTGTGAAATGGTCGTTCGACTCCCAAAGGGGTTGCGACCCACAGGTTGAGAACCGCTGGGCTAACCCATTAACCAGGCCTTTTGCTGAGGCCTTCCTCCTGACAGGCCATTTTGGGCTTTTTTGCTCCATCATGTAGAGTCATGTAATTCCTACAAGAAGCAACAATTCCTATTTCTTTGCTATGTTACTCATTCTTCCTTCGGCTTAGAAAATTTGGATTCCCTATTGGTTAATGGGATGACTAATTTGAAATATCATTTCCCATGTTCCTGATTTAAGTTCTCAGGACTGTACCTCTGCAGAGGTTCCTCTTGTCTTCTCTTGAACATACTTCTGGACGGACAACAGCTGCCCTGCCATTCATTCCAGAGTTGCTAGTGAAGATGGACGCAACACCCTGGGAGACAGCTCCCCCCCCCCCAAGTTAACCTATGTTTATTCATTGGAAACTTTGGAAAGGCGGATACAATTGTGGGGTGTGCTGTGTGAGTCTGTAAGCCATGTAGTGTCCTCAGGACCCCTGCTGATCGAGGAACGCCACGGCTGGAGAATTATTCCCCCACCTAAGCCCCCGCCCCCAGTCTCTGCCTAAATAGAGCCACTCCGCTGCCTCCCCAAGTCAGGCCGTTTTAATGCCACACGGCTGTGTTATTTGTTTAATCCAAGGAAAAAGGTTTGGTGTATATTCCGCGCAGCATCCTTCAGCCATTGGACGACTTCAGCTCCTGCCCTCTTTCTTCCGGCCCTCGCAGAATTTCTTTTCCTCACTTTGGTCTCCTTAACCTGGATATGCTCTAGTTTATGCCTGCTCTTCTTAAAAACGTGACCTCCAGGCCAGGTGACCTCACTGAGGCCAAGAGAGGGGACTCCTTCCCCAGATCTCAACATGCCAAGAACAAATCTGCCTTTTATGTACCACCTCACCCAACCACCCTACCTGGATCTGCTTGCTTTTACACTTCCTAAGTGTCCTCTTTTGCTGTGCAGGTATCAAAGACAGATCCTTCTCCCAAGAGGGAAATGCCCACCATGATTCTCTTCAACGTGGTCTTTGCTTTAAGGGTAAGACTGCCTGGCAAGTAATACTACCTAACAGTGCTGTGAGACAACGAGCTGTAGAGCCCTCGCTTGGGTCAGGTGCTCTTGGTCATCTCTTCGGCCTTTATTGGCAAAGGCAGCACTCTTCCCCCGCCTCGGCTGGCCTGGACTTCTCTCGGGACTTCTGGCTTTGCAGCTCTGCGTAGCACTCCAGCTCCTGGGTGGGGCCCATCTGCTAGTGGCAGCTGGACAGGCAAAGGCCCAAGATGTTATCAACAGGGAGGCAGTTGCAGTGAAGCTTGAAGTTTAGCCCCATGCTGTGACTCAGCAGAAACGTGGCTCATTTTGTAGTGCCGAGTCATAGTTTGCAACTTTGGGTGGCACACGTTATCACTGCCCTGCATTCCATTTCCTTAACAGGCCTTAAACAGCTGGTTTGTCCACTTTGGCTACTAGGTCTCTGGGGCCCCGCTTGTTCAGCTGGGTGTGGCTGATAACAGCTGGACTCCTGCCTTCTCCCTGGTTCAGAGTGGTTTAAGCAGCCTCTCTGGGCTATGCAAGGTGGTCACTTGTGCATGATGCGACAGAGAAATTCCAGGGTTGATGCTTTGTCAGGTTCTCGTGTAACCTATTCTAGCCAAAGGCTCCGCAAGGCTCCGACTGAGGGTTGGAGGAGGGTTTGCTCCAGGGCAGTGAGCCTGCCCCTCTGTCCTCACATTAGGACATCTCTAAATGGGAAGGAACGCTGTGGGCTCAGGGGAAGGCCAGAGGAAGATGCTGGTGTGTGTGTGTGTGGGGGGGGGGTGACTGAGCTGTTTTGTCCAAATAAAAGTAGCTGAAGGGATGCTACCACTGGTTCACACGTTTTGTGGTAGCAGCTGTTGTTCTCCTGATGCTTTCGGTGGGAGGCAGCCTTCTGCTGCTGGATGGCCGGAGGGGAGAGAATGGCTGGGGTGGCCCCAGGTCGGCGCCTCCTCCTTCCTCCAGGTCATCTGGCCTGCCAGGCCACCCTTGATAGACGGTTTCTGCTTCTGCCTACAGGCCACTGCGGACCCCTCCGTGATCAGCTGCCTGCATAACCTCTCCCGGCGCATCGCCATTGTGCTTCAGCATGAAGAGAGACGCTGCCAGTATCTCACCAGGGAGGCCAAACTCATTCTGGCCATTCAAGATGAAGTTTCAGCCATGTCAGAAAGTAAGTTGCAAGCAGTTTATGGCCTCGTCCACTTGGGGGGCCGCTTTCCAGGACGTGGCTCCTGCAGGGGACGGTTGCCAGCCTGGACTCCTGAGCTGAGAGCCGGTGTCCAAGGAAGGCTGTTTTATCCCCCCTCACTTGACCTCAATGGCCCAGGCTGGACCGGCTGCCGTTTGCTATGCAGCCAACGGTTGGAGCTGCTAGCCAGGATGACACAAAGTAGCACGTTGCAGTCTTTGTGAGATGGGCAGCTATACACATTTGATTAATTAATTAGATCAATAATAAAGTCCAGCGTCAGGTATGTCCCAAGGATGAATGGTTGGGAAGCGGGCGGGGCCTGAGGTTGGGTCCTCTGGAGCTTCAGCTGCTCCAAAACTACTTTTTCCCTCCACAGCAAGGGATGGCCCTCAGTCGCCTTTCCCTCACATCCTTCCCAAGTGCAAGCTGGCCAGAGACCTTAAAGAGGCTTACGACAGGTACTAATATCCTTGCCACCCCCACTCCCCCATCAGCAGTTCTTGGAAGGTTGCTGCCTCCGGAGGTCGCACCAGCCGCTTCCTTACAGAGCCACAGGCCTTGTCATGGTGTAGGAGAGGACAGCCTCATCCCAAAATTGGGGAGCCCAGGGGGGAAACTCACTGCAAGACAGTTATGGAGGTGCAGAGTCCAATTCTGTAGCTCCCCCCCCAACCCACAAGGCAATTGGAACGAAACCTTCAGGATATTGGGTGTTTAGCTGACTTCCCCTTATCTTTTATTCTCCATTGGGGCAAGGCTTGTGTGAAACAATACCCCTCAGTTTAGAATTGGGAGATTAAAGAAGATAGAGATCAATTCATCTTCTCATGATATCAAGCATTATCTAAATCTAACTGGCTGTTTTCCTTTTGAAAACCATCACTAGAACCCGAAGTCCCATGCACGGCTTCCCTGAGGAGAGGGAAAGCTGCTCAAAGCAGGCCAGGCCCTCTCCTCCCTTTGAGACTCTGGAGGCTCCACACTCGTGTGCCCCCCTCCCCCAGGAAGACAGGCATTGTGAGCCTTCGGGTTCCCCCCCCCCGGCTGGTTTCAGGATAGTCCTGCTCCTCCTGCCTGCCGCTTTCCCTCTCTTCTGATGCCCAACAGCAGAGCACAGGCGGCAAAGACAAAGCCTTCCCGGGGAGGTCAGCCAGATGCCACTCTGAGACAGCTGCTCAGCTCCACCTGGTGGGCAGCAGCCTTCCTCTGGGCTGAACAAGGAGCTGCTTACTAGCATGACTTGACTTGCCCAGCTTGTTGGTGGCCAGCAGGTGGCCGTGTCTGTATCTATGTAAAAGGGAATACTGTATTATTGAGTCAAATCTCAAGAATTGCTGAAGGTAAATGGTGGAGGGGACCTTGGAGAACATTTTGCAAAAAGGCTGATTCCTGAACCTCCTGGTGCTTCTCTCTTCCCTTTCAGTCTGTGCACAACAGGGTTGGTCCAACTACAGATCAATAACTGGCTGGAAGTGAGTTTCTGCCTGCCTCATAAAATCCATGATGTGGCATCCAGTTTCATCCCTCCAGAAGCCATTGAAAGAAGCTTGAAGGCTATTCGGTGAGACAGGGTTTTATTGCTAATACATTTATTATTTTATTTTGCTCTTTCTGGTTTAGAATCTTTTCTCACCTCAGTCAGGCCTCTTGGGATGTAGATGAGGCTAAGCCTGCCTGGGAGCTGAAAATGTGTGTCTGAAATTTGGCGACTGTGGGCGAGAATGTTCGGAGCTTTGAAAGATGAATAGTTGGAAGCAGGACCTGAGAATTCATGTCCTCCTCGTCTGTCTCATTTCTATACTTTATTTGCCCCATTTTTTCTCCATGATCTCATGGTTTGCAAGCCCAAAGATCAATCTTTAGGAAGCATTTTGTTCTTCGATCACCGGCCACTTAATTGTGCAGGCATCATCCCCATACACTTACTTATGGCGGTGCTCAAAATGTTTCCACTTCATGCATCTAACATGCTCAGTCTGAACCACAGTCTTGTTAGCTCGTCTACCAACGTTTAGCTTCTCAGCGACTCATTCACCAAACTCCCACCCAGGATTTCTGCCAAACAGGATTTGATTGCATGATGTTCAACTTGTGCGGTGTAAGGGAGGGTCTCATTCTAGTTCACCTGGAGAACTGAGTTTGTTATTTATTTATTCATTTATTTGTATATCTATTTATAAAATTTATAGGCCTCCCATCTTACCCCCGAAGGTGTTTTTTTTTCTTCATAAATTCTATGAAAATCACTTTTCTCACATTACACATTCAGCTGCTCTGGTTTTTAAGGAATCAGTCACCACTTCTGTTACACCGAGGTTTTTGCACCGGTCTTAAGTCTTGTGAAATAGAGAAATTGTACAAATTAATCCAGGACCTTTTTCCCAGCCATTATAGGTTATCTTAACTCCCCCCACCCCCACCCGGCCTGTTTTGCTGTCTCTCTGCAGGCCTTACCATGCCTTATTGCTGCTTAAAGATGAGAAGTCCCTCCTCCGTGATCTGCCCCTCGACTGCTCCCCTGCCCTGGTGCGAGTGATCAAAACGGCCTCTGTGGTGAAGAACCTTCAGCAGCTGGCTCAGGATGCCGACCTGGCCTTGCTCCAGGTGAGCTCAGAGGGGGCTCCAAAGCCTTTTGATACACCTGCTACATCCTATACCACAGGTGGACCTCCTCTTCCAAAACACAGGAGCCAAGTTGACCCCCAAACAGGCAGTGAGAACTCCCAGGGAAAGGAAAATGTTGTGGGGGAGGGAAGATCTTTTCCAGTGCAACAACTGAGGCAGTAAAGCCCACCTTTGTATTAGGTGCAGCGCATCCTTCTGCTTACGTGTACCTTGCCTCTTTCTAAGAGGACCAGAAGAGCCAGCCAGCTGGATCAGGCCCTGTGGGATCTGAGTGGGCCACCTCCCCTTATTGCACCCACAGGCTGAGCTCGAGGGCAGTGAATCTCTCCTCCCCCTGCTTCCCAGCAGCTGGGATTCGGGGGCCCTCTTAATCCGTGAAAGCTGCACCCCTGGTCTCAGCTCGCAGCAGGGGAACGGGTGCTCTGTGTTTTCTTAATGCGATCTGCACAAGCAGAAGAGAACGTAGCTGTTCTCCTTTCTCCTTGGAGAGGGAGCTCGGTGCCACATTGGTCCAGCCCAGCCTGGCCTGCCTGGAGGTGCTGCTGAATTGCCCCAACAGGTGCTTTCTCTTTTGTGGCAGGTGTTTCAGCTGGCTGCGCATCTGGTCTACTGGGGCAAGGCCCTCATGGTCTATCCCCTGTGTGAGAACAACGTCTACATGCTGTCCCCCAACGCCAGCGTCTGCCTGTGAGTTGCTCAGCTTCTTCTTTCTGCTGCAGGGATGGCTTTGGGTGTCCGCTCCCATCTCCTAGGCTTCACAGGTGCTGCTGAGGTAGACTTGGGGCGCCCAGAGGCCAGACAGGAACAATGGAGGAGGACAGCCTGCTCACTCCCTCCCTTCCTTTCCCTTCCCTTCCCTTCCGCAGTTATTCCCCTCTGGCAGAGGAGTTCTCCTCTCAGTTTCCAGGCCATGACCTGCCCGCAGTTCTGTCCAAGTTCTCCTGGCCAGTTTCTCTGTCTGAGCTCAAGGACCCTCTTGCTCCAGCAATTCAGGAGGCAAGTTCCAGCTCCTCATCCTCCCTCCCGAACTGGAGGGTGGCCGGGATGCTTTAACGGCCAAGATCTTAGGCTGCTCTGATGGCCTCTCCTTCTCTCCCAGACACATCTCATTCGGATGGTGGCCTGGATGCTCCAGCATCGGCTTCTCATTCAGCTGCACAGCTACGCCTGCCTAATGGTTCCCCCAAAGGAAGAGGAGGAGGAGGAGGAGGAGGAGGAGGAGGAGGAGGAGGAGGAGGAGGAGGGTTTTCGCACCAGAGTAGAAGAGCTGCCCTTTCCTGCCCGAGTTGGGGGCCGAAGCCTCAGCACTCCTAGCGCACTCAGTTTTGGTTCTCCCAGTAAGTGGCAGCCCTCTTTTCCCCAGAGCTCCGCCCAGCCAGGGGGACAGTGGTTGACTTCTGGGTTTCAAGTCCTATACAGAGAGGAAGATGATAGATTAGATAGATGGAAGAAAGAAAGAAAGGAAGGAAGGAAGGAAGGAAGGAAGGAAGGAAGGAAGGAAGGAAGGAAAAAGAAAGAACGAAAGAAAGAAAGAAAGAAAGAAAGAAAGAAAGAAAGAAAGAAAGAAAGAAAGAAAGAAAGAAAAAGAAAGGGAGAGACCAAGGTGGTGAACATAGGTGATACTCCTTCCTCCTATTTTCCCCACAACAACCCTGTGGAAGTTGAGCTGAGAGAGAGGGAGTGGCGCAAAGACACTCAGCCCTATTTCATGCCTAATGGAGCTTAGTTTCACAAATAGCCAAGTTGGATTCATATCATGATAATCTTTGCTGCTTATTTCTAAAGGGCAGTATGATAGAATTGTGTGTGTGTGTGTGTGTGAGAGAGAGAGAGAGAGACAGACAGACAGACAGACAGACAGACAGGGATAGTTTTTTCCGGCTCTGAAGAGCCATGGTGGCGCAGTGGTTAGAATGCAGGCTGACTTTGCTCACTGCCAGGAATTTGATCCTGATTGGCTGAAGGTTGACTCAGCCTTCCATCCTTCCTGGTATTAACAGAGTTGGAAGGGAGAGTCCAAGCCCCTGCCCAAGCAGGAGACCCTACATCTGCTTCTACCTAGGATCGAACTCACAACCTCCTGATTGTGAGACAAGAGCTCCACCTCTAGGCCACAGCAGCTTGCTAAAATGAGGACCCAGATTGTTGGGGGCAAGAGGCTGACTCTGTAAACCGCTTAGAGAGGGCTGTCAAGCTCTATGAAGGGGTATTTCAGTCTAAGGGCTCTTGCTAGAGTGGGACTTTACCAACAGTTTTTTGAAAACTGTCTTGACCTTCAGTCCCACTGTCTCCTGCATCTGTCTTCCCAGCAGGCAAGGAAAAGGTGGCAGCCGTCATCATGGGGACCTCACCTCCTCTCTTCCCCCACGGGGCCTTCCTTTTTGCAAAGGGGCCGCTTTTCAGGGCAAGGGGGGGCCTCACACGCTTGTTTATTCACAGCTAGCAGTGATGACATGACCCTGACAAGTCCCAGCATGGACAACTCCAGTGCGGAGCTGTTGCCTGGGGGGGAGTCTCCCGTGAACAAACGCATGACGGAGAACCTCCTGACCAGCCTCTCGGAGCACGAGCGGGAAGCCATTCTCAGTGTCCCCGCAGCTCACAATCCAGATGATCTGCGCATGTTTGCCAGGTAGCTGGGGAGCGAAAGGCCTGCTCTTTTGGGCCGCTGTCCAAAGTGGGGCCATCGGCCTAGACTCTGTACAGTCTTCATGAAGCCCCGGGGGGAAGCTTGATCTTTGGGCAGCAGGGCCAAGCTCACCCCTCCTGGGTGGGCACTTGGGGAGCAGGCATCTCAGGCTTTGGGCTACGATGAGTGGGTAGCCATGTGCTGTGGCTGCAGGGCAGAAACACGCCTTCCCCCCCCCCCACTTTGCAGGCTGCTGCACTATTTCCGTGGACGGCATCACTTGGAGGAGATCATGTACAACGAAAACATGCGCCGCTCCCATCTGCTCATGCTCTTTGACAAGTTCCGTAGCGTGCTGGTGGTGACGAACCACGAGGATCCCGTCATCGCTGTCTTTCAGTCCCTCCATAAGTGAGGAGAGGAGGCTTGCTTGGGGCCAGGAAGGAGCCCGGTCGAGGCCAGATGCTGCTCCCGGATCCGAGGAAGCACCTCCTGCCGGACATTACAGGTGTCGCAGTCTGGCAGTTTTGCACTCTGTCCCCTTGGGGGCTGCAGCCTCCTTTGGAGGGAAGGAGGGCTTGCAGAGATGGGACTGGCAGAGTGTGGGCTTCCCATCCCAAATTGTGGAGGTGGGAAAGAAGCTGTTCTTCGACTTTTAAAAGCAGGAAGAGTATGGAGACCCAGGGATGAGCCCAATGACTCCCCTTCTGCCACAGGTTCAATGCTCACATTAAGCAGTGGGTTCATAGCCCACCCACCCTGCCCCCTACGAATACTCTTGAAACATTGACGGGTGTGCCTGCTTAAATCCTACCATTCTGGCACTGCCAGCTCAGTTGTCCTGGGGCGAGGAGGGGGCTACTCTAGCAAAGTGGGCCAGCCGTGCCCTTCCTTTCTTGCTGATTACATTGTGCATTTGGCTCCACTGGAAGAGAGCAAAACATGTTTATTTACATAAATCAATCTGAAATGGCACTTCTAGTCCTTTGTTGGCATCAGTATTCATGCCTGCTTCATGTTGCAAGTTAAACACATTTCTCTGTGATGGCGCCACATGGCAGTTTCCCCTCAGCGTTTTTGTCAATGACGCTCACACACTTGTTGCCCTGGAGGTAGAAGCGCAAAGGCTTCTGGGCCCACTCCCCACTGATGCCAATTCGGGGGGCACAGATGGGGACTTGGTCTCCGGAAGCTTCCAGGCCAGGCTCCAGCCACACGGAAGAGTTGCAGCCCAGGTCCTGCTGGTCAAAGCTCCGATCGATGGCCAGGGCCTGGCAGAGTTTGGAGGGCCCGTTGCACAGCTGCCAGTCCTTGAGAGGGCGCGCAGGAGCTTTCTGCTGCCGGACCAGGCGCAGCTCTCGCATGGCCTCCAGCCCCTGCAGGGGCTCCAGGGAACGCAGGAGGACTGCAGCCCCTTCCCCTGGGCAGAAGGTGGGCAGAATGGCTCTGAGCGGTTCAAAGGCAATGCAGACTGAAACGGGGGGGGGGGCCGGAATGAGAAACCTCCAGGGGAAGCTGGGCATCCCCAGGATTCATCCTGACCCAAAAGTGGGAGGGGGGGAGCTGGAGGCAGCGGGAAGGGCTCGGAGCCCCCGCCGGAACCTGCTGCTGCCTGCTTACCTTGGCTGGAGACGTTCATGCAGAAGTAGATCCCGTAGATCTGGTACACGTACAGCGTGCCGGGTCGCATGAACATGGCTGCGTTCCTTGCGGTCCGTCGACCCCCCCTGGAGTGCGAAGCGGTGTCCTCCCCTCCCAAATAGGCTTCTGTTTCAACGATCCGTCCCCGCAGCTCGCGTCCGTCGGGCAGTTTCCGAACCAGAATCTGAAACAAGGCCGGGCGAGGCTGCCGGACGTCAGCGGGCTCCCCGGCCCCCGTGCGCCGCGCCGCCC
>QLTV01001126.1:386242-398391 GCA_003457575.1 Thermophis baileyi
GAGGCCCGGCTCGACCCTGCCGGCGGGCAGAAGCCACGAGCGCCCCGCCGTCGCCGCCCTCCTGCTGGCTGGTTCCGTGGGCCGATTGGGAGCCGTTCCGGCTAGGCTGGAAAGTGCAGCGGCGCCCCAGCTGCGGCCTCCTCCCGGCCCGATGCTGAACCCTCATTTATCGGTCTTGGGGTGGGGCTGTCCTAGCACCTGCACAGCCAGAGCTCCCCTCGGCGGCGGCCGTGGGGGCCCAGCGCTCCCGTCCCGAAGGCCCAGGAGCGGATTCTTGCGACAGGGGGAGGGGGCTGATTTTCTTTCGTCCGTCCCTGCCTGAGCCCTGGGCTTCCCTGGAGTTTCCTACCCGTGGAACTCTGGCTGGCGTCCAGGTGGCAGAGGGGATCTGCCTGATGGGGCTTAAAACCAAAGGGGGGGGCTTCTCCCCCAAGGCAAACGCAGGGAAACCGCACAGAGCTGCCAGTACTGGTCATGGGAAGCCCACAACCAGGCAGGGAAGGAAGAAAATTCTGCTCCAGGAACATCCTGACCTGCCCCCTCCAGAGCCCCCACAGCCAACTGTACATGGAATTCTTTCAGAGAAGTCCATAGGAAGGCAATGACGCCCAGATGAAGAGCTGCGCCTTTTCCTCTTCGCGCAGCTGCCCACAGCAGCACAGCGCCCCCCCCCCCCAAATCTCTTGGATTTCCTATTGTGGCATCCGGTTGGGGCTGGGACCACGAAAGGGAGGTTTTTGCTCTGGTGTGGCTGGGCTGGTCTTTTTCCTTGAAAGCTTTTTTCCCTTCCTTTTCTAAGCGTAACCTGCAGTTCCCAAGGCTGAGCCTACAAGGGAGAGTGGCACTGCTAAGACAGGCAAGCTGGGGGGCTCCAGAGGAAAAGTGAGGGCAGACTCTGCCTGCTGGTGCCTTGTCCTCCAGAGATTGACGGGCATCGTGGCAGCCTAGGGGCAGGTGGGCAATGCCCGGCTTGGCAATGGCAGGGGTGGAAGGATGCGGAGGCTGCGCCTAGCCACAGGCCGTAGGGGAGAGAAGCAGGCGGAGGTGTAGTTTCCCAATCTCGGGAAGATTTCTTACTTTCGTTGGCCTCCCACCATGTAAGTTTTGAGCAGGTAGGAAGGCAGCCATGAGGCTAGAAACCAAGTCCCCTGAAGAGAGGAGGAGGAGGGGAAGGGAACCTGCAGGAAGAGAAAGAAGGGGTGAGCACAGCGCTTTCCTGGACGTTGCAGAGGCGGTCAGGCCGGCCAGAGCCCCGCGGAATGGAGGGGAGTGAAAAGAAGGCAGGTTCTGCTTGAACGTGAGGACAAGAGGGGGTGTCCGGGTGGGGAGGACTCTCCTTTGCTTGCTTTGGCTTCCTGCCTTGGGGGGGGGGGGAGAGGACGGGCCTCCTGCAGGGCCTTCTGGCGCCATGGAGGAGGATTCAGCCAAAAGGCCTCTAGTGAGATGGCTGGGCCTTTCTTCCTGCTTTTGTCCTCCAGCAGAGAGGAGGGCAGACTTAGCCTCTTGCACATCCCCATGCAGTACTTTAGAAGTGTGCATTTCTAAATAAAACAGAGAACAGCCTGTTCTTGCAAGGGGAAAACTGCAGGTCCAGATTGTGTGTGTGAATGGGCCCTGCCTGGGGGAGGGGCCTGCCTGGATGACAGGTCTCCACCCTTCTGTTTTTGTAGAAGGGAAGCCAGCTGCAAGGAGGGCAGAGCTGGGACAAATGTGCTGCTAGGGCTCAGATGCAGCCAGGCTCCTGCAGGCTCCCCTGAGAAAATCGGAAAGCCAGGAAGATGTGGGAAGAGTCTGAAGCCTCAACTGGATTTTCTGGTTCTGGCCAAAGTGGGAACTTCCCAGTTCTGAGGACTGTCTCATCCTGGGGCGGCTGCTCCTGCCCTGGAAGGAAGAGGGCGGCACCCCCCAGCCCAGAGCCCCACTGAGGGGAGGGGCAGCTCCGTGAACCCCCAGCCCGTCAGAGAGTTGTGCGAGAGGGACTTGAGTGCAAATTCAGACCCATCTTGTTGCTGTCTTTGCTTCCTACCGGGTTGGGTTCCCTCTTTGGCTTGGTGCATATTTGCAGAGACCAGTCCTAGGCCAATGGTTCCCACCCACTCCCAGCAGAGAAGAAGCCGCCTCAACTTTTCCATCCTCTGGGGTGGGGGGGAATGTAGGACAGGCAGGCAGGCAGGCAGGCAGGCTGGCTAGGGAGCTCTAAGACGGGGAGAAGACCCCCTTCCATCAGTGGGTGTGTGGAACATGGGAGAGGTAACCTAAGAAGATCTGCAGCAAACCAAAACGGAGCCTGGTTTTGTGGCTTTCATTCATGGCTTTTTTCTGCCTTTGGTCATGCCGCCTGGTTGGAAATGTTGCGGTGGGTCAAGCAGCTGGAAAGGAGGGGGCTGAGGGAGGCCCCAGCCAGGAGTGGCTCAGGGTCTGAGACAGGGAGGCCCTCCCGGCAGCAGATGTGGGCTTATTGGGGCAGTGGGTGGCAAAGGGAGGCGGGGGGGGGGGTTGGGCAAAGCAGGGAAAAGAGGTCAGCCTAATGTTTGGAGGCAGAGGGGAGAGAACACCCAGCCATCCCTGAGCCAGGGGTCTGGGCATGGAGGAACTGTGGAGTTGACCAGTGGAAGGTAGCTGGCTGGTTATGTGCGCCAGAAAACTCTCCTGGCCCAGCCCTGCCCTGCTTGCTGGAAGGGCCCCATTAGGACAGGATCCCTCTGGGAAGGGAGTCATCCTCCTGTCATTCCCTAGAACAGATGGGCTACTTTAGTTGCTTCCTCCTTTTCAGGTGAAACTCCTGGCCCGGAAGAGGATGGAAACGGCCAAAGGCAGCTGTGGTGATGTCAGGGTGGCTGTGGGCAGCACGACCCCCTTGCTTAGTGACTTCTCGGTCCAGGCGGGCCTCTTCAGCCTTGCCCCTGTATAGTGGTATGTCTTTGTGGGAGACGGGGCTGAAGAGATGCTGCCCAGGGAATGGCCCAAGAAGAGGCAGCAGAGCCCACAGCTGGAAAGCGGGCAGGGCGAGAGGCTGCGAAGGAGATGGCGGGAGAATAGTACTTTCAGGCTTGCAAAAGAAATAAAGTGGAATGAGCTTAGTTGCTTGTGTTTCCTGCCTGGTCTGTCTGATGAAGCTGACCGTCAGCCCAAAGGACTCCACACAGACCTTGGGAGGCCTTCTGGCCACCAGGGGTTTGCCAGGGGCTTGGAAGGGCTGTCCGCCAGGGCCAGGTCTGTGCTGGTGTTGGATCATTTTGCTAGATATGCAAACCCAGCTTAGCTTCAAGCCAAGTGCCGCCTCAGCTGCTTAACGTAGGCGTGTTTCCCAGAGCTCAGTGGACCCTGGGTCTTAGGAAGCCACGTGGCCCCACGTTCAGGTGGCTGGAGGGTGACCGGACGGGTCCCAGGCCAGGCCTTCCAGTGGGGGGGGGGAAGAGAGTCGGTGCTCGTGGCCACAAGCAGGCTTGCCTCGGTGTTTGGTTTGCTTGCCCATAAACGCTGCCCCCTCTAGGCTGGGCTTCTGAAGAGGGAAGATGACCGAGGTCCGCCAAGACAGCTCTAGCAGCTTGCAGAGGAAGAAACCTCCTTGGCTGAAACTGGACATTCCGGCTGCCCCGTTCTTGGCTCCAGCAGAGGAAGCAGCCTCGCTTCAGGTACCCGGCCGGCTGGCCAGCCAGCAGTGGGGTCTGCTCTGCCTTTCCTCCATGACTCTCCAGCTGCTCCTTCCTCCCCAAAGTCTGGGCGGGCCTTCCGTAGGACTGGGGAATTCCTTGGGGGGCCTGCACGGAAATCGGCTGAGGAGTGCCCCATCCTGGAGCCTCCAGGCGGGAGGGGTGGGGGGCCTCTTTGGCCCTCTGCGTTTGGCTGCCAGTGCTGATGCCCGGGCACTGTTCCTTTGTAGCCCTTGAAGCGCCAGGCCTTCCTCCGAAGCGTCAGCATGCCTGCCGAAAACAGCCTCTTTCCTGCTGCCTACAGCGAGGCACGGCGGCCTGTCCTGCAGCGACAGACGTCCATCACCCAGACCATCTGGAGGTAAGCCCTAGAGCCCGTGCCTGGGCGCAGTTCTGGACATCTGGACTGGGTCCCTGCCGAGGCACGGCTGGCAGCTGGATTGCCACACGTCCTCCCTGCCCTACTGGGTGGCAGCTTTTCTCTGCCACTGCATTTTCTGGCAATAAACAAGCCCTCGAGAGGGAAGGGGGCTCCACAGCTCTTCTTCAACTGAGAAGTTCAGCCGAAGGGGGGCAGGAGCCGGAGGGTCACGCCCAAGAAGGGCTGCACGGTCTTCCGGCTCTTGCGAAAAGGACGTGGCATTTTCGCTCTCCGGTGCCTCTGTCCAAGCCCAGGAAAGCCAAGGAAGCGGGCATCCAGAGACAGCGTGCCCAAGCAGCAAGGGAGTGTGCGATCCGGAGGATGAAGGCTGGGAAGGGGCACTTCACCCTCCAGTGGCCCCTAGGTCTAGCTGGGTGTTCAATGCGACGGAACCCAGCCAAGTGGGACATGGCTTCTTGCCCCTCCTAGTGTGCCAGGGATTCTCTCCGCCCCACATCTTGCCAAGCTGTCGCCAGCTGGAAGAGCCAGTTGTTCTAGCCCAGCCAAGAGGCACCGGAGCCCCCTTCCTTCCCCCCATTCAGGACTCTCTCCTTTGCAGCAGACAGGTGCACTTTGAGAGGACACAGACCCTGCCCATTCGGGGGTACCAGGTGGGCAGGAGGCCCCTGAGAAAGCGCCAGTCACTGCCCAAAACACTGTTCAGGTACCAGTGACTGCATGCGTGTGAGCTGCATGTGGGGCCTGGCAGCAGAGCTGCTCCAGTTGCCAGCAAGCAGCCTGTGACACACACACCACCCTCCGGAAATTGGCTGTTCCCTCCTGCTGCCCCTCAGTCCAGTTGGGCCCTCTCCTGTGCTGTGATCCTGGCTGCGGCCAACGAGTGGCTGCACCCACCACAGGGCCGAGAATCCTGCCGGCCAATGAAGGGTGTGACACTGTCCTGCAGGTGCTACTAACAACTCCTGAAGCTCACTCCCACTGGCAACCACCCCCTACTCCCCACCCCCCAGCTTGACCACTGGCTCTGGGCCCAGAGTATTTGGAGGATGAGGGATTTAGTAATGTCAGTGGCTGGAAGGGGAGGCTTTGTGGCTTCAGCGAGGTCTCCTCCTGGCCCTCCACTCTCTCATCAGGGGCACAGCAGACTGGTTTGGGGTCAGCAAGGAGAGCGATGCCACCCAGAAGTGGCAACGGAAGAGCCTGCGCCACTGCAGCCTGCGCTACGGAAAGCTGAAACCTCAGGCCCTCCGCGAAATGGACCTTCCGAGCCAGGACAACATCTCTCTGGCCAGCACGGAGACCCCCCCACCACTCTATCTGCCCCCTTGCCCACCTGGCATGCAGAGAGTAGGTAGCCTGGGGTCACATGACTTTGGTGGGATGGAGCAAGCAGCCTCTGGGCTGACTTTCTTGGCATCACGATTGTGGAGGAGGAAGGAAGGAAGGAAGGAAGGAAGGAAGGAAGGAAGGAAGGAAGGAAGGAAGGGCACCTTCCCACAAGGGTGGCGATGGCTAAAGGAAATGGCAGACACTGTATGGGAAGCAGTTCTGGGATAAGACACCTGCACCCCCCCTCCCCCCAAAGCTGCTCCTGGGACCTGCTGGAGACCAGTTGGTGGAGGAGCTGCCGTGGCTCTGCCCTCAGGGCTGTTTCCTTCTCTCTGCTGCCAGATAATCGACCCCCTGGCCCGTGGACGAGCCTTCCGAGTGGTGGAGGATTGCGATGGCTGTAGTGTGCCCCCCACCCCAGCCACGCCCGGAGCTGCCTCCCTGTGCTCTTTCACTAGCTCACGCTCCGGCTTCGGTCGCTGGCCTCGGCGGCGGAAAAGGGAGTCAGTGGCTAAGATGAGCTTCCGAGCAGCAGCAGCGCTAGTGAAGGTGAGGGGCTGGGAGGGAGGGAGGGAGGGAGAGGGAAGGGACATCTTACCAGGGGCATGTGCCATCTCACTAGCACACCTCGGGGCTCCTGCCTCTATGCCCATACGTAGCCAGTGCTTGCAGCCTTCCTCGCATTCGGCATGCATGGTCTGGTCAGCAGTTGTGGCCGGTCTCTTCCACCCGGGGCTGGCAACAGCCCTCCTTCTGAGAAGAAGCAAGAGGAACGCACTGAAATCAATCCAGAGCCGGCTGAAGTATTTGATTTTTCATTACTTTTGGGAAGCATTGTGGCTAGGCCAGGCCCGTCCTTGGTCCTGGTCCAGTGGAGCAGGAGAGCTGAAAAAGGCCTGCCGGGATCCTTAGGCCCTGCAGGGCTTTGAAGTCCACACCTAGCCCCTTCTGCCGTGCTGATGGAGAGTGGTCAGCATGTCCTGGATGAATTGTGGCGGATCGGCCCACTCGTGGCTGCTTAGGGATGGCATGCTTCCTGTCTCTTGAACACCTCTCTGTGCCAGGGCCGTTCCATGAGAGATGGTACCCTGCGTAGGACACGACAGCGCAGCTTCACTCCGGCCAGCTTCCTGGAGGAAGACTTCACCACGGAGTTCCCAGATGAGTTGGACACCTCCTTCTTTGCCAGGGTAGGGGTTGAGCCACAGGGGAGGGGGAGGGGAAGGGGTGGAACTGCTGATGGCCCCAGCAGCTGCTCACCGCTGGGCCTTCCCTCCCTTGCCCAGGAAGGGGTCCTACCGGAAGAGCCCTCCACATATCCCGATGAAGTTTTTGAGTCCCCCTCTGAAGCAGCCCTCAGGGTCCCCGAGACGAAGACCCTGCAGGCGCAGCCAGCCCTCACAGGGGGGGCTCTGGACCGGAGCGAGCTAGAGAGAAGCCACCTGCTCTTGTGAGTGTTGCAGGGGATGCACAGAGGCCAGCAAACAAGCCGGAGTCCTCTGGGGGAAGGAAAGGGGGTGGCCCCTTGCAGTTGCCCTGGGGCGAGATTCCTCTGGTGATGTGTGCCAGAAGCTGCAGCCCTTTGAAGGGTGACCTGCAGGTGGGAAAAGAGGGGGGGGGGGTCCTAAAAGAAGGCAAGGCGGCTGTTCCAGGCTCCCAACCCTTCCAGGGCTGACCTGACTCCATCCATTCCATCCGTGATTCAGGGTCTGGCGTGACCCGGAAACTGTGCACTCAGACACCAGGTGAAAGGGGGGGGGGTGCATGCCACAGTTAAGCGCACCACCTGGGGACGTTGTCCAAGATTCCAGCGCTTTCTTTCTGAGGAATGAGCCTGTTCTTGCCCTCCCTGTCTTCCAGCCCCCTGGAGCGTGGCTGGCGGAAACAGAAAGAGGGGGCTTCCGTGCAACCGAAGGTCCGTCTGCAGCAAGAGGTGGTCAGCCTGGGCCTCCAGCGGCGTGGCCAGCGCATCGCCGTCCCTGTCCGCAAACTCTTTTCCAAAGAGAAGCGTCCCTACGGCTTAGGCATGGTGGGCCGGCTGACCAACCGGACATACCGCAAGCGCATCGATAGCTTTGTGAAGCAGCAGATTGAGGACATGGATGACCACCGGTGGGTGGAGGCCCGGGTGCCTGGGAGGGTGAGCAACTGATTGTGGCCTGACAGCCCCCGTCACCCTCTGCTCCGCACAGGCCGTTCTTCACCTACTGGGTCACCTTCGTGCATTCACTCATCACCATCCTGACTGTGTCCATCTACGGGATTGCTCCTGTGGGGTTTTCGCAGCACGAGACGGTGGACTCGGTGAGCGGCAGCACCCAAGGTCTCCCTGCTCCCCTTTCTCCCATAGTGGACCTGCCCCTCCTCTACTTCCGAGGAGACCTTCCTCTTCTGCTACTGGAGGGGCCGGAGGTGGCCATTCTTCCCATCTCCTCTCCTCAATGGGCCTTTTTACTGGTAGGTCCTGAAAAACCGGGGGATATATGAGAACGTGAAATACGTCCAGCAAGAGAATTTCTGGATAGGGCCCAGCTCGGTGAGTGCCAGCCCCCATCGGCCTCGTCCCTCCATGGCTCAGCCTTGTCCTGGCCAGAGCCTCGTCTGGGAGTCGGTCTTTCCGTGGGCTTCGGCTGAGACTCTGCCGCCCTTTCAGGAAGCTCTCATCCATCTGGGAGCCAAGTTCGCCCCTTGCATGCGACAGGATCAGCAGGTGCAGAGCTTCATCAGCGCGGCCCGGGAGAAGGAGAAACACTCTGCCTGCTGTGTGCGCAACGACAAATCAGGCTGTGTGCAGACGGCCGAGGAGGAGTGCTCCGTAAGCTCGGCTCATGACTTCTTCCTTCCCACTGGCCTGTCCCCTGCTTTTGTGGGGGAAAGGGTGCCCTTTGGGGACCCTGCTCCCACCCACTTTTGCCCCTCTGCTTTGCAGTCCACTTTGGCCGTGTGGGTGAAGTGGCCAAGTCACCCCAGCACCCCCTTGCTGGCCGGGGGCAAGAGGAAGTTTGGCTCTGTGTGTCACCAAGACCCCAGGTAGGTTGGGGGGCAGGGCCACGTGTGGGGGGCTCCAGATCTTGGCAGGGGCAGAGGAGCTGCTGTTGCATCCGACACATAAAGTTGCCCAGGACTTCTCCCTCCACAGGGTGTGTGAGCAACCGGCATCCATGGACCCTCATGAGTGGCCCGATGACATCACCAAGTGGCCTGTAGGTTTCTGGAGGACTAGGGAGCAGTGATTGACTGCCCAGTCACCCCATATCTGCCTGCAAATGGAGTGAGGGGGGTGGAAAAGGCTTTGGGGGGGGTGTTCTCTTGAGGACCAGGAGCAAGGCCTGCCCATCTTCTTCCAGATCTGCACCAACAACAGTGCTGGGAACCACACCAACCACCTGCACATGGACTGTGTGATCACTGGGCGGCCCTGCTGTATCGGCACCAAGGGAAGGTAGGGTGGGGGGCCAGCCCGTTCTGCTGGGAGATGCCCTGGACCAGCCCTTCTAGGACTGGGGGCTCAGCTGCCCCAGCCTTTGGCTCATTCGCATCAGTCCGTTTTACTTGCTGCTGCCTCAGCTGGCATCCTCCCCACTTCAGCCCGGCTTAACTTCCAGGCATCTGGTTCTCTCCTCCCAGGTGTGAGATCACCTCACGGGAATACTGCACCTTCATGCACGGTTACTTCCACGAAGAGGCCACGCTCTGCTCCCAGGTACCCCCATCCCTCTCCCGGCTGGCTCCAGCAGGCAGGTGGCCTTCTCTGACCTGGCTGTTCCTCTGTCTTGCCAGGTGCACTGCATGGATGACGTCTGCGGCCTCCTCCCCTTCCTCAACCCCGAGGTGCCGGATCAGGTCTACCGCCTGTGGCTGTCACTGTTCCTTCATGCAGGGTAAGCCCGGCCCAGGGCCACAAACTCCTTTCCTTGGAACCCAAGTCTTTGTCCCACTTGGTCACCGCTGTTTTTTCCTGCCCGATAGGATCCTGCACTGCCTTGTGTCCGTATGCTTCCAGATGACCATCTTGCGTGACTTGGAGAAGCTGGCTGGCTGGCACCGCATTTCCCTGATCTACTTGTTTAGCGGCATCACAGGCAACCTAGCCAGCGCTATCTTCCTCCCCTACCGGGCCGAGGTGTGTCTCACTAGCAGCTCATGAAGGGGGCTCCTCCTTGCAAAGCGTGTCCTAGTTTGAGGACCAGGCCAGGGGGCAGCTCGCTTGTAGAACATCCAGATTGTTGGGGGCAATATGCTGAGACTGTAAACCGCTTAGAAAGGGCGCACGCGCACCGTCATCGCCTGGCTGTAAAAGCACTGTGAAGTGGTATATAAGTCCAAGTGCTATTGCTATCCTCCGGGCGAGGCTGGATAAAAGCAGATGGGGTTGGGGACAGAACCCAGTCTTGACACTCCTGGGCGTTTCCTGCCTTCCTTGGGGGGGGGGGGAGGGTGTGTGTGTCTTATCTTGGCAAGTCTTGCAAACTTTCACCTGAAGAGTTGAGATGCTCCTCCCCCCACCCCTGTAGGCAGCCCCCCGGGGTTGCTTATGGGAGCGGCTGGCAGTACAAGTCAGGGCCTTGACCAGGTTTGAGTGGGGCCTACCCTGCCCAACCAGCCTTCCCTGCAGGGCAGGTGTCTAATGGCGACCCCCTATGCAGGTTGGCCCAGCAGGCTCCCAGTTTGGCATCTTGGCCTGCCTCTTTGTGGAGCTCTTCCAGAGTTGGCAGATCCTGGCTCGGCCCTGGAGGGCCTTCTTCAAACTGCTGGCGATTGTGCTGTTCCTGTTTGCCTTCGGCCTCCTCCCCTGGATAGACAACTTTGCTCACATCTGTGGCTTTATCAGTGGCCTCTTCCTGTCCTTCGCCTTCCTCCCGTACATCAGCTTTGGCAAATTTGACCTGTACCGAAAGCGGTGCCAGATCATTGTTTTCCAGTCGGTCTTTGTGGGGCTCCTCTCCGGACTGGTGGTGCTGTTTTACTTTTACCCCATTCGCTGCCAGTGGTGCGAGGTCCTCACCTGCCTTCCCTTCACCGACAAGTTCTGCGAAAAGTATGACCTGGATGCGCAGCTCCACTGAGCGGGGAGGGGCGCAGTCACCGGCTTCCTTGGCCAAAGCTGGCCTGGTGCTACTTGCCAGACTGCCAGCCAACTTAAAATTCCTGCTTCTCCCTGTGCTGCCTTATCTTGGCGACTGGAACTTTTTCAGCACACAGAAAGCTGGTGCCTTGTTCAATTTTACTGAACCTTTTCTGCTGCCATGTTTTTATTATGCTAGTTTCAAAGCGACCCTTTTCATGAGGTTTGTTAATTGTTACCCTGGTGGTGATTAAAAGTGAAGGTAGCGTTTTAGCTACATTTCCACGAAGTTTCGGAGTGTATCTGTGCCAAAATTGAGATTGCTGACCAAGTGCCTCCCAAAGCAAGCAGCAGTTCTTCATTCAGTGTTGACTCCGTTTCTAACATACAAACACTGAACTTGGATGAATCGTAACATTTAAAATGAAAGACTGCCTGTGTTTGATTCAACAGCTGACTTTGGTTAAAAACAATTTTTACAGGACACCATTTAGTCATGTCCCATTATTGGCGACTTTATGGGCAAGTGTCAAGCACAGCGTCTTTCCTGTAAAAAATAGAATTGCTTATATTTTGTTGGAATGTGTAGCTGTGTGCAGAGGGAGCAGTAACCAGTGATGTTAGATCATCATGAAGAAAATCTATGTGGTCACTAAGAGTTGACAATCACATGATGTCATGAAATCAATCAAGTACGAAGAAAAATGTTAACCTACGGTATCAGTTGTAGATTCACATTCTACTGATGCTATACACTATGCAATTGAGTGCAGAGGTAGTGAGTGTGTGTGTGTGTGTGTGTGTGTGTGTGTGTGTGTGTAATTGGATGGATGGTAATTTAATAGAAAAAACTTGCAGTGTACTTTATTATAATTTAAGAAATTTTAATGTTACTGGCTGACTATTACTTGCTTCAGATTCCTTGATATCTTCGTATTCAGAAAAAGATCCAGCACTTTTTCAAATGTGGATTCTGGGTCACTGTTTAAAAAAAATATGGGCAGTTGTTCCATATGTGCAGAACTGAGCACCAATTCTGGGGGTTTCTCTGAAGCAAAGCAGATGTGGCTTCTTCTCTCCTCCCTCCTACAGAGCCTTTTTAAAGAGGTTCACTCAGAGACCCCAGAAGGGGCTCAGACAAATTCCCCAAGAGCACCAGGATGATTGCCTGTTAATGAAACAAGCTTACTAGTGGACCCCAAAGACCCCCTCAAAATCAGGCAATGTTAACTTTGGAAAGATGGAAGTGGGAAAGAGCTTCGCCCTACCCAGCTGCCAAGGATTTGGGGCTACCATTAATCCTGCCTGGGAGCCCCAGCGATAGTCGGGATCCAGAGCCACATGGCCAGGCGAGGCCAGCAGCGGCCAAAGGAAAGGACGAGAAGCCGGACTTGCCTGGGAGTTCATTGCCGGAGCTTTTTCACAAAACTGACCTCATCCCGGTTGCGAATCCCGTACCTAGAAGCGGCAGAGGCAGGCGAGGGGTCACCTCGAGGCGATGGTTGCTCTGCCCCCTCCCCAGAAGGCGAGAAGAGCGCCGACGGTCGCGCAAAGCCCACCGGCACCTTCCCCGGAGAGCCTCCCGCCCCGCGACGCCACTCACTCCCGCAGCTTCTTGCGGTCGTCCGCCAGCTTCTCTCCGCCGAAGGTCAGGCTGTAGGTCCGCCAGACGTGCTTCCTGCGGGGCAGCGGGGCGGCGATGAGCGGGGCCTCCCCAGGC
>QLTV01001126.1:404742-423656 GCA_003457575.1 Thermophis baileyi
CACCCACCAGTCGAAGCCGATCCGCTCTGTCTGGGTTTCAATGACCTCTCCTATGACTGCAACTCTCGACCAGGGAGACAACCAGGAAGCCCCTCTTATGGGGGCCGGGCGTTGGGAAGGGCTTCTGTCTTTCCTGAGGAAGGGGCTCTGCAAGCAGAGAGGGCCAAGAGCAGAACCAGCTGCCTCACCTGCCCAGTTCATCTTCTTTTCTGCCACAGCTAGTTTCATTTCCAATAGCCAGAACCCGGAACCTGCAGAAAGGCCAGAAGGAAGCCAACTCTCATCAGGCTGGATGCCAATGGGGGCCTGGCCTGAGGAATTCTGGGCCCTGTCCCTGAGCTGGGAAGCAACTGCACAGCAGCAGAGGGGCTGCCGGGTGTCCAGACAAAGCTCTGCCTCCACAGCCGGACTGAAAAAGACCCCTGCTCCCTGGAACAGACACCCCCGCCCCGGCTGCCCAACTGCACAGCACATTCTCCCCTGTGCCGTCTAGTGAAGCTCCCCCCCGAACCAAAAGGCAGCCTGGGAAAGAGAAAGCAACAAGGGAATGAGAAGCAAAGGCAGCAATGAAGAGCCCTAAAAACGGGCAGGCTTGGCAAAGGTTGCCACCCACCTGAGGAAAAGGTCCTGCAAGGTGTCCGGAATGGCAGGCCTGGGAATCCCCAGCGTGGAGCTGAACTTCTCCTTCAGTCTCTCCACAAAGTCCTTGAACTCTTTGGAACAAACCTTTTCACAAGAACACCAGAAATTCTATCTTAGGAACATGCAGCTCTGGGAAGTAACAGACTTGAAATCATCTTCCTCTCCTCACTTTTGAAACAGACGAGAGAGAATCAGCTGTTGCGCTAGACTGGCTAGGAATTCCAGGCTGGAGAAAGCTAAGGTCCCAGAGGATTTGAAACGGGTCAGGCAAGCAGTGTTTGCTGCCCCCCCCCCACTTCTGCCTCAAAAGCACCGACACCCCGGGGAGCTGCTGCAGCAGGACTGAAAAAGGGGGCGGAGTCTGTGGGAATGCGCCTTTTGAGAGCTCAGCGCCTTGGCTGCAGACGGGAGGATGCCGGGTCTGGGGCAGCATCGTTTGGACCTGAACAAGTCTGGAAGCTGCCGGAAGGAAGGGAATTAGCGGGAGGGGGGAGGGGCTGTCTCCCTCCCCCTCCCCGCCTTCTTTCTCCTGAATGGGTGTCTTTTGCTTCTGCTGGAGGTGGCCCAGCGGCAGAGGCTTCTGCTTGGTTCCTGGTGTTGAAAGAATCCAGGAGAACAAGCCCCTCCAGCAACGTTTCTCACCTTGGCATCCTGATAGTCGCTCTTCCTATTCATGAAGTCCTCGATCAGGGCTCTGTCTTGGTAGACTTCAGCAAGGCAAACTCTGCAAAAGATAAAAGCCCAACCTGAGGAGCAACTTTCCTCTGGACTGCTCTGTCCTTCTGGGGAAAGCACCCCCCTCCCCATATGCACCCCCAGGAGCTACAGTCTTCCCCACAATCTGGACGGACAGGCTGCAGCGCTGGGCTCCATCCCGGCTTCTCTCCCATGGGAGGCAAGGGCCCACTCTGAGAAGATGGGAAAGATCTCTGCAGACGCCAGGCAGTGACAGTAGCCATGGGTCACTCGGTGACCAGGCAAGTTGTTTGCTGGAGATCAGAGAGCAAAGCCCCGAGGAAGCTAAAAGCAGCCGAGGGTAGTTCAGAATTAGCCCCGTCCCCCCTCCACAAACGCATCACTTTTCAAGTCAAAGCTGCTTCAAGTAAGGCCTCACTTGTAGTTGAGGTAGGTCTGGGGGTTCTTGACAATGTAGCGAGCCCGCCGCCCAACCGAATGAGAGGTTTTGTCTAGCGATTCCTCAAAGCTGCCGTGCATGATGTCTCGGACCACCTGCCAGGGGACAAACGGCCCCTTCACCTGCAGGACGCAAAAGAGCAGCTCAACTTCGGAGTCTCGCCTCCACTCCCTCCCAGGGCGGCAGGGGCTGGCAATGGCGATGCCCCAGGAGGCTGGGCCTCCGCTGGCCGATGCCAGCCCGTACCTTGGCATTCAGAATGTTGCTTGCAATGCGGCAGAGCATCAGCAGGCTGTCCTCCTGCACGGTCCACATCACACGCAGGCGGGTCATCCTCTGCAGAGCCCTTCGGTCCACCTCATCGTGGTAGCGTGGCTTTGAGTTCTTTGCCTCGGGAGCTTGGCCTGAGCGGAGGGAGAGAAAGCAAGCCGAGCTTCCTTCACAAGCGGGGCACCAATCCGAACCGGAGCTTCTGCCTCAGATTATTTTGAACTGTGTGCTGCCCGGACCTGCCGTGGTGGGGCATTCTATCGATTTTCAGCCACGAATCATTAAATCCAAAGAACTCTAAAAGGGCAAACTGAACCGAAAGGCCAACCACCACAAGAGCTTGCCAAGCAGCTCTCCGGCGGCGGGGAATCCTGTCTTGCGCAGACGAGAGCCTCCTGCTGCTGTGTTACCTCTCTTTCTCTTCCTTTTCTTTGTCTTCTTCAGCATGTCCTTCTTCAGCCGCTTCCTCTTCTGGCTCTTCCCCCCCCTCACCCTCTGGCTTCTGTTCAGGTTTGCCTCTTTCTCAATGGCCAGGTCTTCTCTCTGCAGAGCCGGTTCCGAAGTCAACACACACTCTTTCCAGAGGGCACTGTGGGCACCTGAGGGTGACAAGAAAGATGGAAGAAAAGCATGGAGGGTGGAAGCATCCCGGCTGCCTTCTGCTGGCCAGGAAGTCCTTCCCAGGAGGAAGAGGCACTCCCAACAACCCCTTTCCACCCTCTGCTATCCACGTTTTAGGAACAGACTAACCTAGCATTCAACAGAGACAACCCACGCACAAATCAAAATCGGCAGAGGATTTGGTCACTGAAATACGAGTTGATCAAATCCTTTCATGTTTAGCAATCCCAGGAAGTCCCGTTATCTCCTTGCAGTGTAAAAACCGTCCCGAGCTCAGCTGCTGCTGCTCTGTTCTGCAGCTGAGGCATCATAGGAAACCCTTCCTAAACCGCCCTCCAGGTGCTAAGCATCCTCGTGGTTCTTGCATTCACAACCCCTGTTCTGTCCCCTCACCTCCAGGGCCAAATGGCAGGGAGCGCTTGGGCAGGAAGGTCTGCAGTCTGACCATGTGCCCAGCTTCAGAAACTGCATTTTCCTGGTGGTAAAGAATGGGGAGGGGGAGTTAGTGGGAGAAGAAGAGAGCAAAGGCTGTTGAATAACGGAGTTGGGGTGGTGGACAGAAAAGCTACTAATTTAACGAGGAGGGTTTCCCCTCGTCCTTATCTTTCTCGATCTTCCCCCTTCGCCCAGGGGGAACCACCGAGACAGGATCCCTCCCGCTGCCAGCCCTCATCCACAGCTGATGGGAGGGACACTGCTGAGAAGTCTAGCAGGACCAGGAGGGTGCACTGCCCCCAGGGTCCTTCAAAGCACTTGAACTAGGTGGGGGGGGGGCGTGCTGTTTGGTGCCCAGCCTCCTTCACCAGATAATCTGCCTTCTTCTTGCACCAGTCAGAATTGGGACAGTTAAAAAGAGATTTCCAAGAATAAGGCAGAAATCCAAACATTTATCAGAAAAAGGGTCACTGCCATTCCCGAAAGTCTACTTCTTTGCTAACCACATAGTAAAGCGGGGCAGAGAAAAATGACAGCTTTGTGGGAAAGCCTCACCTTCCTAGTCTTACTAATGATGTAGCTTGTCCAGATCCAGTTGCGTTTCAAGTGGCTGTAAAAGCTGGAGTCTAAACCGCCTGCCCCGAGCCCGTCCCCCGGGACAGAGCCCTCGTCCTCCACCTCTCGGCGTCCTCTGGGAGGGAAACGACCGCGTGAGCAACTCTTCTCCCATGTCTGAGGGCCACTCGTCCTCCATCCAGATGGAGGTGGGGCAATGTGTGGTCCTTTGCCTGCCCCCTCCCAGGAACCAAGCCACGTTTCTACCAGGACCCCCCCCCCACTGTTAGCAGAACGGAAAGTGTAAGCAGTCACCCGGGGGGGGGAAGCACTTCTCGCTCCTCTGAGAGAGACGGCGTAGAGCCTGCTCCCGCACCCCATCTCCAGGCAAAGGAAGACCTTCCCGCAACCCTTCACAGCAGGGGAGACGTACGTTGTGTACACCAGCATGGCACACTTGCGCTCCAGGTTGTGCTTGTGGGCTGCTGATTCTTGCTCCAGGGCTACGTCTGAGAGAGCGTCGGCCTCCCCAACTGGAGCGCCACTCCTTTTCACCCGAGGCTGGCGAATAATCCCTGAAGCGACCAACAGATGCCGTCAGCAGAGGCGGAGCCAGCAGCCAGATGCAAACCGACCCACTGACAGCGGGGGACAGAGGGAGAGCCAGAGGCCAGGGATGGAGAAGAACTGGATGGCCAGCCATCCACCTTGGAAGCGGGGTTGGGAGCCGGCTGCCAGCATCATACCGAGGGGTGTGTTGAGGCAGACACACTGCAGGTCGAACCAGAAGTTCTCCACATCTTGGAGAGTGCCCAGGGTATAACGGCGCTTGTCAAACGGGCGGCTGCTTTGAGCCAGGTTGTAATGGGGTTCACAGATGGTGGTATCCACAATCACCGCTTTTTTCTTCAAGTATACAAACACCTGCATGAGGTTGAAAATGCTCAGATTTCTAGATTCAGGCAACAGAAAAGGGGCAGACCAGTAATCCTGGCATCCAGTTTTATTCTAAAACAAGCAAAGGCACCTAGTCACGCTAGCTATTACCTTTTGACCTATTTCTTGGAAAGCCCCATTTTCATTTGACGTTTGAGCATCGTTTCCTATATGTTATAAGGGTTTGCTCACCTTGTATGTGATGACTAAGCTCAAACTGCCCTATCTTGCCCAGGGCACATTATACAAAGACCTCGTTCCTGAGAAGTTCGTAACGCTGGGCAAGGGGGAAGGAAGGAGAAGAGAATGGCCAGTAGCAGCAAGATAGATGGACTCATTTGCAGCAGCAACAGGCGAACCGTTGGAAGCCCTGAAGATGCATGCTGGGGGAGCATCCTATCTACATGGTCCCTAGAAGGCAATGCCAACTTGATGGCGTTTCACCAACCAATTACCCTCATGAAGCATTAATTGCTGATGACGCCAACAGCAGCTCCTGCTTAACTATTCAGCAGACATTTCAGTTGTAGTCAGAATCGTCTTTAGAATATCATATTTTGTGCATCTGATGAAGAGAACTTCTTTCCGACTGTCTGTCTGTCACAATCAGCGCTCAAGTCTTCAACTTGGAACAGGACACCGTTGTTTTTGTAGGAAATGCATTCCCTGAAGAACGCTGTTTCTCTTGCATTAATTTAAGTAATGCAGCATAGCATTCAGTTTCAGAAAAACAGTACAGAAATAATAACACACATTACCTGATCTTTTTCTTGAAATTTCTCTGTGGGGCCAAACTGCAGTAATCCCATATAACATAACCGCTGTAGGCTTTCCATTACTGAAAAGATGTACCTCCTGTAGTGATACATTGCAGTTGAAAATTATTGGACTGTTTCTCAATTGTAAGAAATCAGCCAAATATCTCTATTGTTGACTCAAATCAAAGGCAGCTCTAAAAGCTAAACCCGCTGTATAGTTATCGAAGTGCAAGGTCTAAGTTCAAATCCAAATAAAGGGTTGAACATACAATATATAAGAGCCAATATGTGGCAGCCACCTCTGCTTGATGAATGTCCACATGAACAAAACTGATTGTAGCACAGTGCTCTGAGGGTCAGCAGTGCAGAAACCCTCTGTCCACAGAGTTCTTCCTTGAGGCACAAGTGGCCAGGCTCAAATTATCCTCCTCTGCACGCCGTTACATAAAGACCCAGAACTCTGGAGAGGGTTCTAATGCTGGGAAAGGTGGACAGAAAGAGAAAACGACGACGACGACCAGCAGCTACGGTGGCGATGGGGGCACTGTTGGAAGTCTGAAGGACCGGGTTGGGGGAGAGATCTTCATACAGAAAATCTGTGGTCATTCAGACCACAACATTGACTTGATGGCACATAATCAACCGACCAATTAATCCATCAAGCTAGTCAAAGGATAAGTACTGGCAATGTAACATTCCATTCTCTGGCCACCAAAATCATCCCATCAAAGATAAGGACATTTTTGTGCCTGGTGACATTTTAGGGCAAGTCCTATCGGTGAGCTACCCTTGCCAAAATTCTACATCTAACTAGAATCAAGCAGTGCCAGGAGAGCCCCCTTTGAACAGTTGCACCCTCTCCCCTTTCCTGGAACAGCCCCAATGAATCAGAACCCACCGCTTGTAAATGAGCTGCTGCCGAACCGATCTGGGAAGGTTTCTGATGAGTGTATGTTTCCTCAGAGAGTCCATCAGATAATCTTCCAGGTTATCTACCTATATTAATTTCATACAGCAGAATGCAAGATTGGCAGCCAAGCCTTAATCCGTTTCTTCCTGCAGTTGAGAGCTAAGCACGGGGATTCATCAGGGAGGAGACGCACTCCACCCTATGACGCATGACCTGGCGAGGACTTTGAAGGCCCACTAGTCCCCCGCTCTGCCCTCCCAGAAAAGGCCTGGGGTCAAGTGCATTCGCTCCTGAAGAGTTCTGAATTTGAAGCCCCTCACCTTATAGCTGACTTGCACTATCTGGACAAAGATGGACAAAGGCAGACAGAGAAGAAGGTCACTAACAAGCGCCCAGCCGTGTCCAAACTCCCGGTGGACTGGCAGAGGAGGGATGTGACGCTTCCAGGAGGCCTCATCCACATACACTGCAAGGAAAAAGGGAAGTGGTGCAGGGCTCCAGCCATTTACCTCCTGCGATCCGGACCACCCCCACCCTGCTGGCCTTCCGGAAAGCGGTGAAGACCTGTCTGTTCCGGCAGGCTTGGGGCCATTGATCTCGCTTCTGCAATTTGGCGAGATCCGGCCATGAAACGGTGTGTATGAGTTTTTAATTGTTTTTAAATGTTTTTATTATGTCTCTTTTTAATAGTTTTTTATATTTTAACAAGTTTTTTTATATTGTTGTAAGCCGCCCAGAGTCCCTCGGGAGTTGGGCGGCATAGAAATACAAATAAACATAAACATTTCACCCAGGGGGTGTTCAGAATACGTCCGATTTTCAGCCCTTCCCCACCCACCCCCAGAAACGGAGGGTCACCGTTTTCACCTGGCCTTTCTTGAACTAGGCTGCTGCAGACAGACAGGGACACTGGAGAGTGTGCTGACCGAGACAGCAGCTCAGATAGGCCTGGTTGCCTAAATTGGGGGGGGGGGGGGAGAAGAACTGGCTCCAGAGGGAATGGGACAGGATATGTTCTGGAGGCCACCATGTCCCCTGAGCAGAAAGCTGCCTGTTACTGAATTGAGACAGCTTTGTCAGAGAGGGCTGCCTTAGCTAAACTGTGAATAGGTTGGGAGACATTTCCTGGGAGTTATGCAAACTCCTCAAACCGTTGCTTTTGAGCTGGATCTTTACCTTTCTGCTCCCCGAGCTCCAGATCTCCTTCTTGGGCAGGAACCTCTGGGCTTTGCAGAGACTCCTTGTCATCTGCCGCATCAGGTGCAGAGCCGGAGGAGGCACAGCCCGTGTCCTCTCCCAGCAGGTCACAGCCAGGTCTCCTCCTCTGCGAGCTGGCAGGATGTCCATAGATCAGGTACCAGACGAAGAGGTGAGTCATCTTTAAGCGTGGCATTTTGGGCAGGAAACCCAGGGAGCGACCAAGGCCTGGCACTGAAAAGAAACAGATGCTATTTCCCCTTAAGAGAGCCAAACACCTGCTGCTATGTTTCAAACTGCAGCCCTTAACCCACTTCCACTAAACCACGGCCGAGCAGAAAAGGTCCCGTTACCTGTAACGGGATGGTAGTTGAATTTGGCAATGCACACCTTCTCACCAGCTATTTCGCTTTGGCAAGAAAAAGTACAATCTTTCCTTTCTGTCAGGGTGGTCTCGGCTCCAGATTCCTGCCCTTTTGGGTCCGGAGACATCGGTACCTGCTGAACTTTAATCCTGAAAATTAGGGAGAAAAAGAAGAGCAAAACCTTGGCTTCAAAAATCTGTTGCCCGGACAGAAATTCCACTGTGGTCAGTGAACTGCAAGGTCAGGGCAGCTCTCGCCAGCTAATTCCCGCCTATTCTCAAGGGTCAGTTGGCCTGGCAAGCGGCTGTTGAAGGGAGGACTCTCAAAATCTCTGCAAGGAAAGTCGGATTTGCAACTGAAACGCAGGACAGCCCGTCCACGGGGGAAAGAGCGCCGCCAGGAGAGGAGTCGATGACAGGCTCTCTGAACCCCTTGGGGCCCAGAAGGGCCCCGCCTCTTACCAGCCAGCACTGGGCAGCGGTTGCCCCCTTCTGCCGGGCCTTTGGGCACTTGCCTGTTCACAGAACTTGAATTGGAGATTCGGAAACGCACTTGCTCGATGGCACTTTTCACCAGCGGGTCACCTGGAGTCACAGACGGATCAACCACAAATTCAACCTGTCAAGAAAAGAATCCAGAGGGCACACATTTATTTATTTATGTATCACCTTTATTATTTTTATAAAACTCAAGGCAGCAAACTTATCAACGCAACTTCCTCCTCCTATTTTCCCCACAACCACCACCCTGTGAAGTGGATTGGGCTAAGGGACTGGCCCAAAGTCACCTAGCTGGCTTTCACGGCTAAGGCGGACTAGAACTCACGGTCTCCCACCTTCTAGCCTGGTGCCTTATCCACTAACCAAACTGGCTCTCTCCTCATGGAAGAGTTCCCTGGTCTTCCCATTCTCCAGCTGGGGCAGAGCCCTCAAGGTGGGGGGAGGCCTTGCTGAAGCAAATCCTCAAACTTGTCCCACGGCTCCAGCTTCTGCAAGCTAAGCAAGAGGGGCTTGGAGCTGCAAAGAGTGTGTGGCTGGGCGGCAGGCAAGGCGCCCTGGGGAGAACAGGCTGCCTCGTAAAAGGCATGTCGGCTGCTTCCTAATTCCAAAGTCAAACTCTTTCTATATATGAAAAGAAAGAAAAAATCCCCTTAAAAAAATCTGAAGCACTTGACAGGAAACCTTCTGGCTGAGCCGGGAGGGGCTGGACTGCTGGGTTTGCTGAGCCCTGAGCCCCCGGCCTCCTTCCCTTGAATTCAGCCATTTGGCAAGACTGTCGCTTCCGAGACTCCTCTATAAGGAGTCTCTTGGGGGGGGGGAGACTCCTTACAGAGTCTCCTATAACCCCTTGGGGGGCGGGGGAAAGAGCAGGGTCTTCCTTGCTCTCTTGCTCTGCCTACCCAGGAAGCTTCTCCTCCAGCGTTTCGGGAAGGGAGGGCTACCTTGCGGCTAATGCCGTCCTGGATAACCGTGGTGCGGAAGAGACGCAGAAGGCCTTCCTGGGAGAGCTTCTGGACTAAGCGGACAATGGATTTCTTGCAGCACCTGGTGGCGACCCCTTCTTGTTTTTCCTGATCCATGATCATTTTCTGAAGCCTGAAAGAAGGAAGCAACCGAGGAGTCCTTTCTGCAGTGGCCAAAGGAGAGGAGGAATCCCCACAGGAGCAACTCTCCTCTGAGGCCCTGAAGGGAAAGGGGTGGCAGGTCTGCCAAGCTCTTCTGCCCCCTGGCCCTGCTCACTGCCTGGCAGGCTCTGCCACTCCAACTTACACAAACAAACTCTCGATCAAGCGCAGATTTCGGACTGCCTCGATGATGAGGTTCCTACGTTTCAGCAGGCGGTAGGTCTCATGGGATCGCTCCCCTGGGGGGGCCTGTGAGCTCCTCTCTTTTTTCTTTTCATCACAACTCCTCTAGGACAGAGTCAGAAAACGGCATGTCAGGAAGTCTGGTAAAAAGCCGATAAACCCAGTGAGGACCCCGGAATGGAGCCCCCCAAGAAAGCTTCCCACAGCACAAAAGGCAGCAAGGACAGATGACCTGGCAAGGGCCCTCCTCAACCTGGAATGGGCTCAGCTTGCCTGAGGCTGAAGGGAGACCCTGGCCCCATCCGCAGCTATCGCCCCTGCCCGGCTTTGCCGTCACCAGCTCGCAAGCCTTGGATTCTTACTTTGAGGGTTTCAGGCAGGACTTCTTCAACCACGGCTGCATCACCAGAGACAGCTTTGAAACGGGCACAGCTGGAGCGGCTGGCTTCCGACCTGAGCCAGTCCGGAGCAGAATCCCTGCCTTCCAAGTATTCCAGAGGGAGCAGAGACGACCTCTTCTTCTTAGCTGCTTTGGGAAGAAGGACACCCCGAGTGAGTGGCTTCCTCAGCCGGTTTCCACAGAGCTTCGCTGCTGAAAGAGAAGGGGAAGGGGGCCCTCCAACCATCCTCTTTGCTGAGCCAGGAATTGAATCCAAAGAAAACAAGTATTGGGCAAACAATCTGCCCTTAAACACTGGGGAATAACTTTTCACTTTAATATAGTCAGTTGGTCTGGGGTAGCGGAGAATGCATTGACCTAACAATCAGGAGAGAGTGAGTTTTAAGCTTCCCTTTGGCTGGAAAGGTGTCTGGGTGATTTTCGGCCAGTCATTCTCTCTCCTCCCACCTCACAGTGTTGTTGCTGGGGGGGGGGGGGGGGGGGAGTCTTAGGTATGTTTACCATCTTGTATTGGCCATAATAGTAGAAAATGCTCTGAGCAACTCCAGATTTTCAGAAAGTGCTCAGAGTCTTCCCTCCTGAGCTCATCTCAGTTAATATCCCGTTTCAGAGCCTGGCAATTTCCCCAGTGCCCCAAACTCAGAGGAAGATTTACACTGGTTGTATTAAGAACAGAACGGGTTCCTGGCACAAGCTGATTGTCAGGCCGAAGCCATCTTATTTGAACATTTTGGCCTGCCACACTTTATGCTTTTTTAAAAAACGTATTCTTGCTGTGGGAAATTGGGAGGGGCTATTGCATGAGGGATGTAGAAATGTAGCCATAACAAATTCCTTTAGATTCTCAAGGTCATCCTTTGTCCAGCACCTGCCCGGAAGCTGAGGGGAGTAACGGACACGTCGACAGAAGGTGACTGGCTAACATCATGAACTTGTGGGTGTGGGGACAAAGGGCTTGATCTTTCAACTGGGTGGAGAAACCCTGGGAGCGTCAGATTCGGGTTTCTCCCAGCCGTGCCAACATGGCTCTGTTAATAAATTGGAACTTTGAGGAATGCTTTGCCTCGGACTCTGATTTAGTTTTGGATGCTATTTGGAACCCTGACACTAACCCGAATCTCCCTTAAAAACTCACCCAGCTACCCCGAGCCTCGGGGCGCTGTTCGGGGTCCTGAGCCCCAGCACCGACTTGGCAACGGGTGGCGCAAAGACTCAGGGAAGATGGAGGAGAAACAGGAGGAGACGGAGCAGGCCGCAGGGGAACAAGTAGAGGATGAATCCATTGGGAATTTCAGAATCCACTACTTTCCTTCCCTGGAATTTGCGGCTGCCATGGAGGCCGCAGAGAGAGAGAGAGCCAGTCGGGGGCTTGGCGCAAACAGCCGGCCCCTGAGCCCCTCTCTCAGCCAGAGCGGACCTCTCAAGGAGCAGTTGGGGAGCTGAGTCCTCCCCCCAAGAGAGCGTGGGAGCCTCACTAGAGCGCGGGGTTAGCCACGGCCCATGAGTGGAGGCAACAGAAGATCACGCTCACCGGTCGGTCCGAAGGCGAGGGATCCCAGCCGCTGTCTCGCAGTCAATCGCTGATGGATCTCCACGACCAGTTCGGACGACTAAGTGTAAGTTGGACAAATCCCCCCTTGGGACCCGAGGCCACTAGATGGAACCTGGCCCAACTCATGTTCTCCTTTCCAAGGAAGCACCTGGGGCCCCAGTTGAGTGGGGACACAGCCTCTTTCCACACCACGGCCAGCGGGACCCCAGGGGACCTCTACACCGGGGCGAAGCCTACGTGGACCACCCTTCACCCCGAACCGCGGGCGACCCACCAAGCCGGCCTAGGGAGCCCGCATCCTTGGCAGCAGGGAACGTGGAGACTGCCAACTCCAGCCCAGCCGTCAAACCTCGGCATCGTGCGGCCGCGGCAAGCCCCACCTGGGTGGGCTTTCTTCCCCAGAATGGGATGGGCGCAATGCCCATGGACGCCGGGGTCCCCTCTGCCACCCAACCTCACGCCGGGGCTTGGAGTGGCGCAACAGCCCCCCACGATGCCAGGTCCTGCCGCACAACCCCCGCCGCAAGCGCAGGGACGCATCCCCACCGACGGGGGCACGTTTGGAGCAGGCCAACAGGTGCAGCCGGGAGGGGGGCTAATCGGAGGGCCCCCGCAACAAGTCGTTGCTCCGCTGGCCGCGCACGTGCAAGCCGCCGGCCCGGGAGCCACCTCCCCAGTTCCGTGCCACGTTCGATGGGAATCCCAAGAAACTAGCCTATTTCTTTCACCGAGTGTGGGCTTACGTCGATGAGCACGGAGCACAATTCCGGTCGGATAGACAGTTAATTGACAAGATAACCGAGGGAATGAACAAGGGGGAGGCAGCAGAGTGGGTGGCTGAGCTCCATGACGAAGCGGCCCCGGAACTAGACGACGCAAACGAGTCCGTCCAACTAATGAGGGTCCGGTTCCACGATACAACCCAACACGTGGAAGCCGAAGAGCAAATTCAGAAGTTGAAGCAAGCGGGCCGCCCAGTGAAAGAGTTAGTGTGGGAATTCAGAAGAGCAGCTGGGAAAGTACGAGATTGGCCCGAACGACTCTTGGTGCACACGTTCCGAGACGCCCTGGATCCCGAACTAAAAGAGGCGTGTGAGATCCGAGGGGTCCCTTATAGAGTCCAAGAGTGGTACGCGACTGCCATCGCTCTGGATCACGTAATTCGAGGTCGGAAAAAGCCTCCCGCAGACCGCCTGGCCAGGAGGCCTTTGGGACGCCGGGTTCCCCCGAGGCAAACCACCGCCCCACCCCTAAACCAACACAGCCAGTGAAATGCTATCGATGTGGCCAAGCAGGCCACCAGGCTTCAGAGTGCCTGGCGCCAACCCCCATTGCGCTACCGAGGGCAAGGCCACCTCCCGGGCCAAGAAAGAAGCCCACAAAACCGCCAGAGCTGGGGTGCTTGGCCCTACAAGCAGAGGAGTCCCCTCCCCCGCCTGACGACACAGAGACATCACCAGTGGAGGAGTCGCCCCCGCGATGGGACGAGGGAAGCAGTGGCAAAGACGACCCAATGGTGAGTGAAACCGTACGTCCCTTCCTCATAAAAGCAAAAATCACGGTGCCAGAGACAGGGAAAGAGGGAGACATAAATGCCATGATAGACACGGGCTGCTCAAGATGTCTAATTAGCAAGGCAGTGGTAGAGAAGCTAGGAATCAGCACCAGGCCCCTAGCAAACCCGATCCGCTTCCAACAAGTGGACGGATCGCTAATTGGGGGGGCCCCCGCCACTCTCCTCACCGAGTTGGTAGACATGCAAATGGGACGCCACCACGAACTTATCCGGTTCATAGTTGCTCCCAAGATGTCTGAAGCTTGCATCTTGGGGCTTGCGTGGCTAGACAAATGGACCCCTACCATAAAATGGGAGGATGGGTACCGAAAGTTAACCCTGCACATCGGCCCTACACCCCCACCAGGGAGGCAAACCAGCCCGAAAGAGCCAGCATCCCTGGGCTCAAACCATCCCCAGCTGGCAGCCACTTGAAACCACGCCCCCAGGTTCCCAGCAGGTGCCAGCAGAATACCGAGACCTAGAGGGGGTGTTTAGTGAAGAAGACTGCAATTACCTCCCCCCTCACCAGCCAACGGACTGCGCAATAGAATTTGAGCCAGGGGCTACACTCCCAAAACCCAAAATGTACTCAATGACGCCAAAGGAACTGGGAGAGTTAAGCAGATACATCGACGCCAACTTGGAATGAGGGTTCATCCAACCGGCAAAGTCGAGGATCGCCGCTCCCGTGCTCTTCAAAGAGAAGAAAGACAGGAGGTCAGATTATGCGTTGACTTTCGTGGAATTAATGCCGTGTGCGTGCAAAACACCTAGTTGACTTTCGTGGTATCAATGCCATGTGTGTGCAAAACACCTACCCCCTCCCTCTCATGAAGGACTTGCTGAACCACTTGTCCAAAGGCAAGATATTCACCAAGCTAGACTTGAGGGAAGCCTACTACCGCATACGAATCAGGGAGGGGGATGAATGGAAGACCGCTTTCAACTGCCCGTTGGGAAGTTTCCAGTTCAGAGTAATGCCTTTTGGACTGCAAGGGGCCCCTGCGGTCTTCATGCAATACATCAACGAGGTCCTCAACCCCCATCTGTACAAGGGGGTGCTCGTTTATTTGGATGACATTCTCATCTTCAGTGAAACACTAGAGGAGCACGTGAACCTAGTGCGACAAGTCTTAAAAAAAACTTCTGGCTGCCAAACTGTACGCAAAACTTTCCAAATGCAAATTCCATAAAACCTCCCTGAACTACTTGGGGTACCGTATTTCCAGCGAGGGAATAGAAATGGATCCCGGAAAGGTGAAAGCAGTGCTTGATTGGCAGCCCCCACGCACTCGCAAACAACTACAAAGCTTCTTGGGCTTCGCAAACTTCTATCGGCAGTTCATCCCATCATTCACTGAGGTGGCGCTGCCACTGACCGAACTGCTAAAGACTGGCCCATCACCCACCAAGCCAAAGCCCAACCAGCCAATTGGTTGGACGATGGAATGCCAAAAAGCATTCGAAAGGCTGAAGCGGCTCTTTGCCCAAGAACCAATCCTGCAGCACCCTGACCCAGGGCTCAAATTAAAAATAGGAGCTGCATTCACACAATGTATGAATAAAACATTACTGGTAGTTTATTAACAATGGAGTACCTTGGGGAAATTGGAACCATTTGGTTGTTTTTGTATTTTGATGTGATTTTTACTAACTCAAAATGTAGCTTAGGTTGGATAGTTGCCTGAACTTAGTTATCAGATGGCTGCTTACGTGGAGACGATTCCTAGAAGGGGGCAAGGTACCGTTCGAGGTATGGACAGATCATAAAAACCTCGAGGCCCTGAAAACCCCCAGGAAACTCTCACCCAAACAGGTGCGCTGGGCGCAATACTTCAGACAATTCAAGTTCAAACTGAAGCACATCCCAGCTGGGAAAAATCTACTGGCTGACGCCTTGTCCAGAAAACCACAATACGACAGCCAAAGAGAAGAATTTCACTCGGTCATTCCACCCTCACCAGAGGAGCCAGCAGGCACTCCCCCTCAGAGAGGGAACTAGCAGCCCCGGTCCTCACCAGGGGCCAAGCCAGAGGACCGAGCGCACGAAGCCAGGACGAGTGGACTGTAAAGTTAAAGGCAGCTCTGCCTAGTGACCCCTGGCTCAACGACCACAAGGAAATCCTGACGATGAGAGAAGGCTTGGCCTGGAAGGGATCTAAGCTATACGTGCCTGCCAGCCTAAGACTAGAAGTGCTCCAGCGGAGTCACGACTCCAAGCTGGGAGGACATTTTGGGTTCCTCAAAACCCTCCACCTAACGCGACGGCAGTTTTGGTGGCCAAAGATGAAAACTGAGATGGAGGACTACGTAAAAAGCTGTGCCACCTGCGCCACCAGAAAACACCGACCAGGAAAACCGTCTGGACTGTTGCAGCAGGTGGCCAACCCCAGCAAACCCTGGGAGGAGATAGCCATGGACTTCATAGTGGAACTCCCAGATAGCAAAGGGAACACCGTGATTTGGACTGTGATTGATTTGTTTTCCAAGCAAGCCCACTTCGTTGCTTGCTCTGGACTACCATCAGCCAGACATCTAGCCAAACTGTTTCTCAAGCACATCTACCACTTACATGGAGTCCCTAAAAGAATTATCTCAGACTGAGGTGTACAGTTCACCGCCAAGTTCTGGAGAGAATTCCTACGTGCAATTGATCCACGCAAGGACTCAGCTTGGCTTTTCATCCAAGTACAAATAGAGCCGCGGAACGTACCAACGCAATGGTGGAACAATACATCCGTTGCTATGTGGATTATCAGCAGGATAATTGGGCGGAGCTGCTGCCTTTTGCAGAGGTAGCGTACAACAACGCTGTCCACAGCAGCACCAGACTAACCCCTTTCCAGATCACCAGCGGCCAGGAGTTCGTCCCAATGCCGGAACTGCCTACCGAAGCTCCCACTTCGATGTCCCTGGCTGAGTGGATGGAAACATTGAGAAGAAGATGGGAAGATACCAAAAAAGCACTAGCTGAAGCGGCGGAAGCCTATAAGAAGCAAGCAGACAAGCACCGATCGCTCCAACCCCCCTTCCGAGTGGGGGGATAAAGTTTTCTTGTCCACTAAATACATCTGATTGAGAATGCCCAGCAAAAAGCTGGGCCCAAAATTCTTCGGGCCTATAAAAGAAGGAAAGAAGGGAATGAGAAAAGGAAGGAAGGAAGGAAGGAAGGAAGGAAGGAGAGAGAAACTGAAACAAAAAATTTGTAATTTTATTTAATGGGGGTCCAAATTAAGTTTTTTTTTCAGAAAATCTGCACCAATGTTATATCAGTGTACAATGGAGGCATGTAGTTTAGAAATAAAACATTAGCAATAATTTACATATGCAAAACTATTAAGAGGAAATTAATGAAGCAGAGGTTATAAATTTACAGTTTGAAATTCAGATTTTCCCTTTGTCCAATAGGATATCTTACTCTTTATAATTACTCATCTTGTTTGCATTTGAATGTAGATGTCAGGCCGAAGCCATCTTATTTGGACACTTTGGCCTGCCATATTTTATGCTTTTGAAACGTATTCTTGCTGTGGGAATTTGGGAGGGGCTATTGCATGAGGGATGTAGAAATGTAGATATAACAAATTCCTTTAGGTTCTCAAGGTCATCCTTTGTCCAGCACCTGCCCGTAAGCTGAGGGGAGTAACGGACACATTGGCAGAAGACGAGTGGCTAACGTGATGAACTTGTGGGTGTGGGGACAAGGGGCTTGATCTTTCAACTGGGTGGAGAAACCCTCGTAGCGTCAGATTCGGGTTTCTCACAGCTGTGCCAACATGGCTCTACTAATAAATTGGAACTTTGAGCAATACTTTGCATTGGACTCTGATTTAGTTTTAGATGCTATTTGGAACCCTGACACTGATACCATAAAGGCAAGACATGGCCAGGGACACCTCAAGGGAAGATTTGGGTTTTCCTAGGGAGAATGAAATATTTTTGACCTCCAACACTTTTGGTGCCCTCTGCCTGGGCAACAGGCAAAGCCCATTCAGTACCTTTCTTTCTTGCTGACTGGCAAAGCCCACCTCCTCCTTCAAAATCAAGCCCGGGCAGGGCCTGTGCATTTCTCTTCTTCCGCCTTGCACTGTCTTTCTCTTCCTCTTCCTTCTCCAGTTCCAGGAGAACTGCCTGCCCTTCCTCCTCCTCTTCCTCCTCCTCCTCCTCCTCTTCCTCCTCCTCTGCCAGCAAGAGCCGTTCTCCAGGCAAAGGGTCATCATGTGCAAAAGCTATGCTGGCCTGAGCCAGCTTCTCACTCCGAGCCTTCTCCCGTTCAAACTGCTGGCTCAGGTCGCTCTGTTCTGCATACATCCGTGCAATGTATTTGGTTGTCCGTTGCCTGCCCTCGTCCTCCATGAACCCCTAAACAAAAAAGAGCACGGCTGTCACCTCTGCCTTGTCCTCAAAGCTCTCAAAATGTCTTTGGGAAACAGGGCAAAGTCGGTGACAATCCTTCCCCCCATTTTTACTGACCACAAAATGGCTTCTCGAGTATTACCTTGATTACTTTATATCTCTCCAACAAGCGACACAGCATCCGGGCTTCCAGCTTTCCCACGTTCATCGCAGCTCGAAGTTCTGCCTGAGAAATACCTTTGGTCCCCCAGCTTTCAACTGTGAGGCAGAGAAAGTGGGAATGAGCAAATTGGAAGGAGAACACTGAGCACCAAGTCCCAGCATCAGCAAGAACTGGGTCTGAAGCAATGTCAACTCAGCCCATCTGGAGAAAAAGGAAGCAACGTTCCAGACCTCAGCCATGCCAGACTCACCTTTAGCTACTGGTCCAACTCTTCCTGCCAGGGGGGGTACCAAAGGTAGACTTAGCTTTGGTCATGGCCAGGAATGTCCTCCTGGAGCATCAGCCCTGGTTCTGCTGAAGGTGGGCTGCCAGGCCTTAAACCCTCAGTGGTGCTACAGAGGAAAGTTTGGCCCTTGAAGCTCAGAAGAAACCCGGAGGGGTGGGCTGGTAGTCCTGCTCAGTATAGTCTCTGGGAGAGTCAAGAGATCTGGGCAGTCATGTTGCAAAATCTCTATCCCATTTGGGGTCTGGGGTTAAACATTTCAGCTAGAAAGAAGGGTCCGTGGCTAATTCAGGGGGTAGAACAGAAACAATCCTGCAGGTTAACAAGGCCGGAGGTAGTAAGTGCCAAACTCATGTCACGAGTCTGATCCCCACACGTTCATGAACCTTATTAGATAAGCAGAAAACTTCATATATTATTTGTGTTAGGCTACTGTGAAGTTACGTTGTATACTGCCAAGTACTGGCTGGCTTACAAACCCAACAAATAAACAAACAAACAAGAATCTGTTCCATTTTGAAAATCCAAATCCAAATCCAAATTGCACTGAAAAATTAAGCAAGGCTAGATTTCATGAGCACTGAGTTGTCCCTCTGCCACAATGACCAAACTAGCTGTTTCTACCCTGCAACCAAAATGGCATCAGCTGAAAGGCACAAAAAAGCAACCCAGACAATACCCACTCAGCTCATACGCTTGTGCCAGCATGTCCTTTTCATACACAATGTCCACCGGCTGCACAGTTTTGGCAATCATTTCTTCTTCGTCATCATCGTGGAAGTCAGCCACCTTCTTCTGATATTCCTTCACTAGCTTTAAACAACGGACCATGACTTCAGTTCCTGAGAATGAATAAACCCAAAAGGATTATGGAATGGCTGAAGACAGTCTGCATAGTCTCCCCTAATCCTTGCACCGAAGCCCAATTTAATTCTTGCTGGATGGCACTGCCAAAGAAATCCAGTCCTCCC
>QLTV01001126.1:428283-445827 GCA_003457575.1 Thermophis baileyi
GACCGGCCGCCCCGCCGCCTGCGTCGCCGGAGAGCCGCGGGGATCAGGCCCCGAGGGAGCGGACGGGGCTCGGAAGGCGCTCCTCAGGCTTCGCCTTTCAGGCGCGCGTAACCCGAGGCCATGGTGACCGACTTCGACGAGAAGCACGACGAGCACTTGGTGCTGCTGCAGCAGAGAAACAGGTGGGCCGCCTGCCTGCGGAAGGGCCGGGGCTGGGCCGGGGCGTCCGCCCGCCGGCCGTCGTCAGGAACAGCCCGTGTTTTCCGTTCCAGGATCCTGAAGGCCCTGGAGAGGAAGGACCCTCTGCAGCTCCGGCTGAAGCAGCTGGAGCAGGGCTTCACTTTGTACGTGAACGGCGCCAACTCGGAGGCGAGCCGCGGCCGCAAAGTCAGCCCTCCGGCCCTTCCCGGGAGCGGCGGCGCGCGAACCCCCAGAGCGAACCGTGAGTTCCTTGCCGGTCGCGACCATCCGGAGGCTCCGCCGAAGGGTTCTCACCCAGAGATCAGCGTCGCCTCTGGTTGAGGTTCCTCGGTCTGGGATTTTTCGAACATAAAAAGCAGAAGTTATATACAGTAAATAACAAATTTGACTCATAGCGTCCAGTCTGAGAAAACGTCTTATTTTCTTGAGCGCAGAGAGCAGACGATTTCAATTATTTATGGAAGGCCCGAAATAAGCCACGAACTGGTAATCATCACTCACTTTGGGTGAACTTTTCCTTCGCTTTCAGTAAATCCCTTTCCTCAACTTGTTTCAGTTTCCATTTTCAGTCATGAGGTTCCTGGTGTGTGTAACTGGGAAAGTCGACATATGCTGTCAGGCTTTTTTCCTCTGTGACAGCTTTCACAGACCGCTCCCCTGCCTGGAAGAGGGCTTAGGAGGTAGGAGGAGGAAGCAGCAGCAGCAGAATAATTGCTGTCATTGAGCTACTATATATATACTGTATAGAATGACTCTGATAATGTAGTGCACCCTATGCGCCATACAGTCCCAAAGGTCTATGCTGAAGTTCATAAGGATTAGTACCCATCCTGGCATCCCGAAAATGGTTTATTGACCAGTCTCTCTAATTGGGGCAGCATAGAAATCATGCTAATAAATAAACTAAATCCCTCCGCTATGCAGGGTGTCTGGACTTTGACCCTTTTACTCATACTGTTTCCCATTTCCTTTCAGCCGTGAGTACCAAAGACCTGTTAAAACAAGGAGAGCAGCAAGAGAGGAGCACCCAAAGTGCACCTAGTAAAATCCAACGCCGGGAATGGCTCCAGGTATGAAAAAGAGGAGGCAGCACTAGAGTTCCCATCCTGGCATCTTTTTGGATTACAGCAGCATGCAACAAATATAAATAAACGAAGTGATGTGTTAGGCGTGCAGCATTCTTCAGTTTTTGAATAGGGCATTGTAAGAGCCTTAAGGTTAGAGGTCCAATCATAGACAAAGACATAAGAGAGAAGCACTGAGAACAAATATCTGTTGGAAGACATAAAGGTGATCCCAAAACAAAAACAAGGACAGAGTTGTGGAGCCAGTCTGGATCAAGTCTGATTATAACGGTTCCTGAGTTTTGTGATAGCTACAGTTCTAAAAGCAACATTTCTCAAGGCTGTAATAGTGTAATACTGTGTACTGATTTTTCTCAATCTTTCAGAAAGCTGTGCAGATCAAGACAGAAACTGGATCTAGGCTCTGCATTGCTCCCCCTTGTGAGTATTCCGAGGATTTTGAATCTGAGGAAAGTTTAGATCTGCAGACAACTGACTGTGAAGAGAATGATACTTTCCAGGTAAATCTGTTGGATCAAATCTGCTATTTATTAAAGATGAATCACCAGCAGGGGCATTTGGAAGCACTCTTTCCTTCCTCCTAGAAAGTAACCTTGGGCAAAATAGCCTTGCTTCTTGTTGCTTTCAAAGCCATGCCAGAAAGAGACAGCAGAAGGATATCAAGGGAATCTTGCAGATCAGATCAAAGGCATGTTTTCTCAAGCATCTGGCTCTCCAGCCCAACAGTTGGCATTCAGATTCTCATCTGGGTGGGTTTAACTAGCCATCATGGATAACAACCTTTAGCAACCTCCCTATCCTGTTCTAGTTGGCAGCCATTGTCACATCTTCTGTATTTTAGCTATGGTTAGGTAAGGGCATGAGAAGTTTTTGGGTTCTAATATTTCAAAATAAGAAAGCTACCTCTTTCCAACTGTCCTCATCACACAGATTTTGTATCATTTCTCCTTTTAATTTTTTTATACATGAGATTGCAAACAAACTATTTGATATCGGTGTGCTTTTTTCTCAGTTCATTTAGTAATAGGTGATAATTAAGTTTGAAGTAACTATGAATGCAAATTTCATTCATTTATATTTTAATCCAGATTTTACTTTAAATCAGATGTTACCTTCAGAGCAGAAGAAATCCTGTTTAAAGAAGTTAAGACAAAATAATGTTGAGTTGTCTCCATCTGCTCTGATTGGCAGTGGCCCTCCCAAGTTTTCCTTCAGTAATATCTGGAGATGTTGGACCTGAAATCTGCCAAGCCGTTATACGATGTTTGAGCTCTTTCTCTTTGTGCCAGGAACTCCGGCAAAGCTTGGAGTTTGCCAGGAGCCAAAACAAGGTGAAAGGGGAATGTTCCGAGGATTCTGACTCCATCGAGGAGGAGGTTCCCACTGAAGTTTCTGAGAAGAAAGAACCTGCTGAATGTCTAGGAGGGGTGGCTGAGCTGCTCCTTGCCAAAGCAGCAGCTCTCTCCCCTCTGCCTGGCGCAGACTCTGCTCCGGCCGCTGAGCCTCTTGTGCTGGAGTTCAAGCCAACCTGCCCAGGTAGGTCCACTTATAGCGGGGTGGAGAATTACTAACTTTGACCTCTTTGTGATGAAGATTAGAAGTCACTTCTTTAAATATTTTTCTCCTTTTCTTCTTTGTTCTTTTTTCTTTTACACTTTTTGTTCTCCCTTGTTTATTCTTTCTTTTTGAGAGAGAGAGAGAGAGAGAGAGAGAGAGAGAGAGAGAGAGAGAGAGAGAGAGAGAGAGAGAGCGCTTAGTGTGTATTGTCTTTTACCATTGTTATTAAATCTTCACTAAAAAGTATTTTAAAAATTGCCTGGATAAATCCAGTACTGTGCTGATTGTTTTTTATCTTCAGAATCAAAGAGTGCATTGGCTGGCTTGGCTCTGAAGCAATCCTCAAAAGAAAGGGTCCTTTATGTGCCCGGTAAACAAGGGCAGAGATGGTCTTTGAGTCTCTTAATTCTTGAGATGGTGCTTTCCTTATCTTTTGCTCAGTTGCATTTAAAGACAGTCCCCAGTCTAAAATATGGCCCAAGAAGGCTGTGCTGGATGCCGACTGCCTTCAGAATAAGTTCCTGGTTTTGGTGTCTGCTCTTCCTGCAGGCATTAAGAAGGAGCAAAGTCTATCTGCAAAAAGGAAGGGCACTGCTGAAACCTACCTGCCCATCAAGCCCATGAGTCCGGCAGCTGCAGGTCGTCGGTGCCTGGAAGAACAGGAAGGAACCGCCTCTAGTAAGAGAGAGATTGTTTCTAAGTGGCCCCCTTAAGAGCTTGACAGGCATACAGAAGCGGCAGTGGGGAAGGACAGCAGAAACGTGCCTGTCATTTCTCTTCTCTCAACAAGCCCATGCTCAGAATAATTCTGGGTGTTGACATTCATATTGGTTTTCTAATGCTGGTCGCCCCGGAGACCTTCTTGGTTAGTCAGAACACTCTCCTGGAGAGAAGGAGAGGATTGTGCCCAGTGTGATTCTCTGGATTGGGATGGCAGGTTTTCTTAGATGTTAGGGTGGCAGCTGTTTTTAGGAACATTAATTTGAGAATCTGCCTTTGGCCAGCCAAATGTGCCACTTTACTCAATTTTCTTCCTGTTAATTAGCATTTGGTTTTCTACTGTTTCTTCTATTCCTTTGCTTGTCACTCTCCTTATTTTTCTTGGTGCATAAACATAGTTCAGCATCAACATCACTGAAATATTTCTTATTCATTCTGTTTTTCACACCACCTTAAATACTCCTTTAGTAAAGCTTTTCCCACATTCATCCTTCCTACAATTGTCCACTACAGTTTGTTGAACACTTACATTCTCCACCATAATTCTGCTGCTGCTCTTGAAATATTGCCGCCCAGAATCATCAGGTCTTGCTTGGCCCATTCTGTGGGACTAACACAGGAGGCGTCATATGGTCTTCAGTTGCCACACCTTTTCACTTGGTGGGGTCTTGTTAGTCTTGGCTGGAACCAGGTACCAACTCCTTCCCAGAAGACTGCATTATTTCTCTGATATCTGTTTGGGCTGCCACTAAGTTTTGCTCTTGTTAGTCTCTATGCTGTCTAGGAGTTCCCACTCCTGTGGCTCAAGAATCTTAGCATGGGGACGTTTGAGGCCCAACTTGCTTCCCTCTGGCTTCTTTTTGCTTCTTTTGAATGTCAGGACCAATAAGCCGATCAGAAAGACCACTCTCAGCTGTTCGGAAAAATGTGTGCGAGAAGAAGGATCCAGCACATGCTGCTTCTGTTGTCCTCAAAGCTATGCAAGCAGAAAATGAGACGCTGCAAAAGGAGCTGCTCTGTAGGCAGCTGGAAGTTTCTGCGGAGGTCAGTGGCACGGGGGACCTGTCTTATTCAAAGACAGCCACAGCAGGCGGCTGGGCATAGACTTCCCTGCTGCATCTGGCCTCTGCCATGGAAGCGGCCAATTTGGCCACTGCACAGAGGGATTTGACAGGATCAGGGTGTTCTTCCAAAATGTTGCTTTGGAACCATTTGCCTTGAAATGGACTGTGTGCTCTGTCCAATGTTAAACAAAGGTTTTCTTTTCCTTGGCTTCCTAGAATTTGTTTCTTTTTTGCAGACGATGAAATAGAGACTAGATTTCTTAAGAAGAATTCTCCTCTCTCCTTTTTGTAGTCTATTATTTAACGTTTTGACCAGTGGATACTAGATCAGTAAGGATTGAAATCAGAGAAATCTCCCTTAGATGAGAGAATACCCATTCACTTGCTAGCTCACTTATAACGGTTTTACCTCAGTCACATTTTTTAGAAGCTTTTTAGTGACAGGAAGGCAGTAGTTTAGTAACTTTCAGAGAAGAGAAGCCCCATGTTTGCCTGGGGGTAAGGCTGAATTGTGAATCTTTTCCATTCCTGAAAAGGAAGCTCCTGTGTGTACAAGCAACCGATTCTTGTGTGGCCATGGCAGAATCTTACTAAAAATTGACCTTGCTGATATTTGTAGAATCGCTGCCCAGAATCATCTAGCTGCTGATTGTGGTCGGTGAAAGGAAAGACAGGTAGAATATTCTCTGCCAAGAGTCCTTGGTGAGGCACGCTGACTGCTTGAATAGGGCGTGGGAGTTCTGCACATAGCCTGACCTCCCAATTCAAACCAGTCCCCAGCTCCGTTGTCTGGAAACTGAAGCTCTCTTGTGAGTTTGTTCTTATTTCCCTTCTGTACAGTCACTGCTGGCTTCTGGTTCTGCAACAGTGGACCTTCCTCCAAAACATCAGGAGGATGCAGTGGTCTCCACAGCTCTGGAACAGACTGGACTTCTGGAAAACAGGTGGCAGTTTTGAATCCTTTTGAGTCCATTCCCAGGTGCAAGATGAGTTCTGAGCTAATATACTTTTATCTCTGCATGGAGATGTCTAATGGACTCTTTTGCTAGTCCTGCTCTCCACTGCCTCTGACTACTAGGGCATCCGGAAGGCAAATATCTTCATCTGCAAAGGGTGTCTGTGGAGGCTGGGGTGTGGGATAGCAAAAGGTGATTCGGAAACTGAGCTTTAGAAAAATTTGAGACGATGTCAATATTTTCATACTGAAGTGTGAACCTTGCGCTCTGAGCAATACAAGGAACAGCATCTCAGCTTTCTGGTTCTTGGTTTATAACATTCCATATTTTTCAAACTTGCACCAGTATTATTAAAAAAAAACAACAACACCTAATGGGGACGTATTTTCTCAAGTTGCTGGTGGTCCATGTGTGGGCATTAAGGCTTGAGCCATTTAACAAGAAAAGCAGGGCTGGATTGTTCACAACTGTCAGCACTGCCACCTCACCCTCCGCCTCCGCCTCCTTGTCTTGAGAGTTTCTGAGCGTCTGAATGAGTTCAAATCAATGGCCCTTCTGGGTCCAAAGGAAAAAGCACTGACTTTGCTGCTTGTTTGCCTGTGATCTCTTCAATGTTTAGGCAACAGAAGAAACTTTTCAAAACTCTGCAAAAGACCGAGACTCTGTCCGTCTGCCGTGGCCCTGCAGCTTTGGGCTTTGGACAGCTACAGCTTCCTGTTCTGGTAGGAAGCAAGTCAGATTTTTGAACAGCCGTTTCCTCATCTTCATCCCGGTTGTGTTACTTAGCAACAATCAGAATGGGTTGGATGGTCCTGAAGAGAATGTGAACTCCAGACAGCTTTCTTCTGAAAAAGGGCATTCCAACACATCGTGTGTAGACTATGAGAGCAGAAATGTGGGGTTGGGATACTTACGCTCCGTGCCTGGTGTTGGACTGAAGGGGAAGGCTTGCTTTAGCCATGGGCCCACCCCACACAGGAAGCCAGACAGGGTCCATCTGGGCCCCTCCAGGTCTTTTTGGCACTGTCATGAATGTCATGGTCAGGTCTCCAGTGATGTCCTGCATTTTTCTTTTCAGGACCATGTGGGATTGGAAAAGGAGGTCCGGGATGCCATCTATATCACTATAGAGATCCTCTCCAACTGGGGAGACGTGTCCCGTGTGGGTCTGACAGAAGTGGAGTTCTTTGATTCGAATTTTGAGAGAATGTTTGTGTCACCTCACGATGTGGACATCCGACATGCGGATCCACCTGGAGAGCTGAGCTGTTTAGTTAACCGAAGCACAAATGTAAGCCTCCCATGGTCGATTTTCAAGGAACAGCAGACATAATTTTGCACAAAGGTTTATTTATTTAATTTCTATGGCCGTCCATCTCAACCAAGTGAATCTGCCCCAGGGGTTGTCGATTTCTAAAACAGCTGGCGTCCACGTTGGAGCTGTACAAAAGTGTTCCTGGGTTCTTGCAAAGCTTTCCACCCCTTGGTGGGATGTCGGGTTCTGTTTCTTCTGCTCAGGTAGTGGCTGTGATGTGATGGCCATGGTTGCTTTGGAACTAAAGCTTTGCTAGCTGTTGCAAAGAACCAAACCTACTCCACTTACCTCAGTCAAGTTCCAGGGCCTGTGGATTGCACAGCAGCCTGTGAGCTCAGCAGTCGGTTTTAATAACAAGCATAAGAACTGCAGTGAATAGAGACAGAAACAACATATCTTCTCGCTTAAAGAGTTGTAATTGTATGATAAAAGGTATAACAAAATTTTGAACTGGCATGTTTTACTGCGGTGAGACTAGGAACTTTTTTTAGGCTAACCGATTCCTTCCTAGGAAAAAGGAGGTGATCAGAAATGCTAATCCTCACGGGTAGCCCCTTGGCATTCTTACTAGCACTAAAGCGGATTAGGCTGAGCAGGTCAGCCTTGGAACTGGCCTCACACTTTCAAGCAGACTCTGCTTGCTCAGAGGCAGAGCAAGCCAGAAGGAGCACACGGCTTTTCCTCTCGCTGGCTTCTTACAGGGTTCCCAGAGCCTGTGCTGTGCTTTGCTCTGGGGTGACGGGCCAACCATCAGCTTCCTTGTGTTGTAGGTCCCCAGAGAGCTTCTCCCCTGGTCATGCCTCTTCCAGCCTCCAGTGCAGCTGTACTTCATTGTCCGAAACCCCAGCCTCTCCGGAGACTTTGGCCTATCCAGAATCAGGATCTGGAACTACAGCTCGACCGTTCGTGGTGTAAGTGACTGCTCTAGTCTCTGGGCTCAGAGCTTTGCTGTTTCATACTTAGTAGGAGCTAACTTGTGTTCTAGAACAGGGGAAGGAGAAGGGAGAGGGGCAAAGCAGCCACGGCTGTGTTAACTTTTATTCGGGTTAATTCTAACATTAGGTTGAAATTATTCTATTTTTTTAAACAAGGTTGAAATGTTACGTTGGCAATGGAATGTTTTTGTATGAAGGTGCCGCCCTCCTTCATGCCAGCCTGCATCCTGAGGCCATTGAGCTTCCCCCCTCTCCCCGCCCCCCAGCTCTTTTAGAAGGCTTCCCCTTCTGTTTGGGAACTCCAGCTGGCCCAAGAGTGACACTGATGACATGCTGTACCTATTTGTGGAGGGGTTCTTTTACGAAAACAGCTAAATCCAAGTCCTGCTGCCCTGAGTCTGATGTCTTCTGCAGAGAGAGCTGCTTTCTTTGCTTTGGCCCCAGCTAGTCCACGTGGCAAAGAGGATTTAACGAGCTGGATTAGAGAGAAGCAAATCCTGATCCTTTATGACTTGTTCTCAGCTGTGCACTTAGCAAGAGCTGTTGGTACCTCTTCTAATTCAATCTGCTCGTGGGATTGTCTTGTAGTTTTCCAAGGTTTTCAAATGGCATTTGAATTAGAAGCACCCCATTTGACTTCTTGAGCTCAGTCTTGCATCTTTGGACTGACCTTTCCCGATGTGTTGAGAAGAGAGCCTAACTTCAGAGAGATCTTCTCTTGGGCAGTGAGTGGGAGGCCCTGTTCTCCAGAAACTCAGGGAAGGTCAATGGAACACCGGAAAAGGGAGGGAAGTCAGTTCCTCAGCCCAGAATGAAATGATTTGTAGGAAAAATCCAGCCGTCTTGTCACTGAGCACAGTTTAGAGTGCCATCCTAAACTATGTTCAACCCAAAGTGGATTCTCCGATCTGTCTTATTAGGAGAAAAGGCTGTGCTAGTCAGGTTAAGGCTAATTCTTACAGTGCAACCCCCAAAACAAATCATCTTGTTCCTGCTCAGAGTTATTTGTGCCAGTCGGGCCAGAGCCAAAAGTGGATGGGTTCACCATTTTACTTTTTCCTGTCATTCTCCTTTTCTGAGCAAAGAACTTGGAGGAGCAGCTTTGGGTGAGAACATGGGGAACAGGAAGGTTGCCCTCATTACGGAAGATTATGTTGCCCAGTCTTCCAGGACCCATTCCCAAACTCAAAGCCAGGTGAACACTTGAAGGAAGACTTCTATCCATTTTTCAACCCATCTCCTCTGCATATTGTATATTTAATTCCTCAGATCTCAGCAGGGGCCTCTTCAGTTTTCTACCAATTAGAAACATGTACATTAGAATCTGGAGGTTGGCTTTTGCTTGCCCATCAGAACATCTTTCTTTGTCTCACCAGGATCTGAATATTGGAGCGAGAAACATTCTTGTATATGTTGATGGGTGTCTAATCTTTGCTGGGGAACTGCAGAAGGGCCGCTTGGCTCATGAGTCTGATGGCAATGACTGCACTTCCATTGATCTCCCAACGAACCTTCCCCTTCCTCCAAAGGGAAAGATAGACAAGAATTGGGCTTCTGCAGATCCAAGAGAGGAGCTTGACAAGCTGCTGCTGTTCAATTGGAAGCCTTCCATAAAAGAAAACTGCCTTGAGGAAAAAGAGAGAACCAGTGATTCTGATCTCCAACCCAACCCGAACATCAGCAGCTTCGTCTCACTGGAGACTACAAGGTGTGTCTCCCCTGAGGATGACAGTTCCCCGAGTGAGAAAACGGAAGAACGTTCTCAGCCAGCCAGTTTTACTTCCCCTGGTATTCTGACCTCTCCTGAGACAAAGGGGGAGATGCAGGTTAGCTATGGAAAGCAAAAACTGCCTCCTTTGGGGTTACAAGTCCAGCTGCCTTCAGAGAGCATCAAGAGAGGCTGTCTAAGAACATCTGATGGGGGTCCCCATCTCTCTCCAACTGAGGAACAGCTACCCAGCAGTGAGGCCCCAGAGGCAGGCGAGAGACCCTCAGAGGAGACCCAGGAGTCCATCCCTGACCTGGATTTCTTGAAACCACTTCTTTATAAACACAGTGGTCCAACTGAGCTGCTTCCCCATGATCAAGATCTTGGAGAGAAGGAAGAATCCAGCCACCCCTTCTATACTGCCCTTGACAAAGGTAAGAGCGGATGTCCACCAGTCAAATTCTCTCAGATCGTCTAGGGATTGTCTGGTTACCCACATTCTGAGCAGAATCTGACCTTCCCGTGCTCTTCCTGAGTGTTACAGGCTACTTGCTGCTCTCGTTTTATTTGTACATTTTGTTTAAAAGATGCCTCCCCTTCATCATCTGATATTAATTTCTCCCTTTCAGAGGAGCCCTTCCCGGCCAAGGGCAGCGCAAGGCCCTCGAGAGCCCAGTGGGGCTCCTCTCAGGAGTACATGCTGCAGGAATCTTGGAATTCATTATTGAAATTCAATCATTCACATCGCGGTCGAATCTCCAATATGGATTTCCAAGGTGACATTTTTGATGAGTTTCTCCATCAGCAGAAAATTAGCCGGCAAGAAGATCAGAAGCTCAGGATAAAGGACCAGACACGGGGGCTGCCAGTGCAGAAGGCGGCCGACAGCTGCTTAGACCTGGAAGATGAGAGCGAATTTAAAATCCCCGTCTTACCTCATGGTCAGCACTTAAACATTGATATCAGGTCAACCTGGGGAGACAGACACTATGTTGGTCTGAATGGACTTGAGCTGTTTAGCTCAAAAGGTGAGCCCATCCAGATTGTAAAAATCACAGCCAGCCCACCCGATATCAACATCTTGCCTGCATATGGCAAAGACCCCCGGATTGTAACTAATCTGCTGGATGGAGTGAACCGGACACAGGATGACATGCACCTCTGGCTGGCTCCCTTCACTCCAGGAAAGTCTCACTGTGTTTGCCTGGACTTTGCAAAGCCATGCGAGGTAGCCATGATTCGCATCTGGAATTACAACAAGTCTCGCATCCATTCCTTTCGGGGGGCGAAGGACCTCTCCATTCTCCTGGATGGACGCTGCATTTTCCAAGGAGAAATTGCCAAGGCGTCAGGGACACTAGCTGGAGGTAGGGGACAGACTGTCTCTGAGTTTAAACTTGGGTTTTCAAAGAGGGAGGGGCATTGGAGGGGTAGATCTTGGCCCTGGTCATCCAACTAGCCAGCCTTTCTTCTTGCCTCTGTTAATTGTACAAGAGAAGTAGACGTTTCATTAAAGCCAACAGTAAGCTGGGGGAACAGCTTTGCTCAGCCATTCTGGTTTAGTTTGTCTGGCATTCTAGTGTTTGGCTTTTGTATTCAAGGTTGCCTGGTGTAAGAACCTTGGATGCTCTGTGGTTATGTCCACTCATACAGGAAGCCAGGGCCATCTGACAGGGCCAGATGTAAGTCAAAATAAATGAAGTTGTAACAAGCTGGTAAAATCCCGCCAAAGCATATACTAGTCCTAGACCCGACAGGACCTCTGCGGAAGGCAAGTTCATTTAGGACTCTAACCTGGTGCAGACTTCCTGACTTTTTCCTTATAGTCTTTTGTTCTTTATTGCAGACGTAGGCTTCTGACTTCCATTAGCTGGATTAAGGCAATATCTTAATACAGATTTAATATAGTTTTTATTTGGGGATATTCGTCCCTTCCTTGCATGAGTCTTTATACTTACTTCCAAGAAGGGGGAGGGAGCAGGAGGAGCTGCTAATCGAGTGGACGTTGTCATCATGAAGTTCACAATGTTTCAGGCCCAGAGCAATTTGGAGACACCATCCTGTTCACAACCGATGAGGACATTCTTGAGGCCATTTACTGTTACGATGAGTCCTGCGAGGAGGAAACTGGAAGCAGGTGCAGCTTGGGCTACGAGGAGGAGCTGAAGAGGCCGAGAACAGCTGATGGAGAAGGGGATGAGAGGCCCTTCACTCAGGCGGGTTCCAGGACAGAAGACAAGCTGGTGAGAGTCCCAGCTCTGAAAGCGGGCTGTCTCTGGGAATTAAGATGAGGGCACAACTGCAGTGATCTAAGAGGGCTTGGAAAATGTCCTACTCTGGTGCTTAGTTGAAACACTTTTGTGTAATTGACTGCTTGAGATGTCTGCATTTTATTCCAACTGCTTAAATCTTAAAGGACTCTGCTATATTTCTCAGAATGTTTCTACTTCAATCAAAAGAAATTGATTTTTGCCCCTTGATTATTCAAACTTTTTTAGAGTCAGGAGCAAATTGCAGGGCCAGATTCCCTCTCCGAGGTCGTGACAAGCAGAGAACCCGGAGTCTACTCTGGAAAATGTACGTCCTTCTCTTCCCATCTTCATTGTCTTCTGAAGGCGGGGGCTTGTGCGGACGGGTTCCTCCCTCCATCTGCTGCTGATTTCTAGGCACAGGGACCTTTTAAAGAAAAGTTCAATATTTTAACAGAAGGAGAATAATTGACTAATGGTTATAATAGCTATATATACTCTCACGTCAGAGGGAAGATGTTCCACAGGGCGGGTGCCCGTCTCCTGGGTTGCCCCAAACATTATTCCTTAGCAGATGAGACTCCGAGCGTGTCACTTCTGCCAGACCTGATGGGTCTGGCGGAAGTAATTGGGAAGAGGCGGTCCCTCAAGTAACTCAGTCCTATGCCACGAATGGCTCTAAAGGTCAAAAGCAGCACCTTGAATTGGAATGGACAGCCAACGCAGCTTGCGGAGCAGAGGAATAATGTGTGCTTTGTCAGAGAGAGGCTGGGCCAATTGTTAGGGGGGTTTTTTTTGGGGGGGGGGGAAGTCTTGTTGCGTGCCAAAAACTGTAGAGCCTCAAATTTCATACCACCAGAGCCTAGCATGACATCAGCACCCTGGAATGCTATTCTCTCTGAAACCTGTGACTTTTGCACCTTCGATTGCAGATTGTGGTGCCCTCTGAGTGACTCTCCTGTTTATTTAGCCCTTTTCTGAATGAATGCTACATGACTGAAAATATACTTTCCTATTTTGAATGTTTTTGTTAATTGCTAACTGTTCTGAGATTTTTAATCATAAAATATAGCACACAAATATATGCCTCAGGTAGCTCAGCCCTGCTTTTCTCTGGTATTGGATTCCTCCTGATAATTCTGGTTGGTTGCACAGTCAGCCAGATGTTTAGACTGGATTTGGCATTTCTGTCTATCAGGTCCTTCCAAGGACCTGGGATAGGCAGATGTGGTTCAATGGGGTTAAAGGTATCGTCACAGGACGTAAGCTGTTCCAAGTAGAGCTGCCTGTTGCAATTGACCGATGGTGATTTTATCAATGCCGATGGCATTCACATGGTGCTCCAGATGGTTTGGGATTGCACCCAAGGTGCCTAACACTAGTGGTACTATCTTTGCTTTCTAATTGTTATAATTAATATTGTTTTAAATTTATTATAGTTGCCCACTTTCATAGACTCTGGCTGGCTTACAGTTAAAAATATAGAACCCCAACGCAACCATCTCTTTATAACTAGGATCCATTTCATTGGAGAGGAATGGAGTAACTGTCTAGTTCCTTTTTGTGCTACAGTTCATCCTTGCAGTAAGTTTAATGTCTACTGATCCTGTGCTACGTCTGTCTCCTTTCAGGCCTGCTGTTGAATTTCACCGCTTCTTGGGGAGATTCACATTACCTTGGACTGACAGGGCTTGAAGTGGTCGGAAAGGATGGCCAAGCAATCCCATTCTCTGTGGATCAGCTCTCTGCTTCTCCTCAGGACCTCAATGATCTTGTGGAGTATGTGGACGATTCAAGGACCTTAGATAAGTGAGCATCATTCAAGAAACTGGAAGCTTATGAATAAGGCAGAGATAGGCTGCTACTGATAGTATTTCAGGATGATGCTGTCCATGATGGGTCTCCATAAAATCTCCAGCTCCCAGGAACCTTGATATTGAAAACTAGTGGAGACTGCCTGACCATGGCACAGGAAGGGTGGTACATCCCCCTCCGGGCAGGAAAGACAGTCCCAGCTCCCAGGGTTTGCAGTCAGCTAAAAAGTAATCACAACGGAAGAGAGGTTGAAATGCTATTAACTGCAAAGCAAGTGGCATGGCATATACGTTTCTGCAATAAATGTGTACGTATCCAAATTCCTTCCCCAGCCAGTTTCTGTGCTTCCTCCTAGATTGATTGATGGAAAAAACATCACTATGGAAGATAACCACATGTGGCTCATTCCCTTTTGCTCTGGAGAAGATCACCTGGTAACCATCCACTTCACCCAAGTAGAAAATATTGCAGGGCTTCGCATCTGGAATTACAACAAATCTCCCGAGGACACCTATCGAGGGGTAAGGCCCAATGCAGGAAACCCCGGGTGGACAAAGACAGGAGCCGGATCCCCTGGCAGAAGGTTTTCTGTGCCGTTCCCGCCTCTTCCCTCTGCTCAAGCTTTGGGTAGCATGCTGGGAGGTGAAGTGGGTGAGGGAGTTCGCTTTTAATACTCTTGATAGCAGGTGACTCCAGTTCCTCAGTGGGTGCTATTTCCTGGTTTTCTGCTTTTCCCTAGGCAAAGATGGTCCACGTGTGGCTGGACGGCTGCTGCATCTCCCCTCCAGGGGGCTTTCTTATTCGCAAAGGACCAGGCAACTGTCACTTTGACTTTGCTCAAGAGATCCTCTTCATCAACTACCTTGTGGGTCCCACAGTTGCTCCGGCACGTGAGCGGTGAGTCTGGGCAACGGGTTGTTCCACTGGATGACAACGGTCATTTCAAAATGGGTTTTGTGGCTAGTAATAATGGCATCTCACAGTGCTGTGACAGTCTCCATCCTCACTGGACAGGAGTGAAGTGAAGAAGAGGGAGCAAGGCAGCATGGAGTACGAAGCACCACTGATGCCGTGTGGATGTATCCTTCTCTGTGGAGCCGGCGTTGGCCTTGGCCGTTCTGGGCCAGATGAGGCCGGGGGCTCGGGGGTTCTCTGCCCTCCTAAAGGGGGTGTCCCATTTGATTCCCAGCTTCCATGGGTGCCCGTCAGTGCCCAGCTGCCCCTCCTTGCCAGACTCCTCACTGCAGACATCAGAGGCCTTTGTATTCCACAAGGCTGGCTTTTGTTCTTAGGCTTTTTGCCACCTGCTGCGGGTACCCAAGGAATGAAAGTCGGGTGGTAGTATTTTAACAAAGACATATTTTCTCAATAACCTCCATCAGTCATCTTCCAGTTCCAGCTACTCACGAGTTGGGGTGATCCATATTACATTGGTTTAAACGGGCTGGAGCTGTATAATGAACACGGGGAGAAGATTCTTTTAAATCAGAACAGTATCCTTTCTGCCATATAGACAGAGCCATTTCTGAGGGTGCCTCCCTTCCCCTGTAGCTCATAGCCAGGCCAGAGAAAGCTGGCCAGAGCAGGGCCCCTGCAGGAACAGGGGAGCATGATCTTCCTGCCTGCTGACAGCTGCTCCTGCCGTGATGCTTTTATGGTGCAGCTGGAGTTTTTCCTCCTCTGCCTTCAAAGGCTTCTCTTCAGGTGGAAGGAGAGCCAGGCAGGACCCCAAGCCTTGTTTGCTCCTGCAGATGCCTCGGAGGCATCGCAACGGGGCTGGGAGACTATCCAGGCCAGATGCTCTCCTTGATGGATGCCCTTTTTCAGACATTGCAGCTTTTCCAGACAGCGTCAATGTCCTGGAGGGAGTCTGTGGAGATATTCGAACACCAGACAAGCTCATTGACAGTGTGAATCACAGCAATGACGGAAGGCACATGTGGCTTGCACCAATTCTGCCAGGGCTGGTATGCTTCCCTTTTGCATTCTGTCACGTGCACTGCCTAACAGTCTGTCCGAAAGACCAGGTGAACAGCTGTCCCAACCGCTGATGGGTGAGCCTCTAATTGCCTTATTTGGGTGCTTCCTCTGGGTTTTGTGGAAGCATTCCAAGGCTTGGAAAAATACTATATCCTCTTTTGGGATTTTGGGAGCGGGCGGTCTTTAAGGGAAAAAGGGATTGGTCGCATAGTCAGCCAATTATTTAGACCGGACTTGGCATTTTTGTCCACCTATTGAGTCCTTCCCAAGGACTTGAGATTGGCAGATATTGTTTGATAGTGTTAAAGGTGTCAGCTCAGGATGTCAGCTGTTCCACGTCATGCTGCCTTTTGCAATTGATTTTGTCAATGCCAATGGTGTTCAAGTGGTGCTCCAGATGTTCTGGAATTGGACCCAAGATACCCATTATTATTGATACTATCATTGCTTTCTTTTGGCACAGTTGTTAAAACTTCTATTTGTGGGTATTTATACTTTGTGATTTTTTTCAGTTCTTTTTTTTTTCCTAGTCTACTGTTTCAAGGTATTGCAATGTCCACTATCCAAACATTATTGTCTTGGTACTTATGTATGTATTATTTCTTCTTCTGAGTAAAGAAGTTTTCCTCTCGCCCCCACGCTTGTTTACTTGTTAAAGGGCAACAAGTCCGGTGATGTCCTGGGCAGCCTCGTTTTTCTTTTTCTAACAGGGGAGGAGGAAGAGCATTGATCCACATCCAGTTTCACAGCCCAGAGCAACTTTAATCTGTTAATCAGATTTAGTTTCAAACATGTACAAAACAGTTGTGACTGGAGTTAAAATAGTCCTCACTGAGATTATTTCTCTTGGTTAAATAATTTCTTCTCTGCTTCATTCCTGGTGGTAGGTGAATCGAGTTTACATTATCTTTGACTTGCCAACTACCATTTCCATGATCAAGCTATGGAATTATGCAAAAACTCCCCAGCGAGGAGTCAAGGAATTTGGAGTAAGTGCCTGTTTAGAAACTATCTCATCTTGAACCTCTAATTCAGCATTCATTCAGAGAAAGGGGGGGGGGGGGAGGGAGAGAGACTGCTTTTCTGTGTGATGATGAGACCCTCGAACTTTTTACTCCCTGTTTTTGGGACCCAGCTCCTTGTGGATGATTTGCTGGTATACAACGGCATTCTCAATCTGGTGAGCCACCTGGTCCCTGGCATTCTTCCCACCTGTGAGCCTGTCATTCCCCATCACACCTTCCTCTTCACAGAGGACGAGAAGATCTGCCGGCAGGAGAGGAGCACCATGGTTAGGTGTGTGGGTACATTTATAACTCTTTCTCTAGGGAGCAGGTGATCATTTTCAGCTTGCTTTCAATCCGAGTAATAATAAACATCAGTAACATAAAAAGACATTCTGCCTGACATAGGTTTCATTTGACAATTAGATAAAAGCAAACAATAGGTAAGTAATTTGACAAGCATGATCTGATGTGAGCTTCTGTAAGAGAGGTTTCCATGGAAGAGAACACTTTGGTTCAGGAATGTTCCTGTGCCAAACCCATCTGCTCTTTCAGCTCCATGTTCCTTTTCCTGATTTATTTATTTATTATTTTATTTATTTATTTATTTGTCAAACATGTACAAGATAGCAGGTATAGGTATAATCATAAACATAATCAAAGTGAATACAGATAGATGAAGGCAATAGGACAGTAGGACAGGGACGGTAGGCACGCTGGTGCACTTATGCACGCCCCTTACAGACCTCTTAGGAATGGGGTGAGGTCGACAGTAGACAGTCTAAGGTTAAAGTTTTTTGGGTTTGGGGAAGAAACCACAGAGTCAGGTAGTGAATTCCAGGCATTGATCACTCTGTTGCTGAAGTCATATTTTCTGCAGTCGAGTTTGGAGCGCTTTACATTAAGTTTGTATCTAGTGTGTGCTCGTGTATTGTTGGGGTTGCAGCTGAAGTAG
>QLTV01001126.1:446248-464490 GCA_003457575.1 Thermophis baileyi
TGCTACAGCCCTCTCTATTTTAACAACTTGTTGTCTGTTTGAAAGGAACGCAGTTATCCAATCATGTAGGGGTCCAGAGATGCCATAAGAATTTAGCTTCAGAAGTAGTTTGTCATGTACCACTGAATCAAAGGCTTTACAAAAGTCTATGTAAATTGCGTCTATTGCTTTACCCTGATCGAGTTGTGTAGTCCATATGTTTTTGCAGTGTAGGAGTTGCAGATTACAGGATAAGTTTTTCCTGAAACCAAATTGTTTGTTAGAAAGTAGGTTGGTAGTTTCTAGGTGGAGGGTAATGGACTGGTTTATGATTGATTCCATGACTTTGCAGGTGACGCAACATAATGAGATTGGTCTGTAATTTTCGACGTTGCTGGGATCTCCTTTTTTGAAGATAGGGATGACTGTGGCTAGTGACCATAAGTTGGGTAAGGAGCTAGTCCTGAAAGATTTATCGAAGATTATGCTAAGAGGTTCAGCTAAGGCTGTGGAGAGCTTTTTTAAGAAATATGCACATAGTCCATCAGGTCCAATAGATAGAGATGGTTTTATTTATTTCTGATTTCTGCTGAGGACCTAGGTGCAGAGGGGTGGGTGCCCCCATGGGGGACAAGAGAAGAGCCACAGCGGTACCCAGCCCCCATCAAATCAGCAGAGTGGGAAGGGAGGACAGGACCATTATTTGAGAACGGAATAGGTAGGGAAGTACGGTTTGCAGATAGTCCCACTCCAAAAATTACCTTTCTTCTGACCGTTCAGGAAGTCCACTGACCTTTTTGATCCTTTTGGCTCAACAGCAACCAAATGGAGGACCAGGATGTGCGGCTGACGAATGAGAGCCAGCTTATATCCTCTTCCAGAAAGAAGCAAAAGGGAGCTGCTGATCCAGGTTGGTCCATCCTCATTGCCTTGGTTAGCAGGGATGGTAAGGGGTGCCAGTCTGGTTGCCTTTCCTGCAATGGCTGGAGGTTTCTTCAAACGGATAAAGACATCACAGCTGAGGGCACTCTTCTCTTCTCTCCCCACCAGCTCTTCGTCCTAAAACCTGCATTCAGGATAAAGGACCATTGCGGAGAACAAGACAGTGAGGAAAGAACAGGGTGGCCAGCCTTCTACTGCCCATTTGTTGCCCAAGAAGAGGGGGCAGCCTGCACCACTGGCACCCAGTTCCCAACCGGAATCATGAGGGGGAACTCTGGGTGGGAATGAACTGGCTGTTGGTGCTGCCGAGACCATCGGAAGCACTTCTGTCACCTGCAGGTTGATTATAGTTCTCTTTGCTTCTCCTACTCACAAGAGGCTTTGGCTGAACTCGAGCAGGCTTGGATGTGTGCTGTGGAAAGAGGATATGCAACAGCCTGGGCTGGTTCACAAGCTGGAGAGGAGGGGACCTTTCTGTTAACTTCCACAGGAAGCCTTAGGGGTGCCTTTGCTGACTGGGGGGAGAAGGGGTGGGGGGAGGAAAGCAGGGCCAACACAGGTGTCGTTAGGACAAAGGAGCACACAGCTCCCTTCTCCCCTTGTGCGTGTGCTTCACTGACATGCACTGACATGTATTTTCTCTGCACTTTCAGAGAAGGTATCTCAGCCACTGTAGAAATGAACAGCATCGAAGCCCGGAGGGGTGCCACCTTCAGCGGCCAGCCCGAAGGCCTTCCTGTGCAATAGCTACAGTGGCTGGAAGCAGCTGAGGGCTGGAGTCGTAGCCGCATGTGACTAAGAGCAGCTGCAGCTCCATGGCCAGGTGCTCAACCGCCATGGGCTGCCCCGTTTCTAAGGTGGGATGAGCAGAGAGGCTTGGTACCTTTCTTGGCAATTCTTACAGGGTTGGAGGCATTTCCTGAAACCGAGCCAAAAGGCAGAAAGCGGCCTAGGTCTCCTTGAACAGCAAGTGCCTTATTTAAAAAGTTCCCAGTTGCAGCGTTATCAACTGCTTGCAAGTACAAGATCCTCATGTTTGTGGTGTTACTCTTTATTGTTTGTTGCACAGTACACACAAACCCAGATTATTTCTTTTTTGTCCCATTAGCCTATTAACCATATCGACTTGTGCCCCCTTGGCTAGCACAAAGGATGCCTGGGGAGACTGCCATCTTACTTTGGAAGAAGATGGAAGCCTGGCAGGCCAATAGCTACAGAAGCTGTGAAGCTGTGACCTTTGGGCTTGCTGGCACCATCACTGTGACCCATTTCGGTGGCTTGAGCACAGGGTCCAAAAGCTGCTCCTGCAAAGAGTGAGGATCCGTGCCTTGCCTCTTCAACCGAGTTGGCCCAGCCCTGCTCTCTTACCCTGGCAACTTTTGTAGCTTGACCTTGGCAGAGCTCTTGCTCAGCCTTCACAAGCATTGCCTAAATGCCCAGAGAGAAGTATGAGGGCACCACTCAATACACACGCACCCCCCCCCCCAAAAAAAGATCTGCACCTGTTTTGAAGGACCACAGGTTTATTTTTCCTAGATAAATATTTCTTTGGCGGACAACTCATCTCTGCTTGCAACAGAGATGATGTCAGGCACACAATATGTATTTCAGTTGGCTTTTCCATAGTAGGAGCAACTCTGTGGTTTCAGGCTAGGCTCAGAGTCAGGATGCAGAAGAAGAAGTTAAACCTCAGCTTTTGTTGATGTGCATTTCCCCAACATCACATGAGATCATTCTTGGTCCCTAAACGTTGCTGAAGTAGACTGAGAATGGGAAAAGATTATGAGTGGTTTTTACTAACGGGGCTTAAAGTAATTTTAATAGTCTAGCAAGGATTATTTTTTCCCCATGTGTCCAACAATAGCAGTACTAAAACTTCTCAGCTGAAACAAAGAATCATGGTTGAGAACAGGATTGGAAAGATCCAGTTTTGTGACAAGATCGATTGCTTAGTGCTAAGAATAAATTCCTGGCTTTGAAACACTATTTACCCTTTTCATGATTTCTACTGCAGTCACCTGACGGTAAACATTGGGCTGTGTATGGTTGCTCTCCGGATCCGGTGTATGAACAAACAAGTGATCCTGCATATCCAATACAGAAAAGAGTTTAATAGAGAATTGATTACATTGCCTAAGTAACAAAGAAAGGTTTCTACCATTCTTCCCCATTCATCTTGCAGCATTTCACCTTTGCTGTCAGGTGCCAGCCAGGCCTATTCTCAGCGGCTATTTGCAGCTCCCACATCTGGAAATACTCTCCCCACTTCCAGCAGTCAGTCAGTCAGTTCACCTCTGGGCCACCCCAGAAAAGGAGTGGCTTGAGAGGAGTGAAGGCCACACCAAGGAATGGATTTTAAAAGCCAGCCCAGTTGCTCAGGAGCCTTCCCTCGGAAAGCCTGGCTCAAGGGAAGCCCAACAACCCTGATGCGTTCACATGGCACTATTGAGCCTCATGTACCCTGCAAACCAGCTGAAGATTAGTTAATAAATTATATCATGTTTACCCAAGAAATTGGCCCGAGTACACCACAGTCCAATTCACTGTATGTAGGCACATGGTTTGAGCACAGACACATTTCAAGCCAACGAAGGGGCTTCAAGCTTCATTGCTTATCTCTTGCTCTTCCCCTAATATTTCAGCACAGGAGGCAACAGTGACAAAGGATCCATTCCTGTGCACACTGAGGACAGACAAGGGTGTTGCATAGCCCAGACTTAAGACCGAGGCAGAGGAGGTGCACCACTTCCTATTTCCCGGGACAAAATGCATCTGCCAGGGCCTATTGCTAAGATGAGAACAGCCCCAGAAAACTCCTAAAACAGACACCAACCAGCCATCAGGCATAAAATGTTCCTGTCCAGATTAAGATGATCTGGTGTGTCTTGCTTCTGAGATCTCTAGAGAGCAGATACTCAAACCTCCCTGCTATGTGGATCACCAGCACAGAAGAGGCAGCAGCAGTGAAGAACCAACATACATTTGGGCAGTGCTCAGGAGCTTCTCACAGGGGTCAGTAGTCCCGTGGCCTCTTCTCGAGGTATTGTTTCTGTAAAATGGGAACAGCACCCCACTGGCACCATTGTGATCCCTGCACACTTCAGAACTAGCAGATGCTCTGTAGGAAATGCAAGTTATGGAGAAAAAGGAGAAACTACCCTGCTTCCCCCAAAATAAGACATCCCCTGATAATAATAAGCCCAATCGGGCTTTTGAGTGCATGGCAATAAGGCCAAGCACTTATTTCAGGGTTCAAAAAAATATAAGACAGGGTCTTATTTTCAGGAAAACACAGTATTATTCCTGCCAGGATTTACTAGGGAGCAAACCAGAAAGTCGCAGATGACAGGCAAGGAGGAAACTGCTTGCTGTGGAAGTCAAAAGCAAAGACTTTGATCAAGAAATTAGTCAGCAGAAGAGGATGCAGACTTGATCCACTCCCAAACAGGGACTTACTTCCTTGATTTGACTGAAGGCAGAGCTCCTTCCTAGCCCTCTTCTGTACAAAAGTCTCCCGTCTCTCTTCCACATCAGGCCCTGATGTCTCCTTAAGCCTCTTTACAGTACAGCCTAAGCTGAGGAGTTTCCTTACAAAAAGGCACCAGACCTTGGCTGCTCTTGCCATCCCACCCGTCCCTCCTACCCTTCAGGAATTTGCTGCTTGTTAGTCCATTGGTGTATTTCTTCTGTCAGCCTGCAATTTCCAACTACCGTATAACGTCAAGTTCTCTCATCTCAGAATATTCCAAACCAAAATACAGGAAACTGCACAGTATTGGAGTCGTACTATTTACATATGCATTTAATAAAGCACTTACCCAAAACTTCTGAACTACCATGATGGACCCACAACCTGTCTTCTTTCAGAATTTTTGTTGGTTTTACTATGTTTGAAATGCTCAACAGTTACTCCATTTTCCCAAGGGACCCTTCTTTCCATCTAGTTATCTGCGGATAGTGGCAACATGAAGATCTTTTAGAATAAAAACTGTCTGTGGAAGCCTGTTTAACTTGTCTTCTGGACCTTTCTGACAGGGAAAGGACTGGAATACCCCACTAACCTTGGTTGAAGCAGTTATTTGGTCACAGCAAGAAACACTTTCTGGGATCCAAGATGGCTTAGGCCAGCAAGCTACCCTGTTTGCCATGGATAAAAGCTTCAAGGTAGCGTGCTGCATTCTTCAAGAGGAGGTGCACAACTCCGTGCGGAATTTACTTTTCAGGTTACTTTGCTGACTGAACACGACAGACCTTAGCACCATAAAATGGCCAAGCTCTTTCCAAGACCATCGGTGTCTGGAACTGAAGTAAGTAAAATAAAGACTCAGAACTTTCTGCACTTTTGACACAGGAAAGAGCTACTCTCAGCAGCAATCTAGGCAGTGCTACTGCTCTTATCTGAAAAGGTTGAATTTAACTCTGCAGGTCCCTTTTGGCAGGAAACCCAAGGCAATCAACAATCTACTCCATACTGAGAGCAGAACCCAGGAAGAAATCAAAGGACCGTAGCTGGCTTAGCACTGCTGGTTATTTTTGATCCTGAAGCAAAATGTTCTTTCTAGCAGCTGTCTGCCTGCTGAGGCCTGGCATTAAGCGCGATCCACTTAGCATAGGGAAAAACAGCAGTTCAAACAGAAACTAGGATTCAAAGGGTAACCTCAGATTATTCATTTATAGGGAATATAAATTGACACTGATTTTTCTGGAAGCTCGACTGAAAGGGAGGCAAGATGATGCATCCAAATGAGTGCAGCCTACTCCTACAACCTATCGCGTACATGGCTGGTAATTCCCAATCCTGGTGTTTAGGAATGTAACCACAGTATGATAGGCAGAAAAAAAAGGTTGCCTTTGTAATTGCGCTTTGCGAAGCACACAGCCCTGTTTTCCTCCCTGAAAAGCGTGGAGGGCAGCCTGCGTTGCTGCGCCTTCAGCCCATGCTGAAAAAGGGGCTGGCGCACTGCAGTGCTGTTTGGCACAGCTGTGATGGTAGATTCAAAGAAAGAATGAGGTACAGAAAAGCTCTTTGGGCCACAAATTCTTGGGGTGCGTTCAATAATTAGCAGGGAAAAAGCCTATACTCTAGTTTTAACCGAGTCAGCTGACCCACAAAAAGAGGGAACAGTGTCATCTTCAGGCTTCATCAATTCTGGTGGTGAAAAAGTGCCAAAGGAGAGTTCTATGATACATTAAAACTTTGTACTTTCAAAGTAGTCCAAGTCTGTCTAACCCTAAAAGCATTTTGATTTTCAGGTTATCTGAGCTTGGAAAAAAAGTAGGTAAGTCCCTATTCATTTTTGCATATTAATATTACAGATTTATGATTGGATTTCTTTTCTTTAGGTGGACCAATATTTCACTAGAGTATACTGGAATCAAAATATTGTGCCAAATAAAAGAGAGTATCATTTCCTCAGCAAAAGGCTACATGGCTGAGGGCTTATCTTACTCCCACTTGTTTTGACATCTTGTGACACACAAAGAGCCATGACTCAAATACTGCACGAGTTAAATCCAGATCCCACTGGAGGTATTATCATCCCCTTTGGGGCCAATTCTGCTGAGGGACAGGCTGGCTCCTGCATGTAGACAGGGGTAAGCTGACGTGGGATTATGCCAGCAGGGCCCCCAAAGCAGAAAATAAAGAGGGGCAGGCCCAAGTCAGGCCTTACTATCTGCCCGCTATATTGGCAAAGGTAAAATGAGGAACCACCATGGCCAAAACTGGCGGCACCAGCACATCCGACTGGCTGGGCAAAGACAGGCTGTACACTATCCGCCCCCTTCTGATTTGCCGGGAAACGGCAAGTCCAGTGTTCCAGAAAGCACAATGGCACTTTAATCTGATTTTGGCAAACAGCAGCTCAGCTGCTTCTTTAGTAAGTGCTGAACTCCAAATGAAATCTTCTCATTCCTCCCTGTTCCAAGATGACCATTCCTTCTGACCCCCGGTATCTCCTTTGAGCAGTTCTTAGTGTCGATCACAGAAGGTAGGCAAACATGCAATTGTCCGTGTTTACATATAAAATGTGAGTGCTGTACACACACGCACACCTATTTATTCACTCTGCTTGGAGGTGCAAAGGAAGCTGTTGATGAGAAACAAAAATGAAGTAACCACAGCTTGTCCTTTAAATGTGTTCCAATCCCCAATCTATACCGCTCCTCCTCAGTCCAGAGAGGAGCCCAGCAGAGTCTGTCTGAAGGCACTTGATGTCTCCTCTCAGGAAAAAATAAACCTTTCAAGGGGAGTGAAAAAGAGGGGCCAGAGCCCGGCATGGCTACGATCCTCTCCAATTCAGGTGCCCAAAGAAACGGGTAACAACTGAGCCAGGCTGTGCCACTTCCTGTCAGCCCTCCATGGAGAGAGCTCAGATTTCTCGCTGAGAAGAATCGATGGGCATCACACACTCCGGGAGCTGTTCAGTTTGGTCAGTTCATTGGCCTCCCCCGGGCCAGCTTCCTCACCAGCTGCACCAAACTGAGGGCGACTGTCTAATTTAACCAATTCTTTGGGAAACTTCTTGAAGCGGGGAAGCAAATCTTTGAGCTCTGTGTCGGGGGGCATCTTGTCCAAGTTCTGTACAGAAGGCACCAAGTTGGTGATCTCATCAGTTGGAGACCGCCCAATGCTGCCATCCACTTGAACCCGAATGTCCGGAGAGATAGACAACTGATGGTGGGGCACCACCCCGCTGTCCATGCATTTGGGATAGAGGAAAGTCTTCATTTGGCCTTTGCCCTTCACGTTGACTGTCCCACGGTAATCAAAGTCATAGCCCATTTTGTGAAGAATGCGGTAACTCTCCTCACTCACCTGGATCCGGCACTCGACTCCCGTGGTGTCCATCCTGCTTGCTATGTTCACAGTGTCCCCCCAGATGTCGTACAAGAGCTTGGTGGTGCCGATGACCCCAGCTGTCAGGGGGCCGTGGTTAAAGCCGATCCTCAGCTTAAAATTGAACCACAGCATGTTGTTGTTAAAGTCATCCACCACACGCATCATTTCTTTGGCAAATTCAAAGAGCGTCTGCAGATGGGCAGGAGGGTTACTGCTGTCCTGGCACTGGGAAGCGTTCAGCCCAGAGGCAGCCATGTAGGTGGCCCCGATGGTTTTGATTTTCTCAATGTTGCTGTAATCAGGCTTGCTTAGCAGCTCATCAAAGTCTCCAATCAGTTCATTCAGGACGCGGTAACATTCCTTGCCTCCTTCGTAATTCTCCTCGTAGAACTCACTGAAGTTCACAATGCTGGCGAAGATCACCCCCCCGCTGTCGTGGTTTTTGGAATAGCTTTGGGACACTTTCAGCTGCTCGGCCACATGGTAGGGAATGATGTTCCGCAGGAGCCAGTCCGCCTGGTCCCTCATGCTTTGAATCTTGGTACGGTGAAGATCAGCTTCCACATCTCCGTGATAATGGAGACGGTAACTCACCTCAAACTCCCGATTTAAGAACCAAACTAAGACAAGGAGAAGGAAGAGGCCCAAAACCACTTCCAGGCCAATCAGATCTGCCGGCCTACTGAAGTCCTCCGACGCAGACCTATTGCAGGCATTCTCTATGAAGCTGGGGGAGGAACAAAACAAAAAAGAGAATGCGTACTTTAAAGGTAACTTCAGATCATTCTGTTTGGGATCTCAAACAGGTGTTGTTGATCATTATAATCATCTAGTTTTTACGTGAACATGTATCAACATTTAAAGGCTCTGTGTGTTGGCACAGAGGGTACATATGAAGCTGGGATGTGCTGAAAGTCTGAGCAAGTGGCATCGGGCATGTGGGCTGAGGGCGGCCGGCCCGATGCAACATTTTTTCCCAAGTCAAACTCCAAAGAGAATTTCCTTAAATCAAATGAGCGATGTACTCATTGTAAGAACATCCAATTTTGATACATATAGAAACTGTCCAACAGCTCAGATCATTACAGCTTCTCTCTTAGCAGTTAACAGAAGAGACACATCTGGCCACACTGCAAGTGAGAGACTTGTGAATATATAGGCATGACACCTTAACAGCACCTGGCTTATAATGTTATTGCCTCTTCAAAATCTTTTTCATTTTGGTCACAACTTCTATTCTGACTCTCAGCTGGCAGAATAGAGCAGTTTGGATCCTTAAAGAATATACGCCAAAGACTGGAGGCTGAGACGCAATAAAGCCCAATAGCTGTTAAAAACATACCTTAGGTTCCTCGATGAAACAAGGTTTGAATCCTCCAAGACGCTGGAACAGAAACATAAGGGACTCACATTAACAACAAACCAACAGTCTGCACCAAAACAAGGGCAACTACATGGCACCGCTGTAGTCACAAAGTAGGACTTCTTCTCTCACTAAGTTGCTAATCCCTGTGATGCATGCACACACCAGACCCCTTTATACTTTTTCCTTCATCGCTTAGCCACACTCCTAGGCAAAACTGGCAACAATTGTGGCACTTCTCTTGAAGCAAGCAGGTTTCATTCCAGCATCCTGGGACCTTTCCTGGATACGGCAGCCTGATCTTCATTAGGATTGCAGTGGGTTTGCCTTGGCTCACCTGTCAGGACACCAGGACACGTACAGGAGGAGGAGGAGGACCCCTCCAACAAGGGTAGCCAAAGAGGATCTCATCCAGGAGCTGAGCTGGCAAAAGTTACAGTATTGGACTATTGTGATGAGTACTGCAGAACACATAAACATGGTGGACTGCAACAAAAGAAATATTAGTCAGAACAATGGAGCAAATTAGAGCAAAGCTGCTGTACCTTTCCTCAAAAAATCCCAAAGTTAAAATAAGCGACAAGTTTAGAGCAGCCACGGAATTTTTCATCCTCCATGGATTTGACTAAAGTCATATTTAAGGTCTGTCCGCTTCTGTGCCTGGCAGAAAATGCCTAATTTCGCTATGAGTTGGGAGGAGGGAAACAGATTCCTAGGGTGGTCGGACCACAGGCTGAAGTATCACCTAATCCAGGGAAAAGTTCACTAAAGGCAGGCAGTGTGAATCAGAATCCACTGGCTTCTTAGACAGAAGAAGTCCAGGGAATTGCAGCAGACCAAATTTGGGTGGTAGATAAACTGCAATCTGTGGCGCCCCCTCCCTCCTCCTCTAGGCTCCCGGAGCTGGGAGCAAAGCTCTGACTGAGAAGTGGAGCCCTTTGGGACTAAGCTAGTTGACTGGGATGGGCAAAGGGGGCCACTGCCCCTTCCGGCTACCCGTTTCCACTCCTGGACAAGAAGTCTCTGCGTGTGATTTGGCATTTAGACCCAAAGCTTCCAATGACCGAAAGTAGGGTAAAAGATCATCCCCCCCCCCCCGGCTGCTTTCTCACTCGGAAGCTCTGCTTGCCCACCAAGAGCTGGTGCTGTGGCCAACGTACATAGAGGTTGGTTCCAAACTCAGCGGTGAAGTGTGAGAAGACCGCAAGAGCAGGCAGGGAGATCAAAACGGCTCCGATGAAGTGTCGGGGCAGCCACCCAGCAATCACTTCCAAGAGTCGCTTGGTGCAGACCATCATATCCTCCAGAAAGAAAGCCATCCTGGAAACCGTTGAGACAGCTGCTGAGCTTTCCCTGCCCTTAGCCTCAGGAGAACGCCTCTCCCCCACAAGTGCCCATCAGTGACATCAGAGCTTCCCCCCTTCCAAAATCAGGACAGCCCCCTTTTTTCCCAGGCATGAAAGAGGAGAAGTAGTGACACTGGAAGGGATCCCGAGAGAGAGGCCTGGGCATCCACAGCCAGCTCCAGCTTCTCTGCAAGGGCAGGGGTGCGCCGGGACCTCTCTCTAATGCACCGGGGGGGGGGGGTTGCCGTCACCTGCACCCAACAAGGGAGCCCTGATATTGAGGGAGGGAGGACAAGCGCAGCGTTTGGCTCACCTGATGGAGACAGTAAGAGAGACCACCTCGAGCAGGACGGCTACTACTGCCACAGCCACGGCTGCAGGAGGGGGAGGAGAGGCCACCACCACGTGTTTCAGGAAACAAGCGATGGAGAGGATGAGGAAGACGGTGGCGGATAGGCACACGTCCAGGAGGGAACTGAAGGTAGCGCTGGCGAAGGTCTTCACGGGGACTCTTCTAACGACCTGGGGAGAGCAAGGAGGTCGAAGTTGGCTGGCCACACAGGGGCTTCTTCAGAACCCAACACCAAGCAGGGAAATCAAAAGTCACCCAACTCTACACTTTTCGCTTTGATTTCAGAATCTGATCCAGAGATGACCTCCACTCTTGACAAAGGTTCTCTGCACTCTACCGTACTTTACAAAAAGGTTACTAAAATACAGCAGCAGTTTTCAGAATCAGTTTCTAAAAGACCACCAGAATGAAAACAATCAGCAAAAATGAGTACAACAAACCGAATCTAGATTCTTAAGAGGAAATTATTCTCAAAACCGCTTTAGGAGAAATCAGACCGTCATAACTTCTCCTTGGTACGAGGTTATTATAAAAGTCACGGATTGTTACTTCGGATAGCTGAGGGATATTTCAGTTTATAACCAGACCTTCCAGTCTATAAACCCTGTTTTTAACCATCTATCTTTTCATTATCTTTGTATGCAAACAGTGCACATTTGCCCACTCTGTATGGAATGACAGAGAAAAAAGCTGACTTAGTGACTATAGACAAGCAAAGGAAGAAGTGATACAGGACTAAAGTTTAAAGCAGTCACAACAGGGGCTGTTTCCAGGACAAGGGTCTGTAAAATAAATGATCAATAAAAACATTCTTGGGGAAGTTTGCAAATTTGAGCCCAAATTTATATGTGAAGTTTAGTGGCCTGAAGGGTAGCATGTCTCCTGCAGAAGTAGATGGTATAATACTGGAATAAAAGCAAATGCTTTATCAGATACGTTGTCAGAATTTCATATACCTATTTAAATAAAAGCAGTAAAATGCTAGAAGAGAAAAAAGTTTTATTTGTTAATTTATATGGTTCAAGTAGGAAGAGTGTGAATGTTTACACATAAAAGCAAGCTCTTTAAATTTAGCATCAAGCCAACATAGTTTATCAAAACAGGTATTACATGTTCCTGCTTGGAGACTCTAGACAGGAGCCTGATTGCTACGCTGCGGACGCTGCAATTTCAGTTTCTCTTTCAAAGGCATCCCTTCACCAATGGCCAAAGCAGAGACAAAACACACTTGAAATGACTTAAAACAAAGCCTAAATCGAAAGTAACTGCCAAACTGCCAACCAAGCTTCGTTTTTTTAAAAGAGGGAATATCAGTGTAGAAAACAGGCAGCATAACAATTACTGATCTCTCCCCAGTCAACATGAACAGTTAAAATAAACATAAATTGTTTTGGCATTTTGTTACTATGTTCCTCAGATACTATCAGCATGCATGTGCCTGCATGCACACAGATCCCCACACACAAAACCTTACCTCTTCTTGGTAGCTGCTCCGGTAGGCCATCTCCAAATCATGTTCAAGGAAGTTCAGGCTCAACTTGTTAATGGGTGGCTTAAAAAAATAGTCTTTCATCAAGCTGAGGGAAAAGATTCGTTTTAGGAAAGTTTATTTTCCAACAAAGAAACAATGATTAACCATCCTCCTTTGACAGATCACTGAAACACAGGCATCTCTAATTATCAGCCCATCCTTAATTGGGCTTGGGGAAAGAGGAGTGCTGTATTAATAAAAAGGAATTGCTGCTTAACTAATGACTGGACCTCAGTCAATAATTTTCTTTTCCTTCTGCTCTACTGTGTCTGATTCTCAGAGACTGCCTGGAACACGTCCCTGTAATTTTCTTGACATTGGCAAACCACTTTTTCAGAAGTGATTTGCCAATGCCTACTTCCTAGGGCTGTGAGAAAATAACTGACCCAAGGTCATCCAACTGGCTTTGTGTCTTAAGGCGGGAGTGAAGAATAAGTTCCCACTTTTAATCTCAGCACTGCCATAAACTTGTTGGCGAACAAAGAATGAGACCACACAGATCACAAAGCGCCTCTTCTGATTGTTGCAAACAGATCACTCATCCTCAGCACAGAGGAATTAGGACAATCAGCAGCTCGTTGGAAAAAAAACACAGAACTTATCTCTTCCAAGCATTCCAGCCACTCTTTATCTGTCAACATAAAAACTGCATAAAGGAGACCACCATTAAATAAGGAAAAGACCCCCTGCCAGGGCCAGAGGTCTCCCTGTTGTTGCAACTTAACAAGGTATGTATAACAAGTTGCCTTCCTGTTTGTATGCTGAGACTCTGCACTCCACCAGGCCTCAGAAAAGTGGCATTCATGCATGTTAAAAAAAAGAATTGGCGAGTTTAGCTGACTTAACTGCAGCGTGTCTGTTCACAGGGCGCAGGTTAACACTCAACCTTCCTGGACACAATACAATTTTAAAGAGGACTAGATTGATAAAAGAAAACACTGATAAAAAATTGAGCCAATCAAGCCCATTTGGTTCAGCACAATTTTCTATTCCATAGGAAGCGACAAGCAAGGGGAGGGGGAGGGGGCTGAGTAAATGGCACTCAGACTGATGGGCCTTGAAGCGCTCCGTCTCCCCTCAATTTGCTGCACCTTGTGGAGCCCCATGGAGAGCAAAGGCCCAAGTGATGAGAATGCTTTTACTGACCTGTCTTCTTTAATGACATCAACGAAGTGAGCATCTGTTTTTTCTCTGATATTTTTGAACCGCAATGGCAGAAGAGCTGAATGATCCAAGCTTGCTCCAACCCATCTTCCCTTCTCTTGCAACATTTCATAAAGAGACGTTTGGCTGTTGCTCAGTTTCTCCTCTTGCGGGGGACTTAGAAGTCCATTCCGAGACTTTGGGCTGCCTCCCCCAGGACTCTGAATGAGACAAAAAGAGGAAAATTAAAGTGGTCAGATTATACTTGTCTGTTTCTACAAGTATATTGTGGTAGAAAAATCATCTCTCTTCAAAAAATTTGTTATATTTTTGAATGTATAAAACAGCACTTGCAAGAAAAAAAGAAACGTAAGGCCAATAAATTATTAAGGATATTGCTTTTAACAAACCTGATCAAATGAACAACAGCAGAAAGATTTGTATCATGTCATGAATCGTTTTATTATCACCAGGTGGGCTCACATGAGATACACATTTTTTTAAAGTAGCCTAGTTGGGCCCATTTTCAGGGCTCCCTCTGATCAGGGCAGACCAGAAGGCCTTCAGCATTCAGCACTCCTGAGCAAACAGGAGTCTGAAGTCGGCTTTCTCTAGCTCTTTATGCTCAGAAAACAAACTTTAGAAAAGGCAAACGCTAACATTTCTTTAAAAGCTATAGAAAATGCATTTTAAACCAAAATTAAATGAAGTACAATTTATCTTTTCAGGGTTTCAAGCTAAAAAATTTAGGAACTTAAAAACAGCCATATTACCAGGGGCTGAAGTTCCAACAAAAAAAAAAAAAACCACAAATAATTCTTAGAATTCCTGTACAGTACTGAAAAATTAAAACAAAAGGAGTTACACTAACCTAATTAATGGGAAGGCAAAAGAAAATGCACTATAAGCAGCCCAACTTACAAGATAGCAAAGGGGATTTTTAAAAATATCCAACTGTCCATCACGGTGCTCTTCAAATCTCATACATACGGGTCCTGAGAATAAGACAAGGGTTTGGAACCATCTACACTCAGGGACACCTAGGCGAGCGCTTGAAGGCCATCTCATTCCGAAGTTTTACTTGCACCCTATTTGAGTCTGTCTCATCTCATGACCCACCTGCATCAGCTTCTGCTCCATGGATGAATGAGGAGAAGAAGGTGTCTTGAGAATAAATTACCTTTGTGCTGGTCTTATGGTCCTCCTGGCATCCATTTTGAATCGCTCCTTCCTCTGCACTCACAGCACAGCCAGGGGAAAAAATAACACTGCACGAATGGCAGATCTGCAACAACAAAGAAACATACTATAGGGTGAATTCCTCCTTTTGTCCCTGGCCTGCCTCTACTGCGGGTGTCTATATGCTCTTCAAAATGGCACATATTTTGTGTAACTCCTGGGGTGCTATCTAATCTGCACGTGACACTTTTCCTCCTTCAGAGCAAAATGAAAGGCACTTGGGCATGGAAAGAAGTTATCGTGCACACGAGAAGACACAGTTAGCATTTAGCAGCTGTCTTTTCCCCATCTCACATCTCAACCTAATTTGTACGTATCAACAGATTAAATCAATTATAATATTTCTATACATATTAGAAAAGCAAATGCTTGGTTTTTGGAACAAATGCTCTTATACACCCTTTGCAAAAGCAGGCCCATCCAAACAGTTACGGTCTTTTTTTCTTACTTTTTTTTGTGTGTGTCACTCATTCTACCAAGGCTGGCAACCGTGATCCTTGCCCCTTTATGCCAGCTGCTTGCTGGCTCTTTCTCAGAAGCGCTTAGAGCAGCATTTTTCAACTTCTGCAATTAACAACGCAAGGGCTCCTAAGCTGCGTGAGATTTAAACCAAGCCCCTCACAGCCAACTCATAATCCACACCTTCTCGTGTTATGACTTCCAGAGCAAAAAAAATAAAGCCATTTATGATTTGCCTTCTTAGAGGATCAGTAACTGCAGATATAAGTTCCAAGCTTGGGTAGGTTGTGAAAACAGGTTTCTAAAAACAAATCCACAGAAATGTACAGAATTTGCATTTGTCGAACCTTATTTTTTTCTAAGTACTTGAATGTTTTTGCTAAATCATCCACGTTCTCCAATGAAGCTCCCTGTGACTTGCTTCCATCTCCTGCTTCTGGACCTGGAAGGAGGAGCGTCTCCGAGCAGCTGCAATGGGTCTCCTTTTTCAAGCCAGAGATCAAGTATGTTTTCAAACCTACAGGAAAACTATAGTTAACATATCTGCTGTTATTCTTCCACTATACTCTTCCCCCAGCTTACCTGTAGAGCTCCTTTCTGCAAAAAGCTGTTTACTACAGATGGCCATCCTACATCCCTTGCCATCACAGCCTGCAGAGAAATGACTCATTTCTCCTTTGGAAACAGCCAAATCCACTTTTTAGCAACAAAATCTGCATTTTATAAATTGCTTGGCCAGCTACTATGGTAGTAATTTATTTCTCATTGGCTATTTTTCTATTATCTAAAAAAACAAAAAAAAAAAGGATTGTGAAATATAACCCAGCAGTACTTTCGAATTTTTAAATACTGTACATACTTTGGTTTTACTTAAGAGCACTCTGTTTTAGTGTCACTGTGAATATTAACTTCCAAAAGGTTTTTTGTATCAAATGATCAAACTTAAAAGACCAGATTGGGAACAGCTCTGTGTCATCTGCAAACTGATGAGCGTCCCTTCAATCCTCCCATCTGGGTCATTTCTAAAGACCCTGAAGAGCACTGGGCCCAAGAAAGAACCTTGAGGTACCCCCACTGCATGCTTCCCTCCACACCGATGTCGTTCCATAAGGACCACATGCTGAGTGTGGTCGGTCAGCCAACTGCAAACCCATCTGGTAATGGCACAGCGTGTCCCACACTGTTCTCTCTTATCAAGTAGTTGGCTGTCTTGTACTCTATCCAATGCCTTCCTGAAATCTAAACCTATTACATCCACAGCATTCCCTTAGTGTGTGGAAATAGGGCCTCACTGCTGAAGAAAGACTGATTTTTGTGTACTTTATAGCATCTTCTACTCCAGTCTCACCCACTACTCATATTTATCTCAATACTCCGTGCTTTTCTTTTATTTAAGATGCCTCTACTAATCCTGGTTTGTGACGTTAATAAAAATTGATACTAAACTGCTAGAAGTTGGTTTATGGTCAGCAGAATAAAAAATCTGTGGACTAAATACCAACTTCTAGCAGTTTACAACACTCATAGAATCCTAAAAAGTGCCCCCCCAAAAGCTGGCATCAAAAGGAACTCTTTTCCTTGCTCAACCATCTTATGGAAGAGCTCAGTCTTAACTGCCCTCCAGAATACTGTAGGGGTTTTTTTCTCTTACAAAGTGATAATTTCTTTTTACCAAACATCACCTTACCTGCATAGCGATAAAAGTATATTTTTATTATGGAAGTGTACATTTTAGTGTTAAATCACGTCACAAACTATAAAATAATCAGTTAATTAAAATGCCACTTGGAAACCAAAAGACATGGCAGCGACAATGCATATCTCCCTCATCTTTAATATCTCTTCAAAGAACCAGGAAGGGCAGAGGCACCACGTTTACATGACAGGTTTCATGTAAAATATGAAATTGATCCAAATTTGCTCACATTAGCACAAGAGAAGGAAAAGGTTAACTTCCAAAACAAATCAACTTATTCACAGGCAAAAATGAGAGAAATACCTTTCAGCTGGTCTGCTACCACGCTCTGGCCCACGCGCTCCATCACCTTTCCATCCTCCATTTCGTAGCGATCATCCAAGTATTTTGCAGTAGCCTCCGAAATATGGACCTTCCCAGCGACGCCCAGTTGTTCCATTAAGTTAGCTAAATTGACATCATTGGACCAGACATCAAACTTAAACCTCCTCATTCCCAGAATGCCACAAAGGACCGTCCCGGTGTGCACGCCAACCCTCATATTCACCATCTCTTTCTTCTCTTGGCAAAACTGCTCAATGGCCTTGATCATGCCCAAGCCCATCTCGATGCAGCAGTAAGCGTGATCCGCTCGGGGCTCGGGACACCCCGCCACGCAGTAGTAGCAGTCCCCCAAAGTGCTTATCTTCTCGCACTTGGTGTCCTCGCAGAGGTGATCAAAGCGGCCAAAGAGGTCGTTCAAAAGCCCCACCAGGGCGTGCGCAGATTTGTTGGCACTCATTTTGGTAAAGCCTACGATATCGGCGAACAAAATACTGACTTGTTCTATCTGCTGCATCTTGAAGGGGCGAAAGATGATGGGGGTCTTCTGAATGGACGGTTTCTTCTTCCTGCTTTTGGGGCTGGAGGCGGAGTGGCGCTTGACGGAGGAGTTCTCGCTGTCTTCGTCCCCCTGCTTCATCAGGTCGTCGGCGATGATCCTGGGCATGACCGAGTGGATCATGCGCTCCTTCAGGGCCTTCTCCACCTCCAGGTCCTTCCCGTGCATGATGGACTGGCCCACCTTGAGGAAGGTGCTCCTGGACCGCACCTCCGACATGATGAAGAGGTGCACGCCGGTGGCGTGGATGCAGAGGTGCAGCAGGGCCTTGCCCAGCAGCTCCCAGGCGGCCAGCCGCTCGCCCGGCGGGGGCGCGAAGCAGCGCTCGTCGCGGAAGCCGTAGCCCAGCGCCTCGAAGAGCGCCGAGCCGCCCAGCCCCAGCAGCAGGCTCAGGTAGAGCGGCAGGTGCGGCACGGCGTAGAGCAGCAGCAGCGCCGCCACGCACAGCGAGAAGCTGCCCACCGGGGACAG
>QLTV01001126.1:468480-488954 GCA_003457575.1 Thermophis baileyi
GATAGATATAGATATAGATATAGATATAGATATAGATATAGATATAGATATAGATATAGATATAGATATAGATATAGATATAGATATAGATATAGATATAGATATAGATATAGATATATATATATATATAGATAAAAATCAAGGATATAAAGTAGGCAAGGACGGAAAGGGCATCCTGCTTCCTCAGGGAACAGGCCCCATTCACTGGGGGAATCGGTGGTAAAAGCACTTCTTCCTGCTGAAACATTGCCTAGAAGACAGCAATGCTTTGGAGAGTTCTCCAAACAATTCAGAAAAAGCACACCAAGATGGGAAACCACTGCTGAGAAGAGGAGCTAACTTAGAGTGGTGAGGAGGAGGAGGAGGAGGCAACCCAGGGCAAGCTGAGACCTTCCCTTTGCCAATTCTCATAAGGTCTCCTTGGCCAGCTGCTCCATTGCTTTTTGTGTCTGGTTGAGTCAAACTGGTTGTGTGCAAGAATCGTGGGTTCCTCAACTCCATGTAATGCAGCCAGAGGTTATGAGGGGGGGGCATGTTTGGCTTCCCTTGGTGGTCAGGAGGCCTTTTTGGCCTTCTGTCGGCATTCTGGTCCTTCCTTCTTCCTTAGCATATGCAAGGCCTCTGCCAATTTTACCTCTCCTTGACACATTGCCTCTTTTTTAAGTAACAAAGATTAAATCGTGACAGGTATTTACAGTGCTTTATTCTCTTTACTAGGCCCACCCAACTTCCCTGCCATTATGACACCAGCCGCTCGCTCTGTGGCCCCCAGAAGGGCTAACAGACCTTGGCTTCTCGGACAGATAAGACATAAGCTCATTCATCAACCGGGGCGCAAGAGGGTCACGCTGGCAGCCTGTTAGTGCTTCTTGTAGCGGTTCTTTGGAGTTTCCCCACAGCCGGTTGTGTCGCAGGAGAGGGCGCCGGGCTTCTTCCCCAGGCCGATGCTCCCAAGCAGGTCAGGCAGCTCGTGGGTGATGGCCCTCTCTATCTTCTCCAGGAAGCAACCTCCCATGTAGGAGCACTGCTGTGCAAGCAGCTTGAAGCTGTGAATAGGGTTAACCCCAAAGAAGTCCTTGTAGGCCTCGCGGTTGGGCAGATCAAACTTGCTAACATTGGTCTTGGCCAGGATTGTTTTAAAGATGTAGAACTTGTCTGGATCCTCCACGATGTCTCTGAAGACCAGCTCTCCGTCACTGAAGAAAGTCATTTTGTCCTTATAGGTCTGCAAGTAGCGATCGACCAAGAGCGCGTGGATGCGAACCCGGATGGCGTGTTGGCGGATGAAGGCGATCTTGTTTTCCAGCCGGTTCTCAATCACCTGGTTCAGGTCTTCCAGAAGGGAGATCTCCTCCTTCGAGAAGAGGTCGCGGTGGGTTTCAGCTTGGTACTCCAGGGGCCAAAAGGAGCTGACGTATACCCGGGGGGGCTCAGTAACGTTAATGAGGGGGGCCAGGCTCCAGAACAAGGCGCCGTACACCCGCATGAGCTCTTGAGTAGCCAGGCTGTCCGCCTTGTTCAGAATGATCCTGATCTGGGACTCCCGCCCCTTCAGCTGGCGGAAAAGCATCTCCAGTTCCAGCCCCACGTCCAGTTTGGTTGGGTCAAACACCACGAAGATGAGATCGGCTCGATCGATGAACCATTGGCAGACGTCATTGAATGGGTAGCCTGCAAGAGAAGAAGGGGAGAGAACTTTGTGATCTTTGAAAGGAGGAGCTGAGGGCAACTCAGCCATGACTCCGTATCGTGGGGACAGACCAGCAAAGGGCCCTGTCTCTGAGCGATTATTTGCTGGATGCAAGAAGGAGCATTTACAAGAGGAAAAAAATAATAGCAGGTGGATTAGCCAAATTGCAAAGTCTCTCAGGCAATGGCTACGATGCTTAAATGTTTGATTATTATTTTAGGTAAGCTTTGAAAAGCTTTGAACATTAGGATGCTCAGGGATACAAGGCTGGCCGTTGTTTAACGCTGGGAGCTGCTAAGAGCGTCATTCTGGAGCTTTAGGTCTCTTCTGTTCGCTGCCTTTTAAACTGGCCCCAATCCCGGCAGGGCCCTAAAGGCCAATTAGTTGCTCGCTTCCATTTCCAGACGCCCCAAACCGGCTCCCTCTTCCAACTTGTAGGGGTCTGAGCACGGAAGAACATCGCCTCACGGAAGAGCCGAGGTGGCGCAGTGGTTAGAGTGCAGCACTGCAGGCTACTTCAGCTGACTGCTAGCTGCAGTTCGGCGGTTCAAGTCTCACCGGCGCAAGGTTGACTCAGCCTTCCATCCTGCCGAGGTGGTTAAAATGAGGACCCATATTGTTGGGGGCAATGTGCTGACTCGGTGAACCGGTAACTGGCTCTTTCTTTTCCAAATTATATAATGCAGTTTGCAAATAAAAAATATAAAAAGCTGTCAAAATGTAGCTTCAGTCATGAGAAAATAAAAAATAGGTGGCGCAGTGGTTAGAATGCAGTATTGCAGGGTAATTTTGCCAACTGCTAGCAGTTCGATCCTGACCGGCTCAAGGTTGACTCTGCCTTCCATCCTTCCGAGGTGGGTAAAATGAGGACCCAGATTGTTGGGGGCAATAGGCTGACTCTGTCAACCGCTTAGAGAGGGCTGTAAAGCGGTATATAAGTCTAAGTGCTATTGCTATTGCTATTGCTTGACCCCACTTTGTGCTTTCTCTGTGTAAATAAAGCATCTGTTCCAAAATCTAAATGTTTTGCTTTGGGTACTTTTTCTATTAATGATTTGCATCCTTTTTTCCATTCAGTTTCCTTTAAGTAATATCGAATACGGATACAAATGACTGAGGCAGCATCTTGCAACAACTGGGATAGAATCAATTTGTATAACAAACCGCTTCAGTCTGGCCCTGAGTGAGCTTTTAATCACCTTTTCAAAGGTGGATTGAGATGGCTTTATGTAAAGGGTAACATGGGCGGCAGCTAAAATTCCCGCCAGAATAAACCATTCCTCCCAAGACCTGGAAATAGAAGACACGGAACTCCACCTCGCTCCTGCTGCTTCCGGTTTTCAATGATGCCGGGGGTGTCCACAAAGGTGACCCTCTCCAAGAGCTTATGAGGGATCTCAATTCCGATCAGCTTCTCCAGAAAGTTCTGCCCAAACTTCTCGAGTGGGGAGAACGAGCGGGCACTGTCTGCAGCCATTACAATCCCTTCGATGGTCTTGACTTTAGAGCCGTGCATTATGACGGTGAACTCGGAGGTGGTGGGTTCAGCCCCTGTCCGTGGAGAAAGGGAAGCAAGGTGCAGGTCAGCTAGGGCCCCAGACGCGCCTTTGGAGGCCGTTGCCTTGCAAGCAGGCGCTCTAAGAAACCCCCGCCCTTTCAGAACGGGCCAGGTTTGCAACTCCAAAACCTCAGTTGCTCTTCTAGAACTCTCTTAGTGTATTAGGCGGCGGCCCATTGTGAGTTTCGTTTTCTAGGCCGGCCTCACAACTTAAGAGCTAACCATCATTACATGCTTCATTTTCTGCCGGCTTCCCATAAACCCAGCATGATTTGTGGTTTGCAGATCCAGGCTGGGGTCAAGAGAGCTGGGGTGGGGAGAGAAAGAGACACGTTGTGTAGGGTCTACTTCGGTTCTTTGTACTCCTGTCAGAGTTTCTGGGGCTGGCATGAATTTGCCCACAGCCAAAAAAAAGCTGTGTGGGAACCAAACATTCTGGCTACTTAATTCAGACTGCAAATGGAGGAACCTTCTCGATCGAGAACCGGTTCAGGAAAAAAAGGGGCCTGAGGGGTGGGAGGAAAGAAGGGTTACTCCTGCTGCAATGAATTGGCTCCGGGCCAGAAGCCAGAAAGTTCTGAGTCCTTTGTGGGTCTGGCTGCCGCTAGGGGAGAGGGAGGAAGCCAAATGCCGCCACCCCACCCCACCCCACCCCCTAAGCTACAAGGCAAAGGTCTTTTTGGCCAGGGCAGAAGCAGAAGGGAGTGGGGGCTCAGCCAGCGCAGCAGGGGGAGAGCTGGGGCTGAGTGCTTCAAACACGACGGCTGGCTGGCTGGCAAAGGGAAGGGAAGGTGCTTCCTACTGTCGCCGGCTGTGCCGGCCCCGGCCAGCATGCACTTCCTTCCTGGATTGGACGCTCTGGCTACTCTAGGCAGGAGACCAGCAGAGCATCAGGCTACCTGTGTAGAGCTGATGGGGAGTGTCGTCCAGCCCCAGAAGGTAGTTAATCATGGTGGACTTGCCAACGCTCCAGGGTCCCAAGAAGAGCACCATTGGCTTGGAAGTAATCTCTCCGTCTGCAGAGGGAAGGGAAGAGCAGCGATTTGGAACAAAACAGGGGCGGCTCTTGAGGCCTGAAAGTCAGCCGGGCCTTGTTTGCCTGGAGCTTGCGGGGGCATCGCTTCACTAGCCGCCCGCCAGGTGTCCTTGCCCTCCCCGGGGCAACTATTCCAGGCAGGGCGAAGGCGCCACAAGAGCAACACTGAGGAAAGTGAGGAAGGCAGGGTGGGCTGGGGGTACCCCATGGATAGAGACCGTCCATCAGCTCTGCAAGAAGCATCTGCCGGGCCTGGGCTGTGGGTGCAACAGCAGCCCCTCTCCACCCCTCAACGCCTGGAGGCTGGAGAGCCCCCAGCCCATGAACCTCCAGGAGGGGAGGGGGAGGCTGGCCAGAGGGGGGAGGGGGCAGCCTTCCCTAGATCCCCTGAGCAAGTCATCTGCATTTGCTGCCGGGAGCACATCTCCATCAGGATGGCAGTGCAGCTGAGACTTGGAAAGAGTTGGGGGGCACTTCTGTCCCTCCCCAAGGAAAGCCCCCCTGTGCCGCATTTACTCTGCTGCGTTCCAGAGAGGAAACTGGTGCGCCTGACGCTCGGTTTCTGCGTTATGACAAAAGCCAGTTCCATGCTTCCAAACCGTGCTGCAGAATCCTCCCACAGATGCCAGGGAAGAGGACCACCGCTCCTTTGCCCAGGAAGGGCTGAGGTCGGAGCAGCGTAGGGGCCTTGGCAGCCATGCAGTCCTCAAGCCACTGCCATGCCCCCTCCGGGTTTTCTTTCTCCCAGGCTTCCCGTTACTGGCACAAAAAGCAAGATTGGGGGCGCCTCCCTGTCCCTCACTTCCCTGGCTGCCAAGGAGGGGCAAGGGTGGCACACGTTCTTTTCCACCACAACAAGCAGGAACGTGGCTGAGCGCTGGAAGGGGGAGCAGGATGGTGCCCTTTCCTGCGTCCAGGGAACAACTGCCTGGCAGGACTGGCTGACAGGACAGGCAGCTCTACCCACCTGTGGCTGAAGAGCCCAGGGTGCGTCCAGGGTAAGCTGTGGGGCAGGAGAGGAGGGTTGGAGAAGAGAAAAAGGAACGTGAGTAGGGAAGGGCGGGAGGGGGGAGGGTTAGTTTGGGGCAGAAAAGAACGAAAGCAGAGCTTGGTCTTCCAGGGAGGGCAAGGAGCCAGGGAAGGGGCCCAGCTGCCCTCCCAGGAAGCCCCCGTGGTTAGAGTTCATGCTGCAAGAAGCTGTGTCATCCCCACATGGAGATCAACTGGAAACCCCCCTCCTTTGGGAAGGATGAAGTGGAGGCCCACCCAGTCGCGGAGCACCTGCAGCCCTTGCAACAGGGCCTGGTGGGACAGAAGCCGGGGGAGCCAAAGGCTGCTGTGCCCGGGAAAAGCTACACAGCTTTGGTTGCAAAGTTTGTTTGCACTGGCCACTGGCCCTGGGGAACGGGCCAAGACCGTGGCCCCGAGCAGTGCTGGCAAGCCAGGCCAGGGGGCGCCGATCCCAGCTTTGGAAAGGCGACCCCTCTGGGTCAGCCTGGGAACCCCCTGGCCATGGGGAGATTTCAGCAGGCAAAGGACACCTCCGGGATTGCAGAAAGACCAGGAGCCTTGCGGAAGGGGGAAACTCCACGGGGAGGGCCAGCATGTCGATCCTCCCAGCCAGCATGGGATTCTCCAGGTAGGAGAGCCAGAAAGGCCAGGGCCTTGTGGAGGGAGCAGAGAAAACCCCCAGGATGCCATACCTGGTGGCAATGCGGCAACCCCCACCCACCCTTGTGCATTCCTCATCCAGAGAGCAGCCCGCTTTTTCCTAAGACCTCTCCTCGCTCAGCCTCCTTATGCTGAATCTGCCCCCTCCTCCACCCCAACACCACCTCTGGAAGCAAGACCCTTGCAGGCAGCACAACAACAGCCAGACCCACAGCCCACCTGCCTTACCCGTAATTTCATGCTGCCGAAGCTCATTGTACTTGTAGGACTGCTCCAAGGGCTTGATGGAGGAGTGATAAATTTTCCTCAGTCGCTGCAGGATGGCTGCAAGAAAGAGGCCAGGCAGAAAAAGGAAAAGTCAGCCCAGCCCGCTGCTCTAGGGCTCACGGGGCCTGCCACGCAGGGAGCCAAGGCTGCACTTGCACCCGAACCCTTCGGCAGCCCCTCCACCACGCCTTTGGCCCTTTCCACTCTGCAGGAGAGAGTCTAGCATCATAGGGCTGTTGAGGGGCTGGGTGGAGCTATAAGGAACCAGGAGAAGAGCTGCCACCTGGGGGCAAAACCTTTGGTCCAGTCTGCCTAAGGGCAATGCCTCGGCATGGCTTTCCTTGCAAGGGAAAAGATTAGCGGGCAAAGGTGGCAAGGGCAGGCAGGCTGGAAACCAGGGGTCTGTCTACGTGCATGCAATATAAAAGTTCGTATAGCTCCCTCACTTATCTGGGTGGATCTAAGGCTGGTGGATAGCAAGCTGAAGGTAACATAAATAGTCAAATAACACCCTTGGAACAACAGCTGCAACTGACTCAAAAGTGCGTGTGTTATCTTGAGCCATGGTCACGCAGTGGTTAGAATGCAGTATTGCAGGCTGATTCTGCCCACTGCCAGGAGTTTAATCCTGGCTGGTTCAAGGTTGACTCAGCCTTTCCATCCTTCCGGGGTCAGTAAAATGAGGGCCCAGATTGTTGGGGGCAAGAGGCTGACTCTGTAAACCATTCTGAGAGGGCTGCGAAGCACTTTGGAGCAGTATATACAGTAAGTGCTATTGCTATAGCTATCCACCGCCTTTGGTGAAGCCTTTGCGGGGTCTTTCCTGGCCAGGTGTGGAGTCCTACTGCTACCTGAGTAGTCGTCTGCGGGTTTCTCTTCCTTCAGCTTCAGGGTGCTCTCGATGTGGGATCGGTCCCTCTGGCCGTTCTCCACCTCTTCTGCTGAAAGAGCAAAGCAGGTGTCTCAGCCCACAAGCAACCAGAGGGAGAGCCACAGTCAGCCCCGAATTGCCAAAGGAAATAAGAGATATTTTCAACATCGGGTTCATTCGCAACTGAGTATATAGAGATTTTTCTTGTGTGGTAAAAGTGCCTTCTTTTCTCCCCGATTTCTACTGGTGCAAAAGGCCCAGCCAGGGAGCAAAATTCAGACTTCCGCCTTTGATGATGGGCCAGGCCAGGAAGGGCACCTGTCATCACTCGAAAGAGGAGCCAGAAAGGTTTCTGTGGCTTTAGCAGCCGGAAGGGGAAAGAAAGGCAGAGGGCAGGCCTTTCAGAAGTGCCCCCAATGGCAGGACGGGTTGTCCTGTGCCTCCAAGCCCCAACTGGTGGGTGGGGGGTTGACTTGGCCCATCGTTTTGAGTCAGTCCAGACAGGGACACCCATCTATCCCTCCAGGAAGCCCCCTGGCCAATGGCATCCCTCGCCCAGCCTGGCTGCCCAGCCTTTTCTAGCCGCCAGCCTCGGGAGAGCCCTGGCCAGGGATGTTCTACTGTGAAAACTGGGCATGTCTCCCAGGGCAGCTTCTCCATAGACGGCTGTCTCCAGCTGCCTAACCGGCCACGGCCACAATCTGGAGACACGCTGGCCTCAGCTCAGCGGTGGGTTGCTCCCGGTTCGGCCCGGTTCTTAGAACCGGTAGCGGCGGCGGCAGGAGGCTCCGCCCACCCGCCTGGGACGCTTCTGCCCATGTGCAGAAGTGTCACGTGAGCGCGCGAGCGCGCAAACCGGTAGCAACGGGTTTTAGAACCCACGACTGCCTCAGCTGCACAAGCAGCTGGAGCAGGAAGAAGAGGCCTTCCTTCCGACTTCCCACTCTCTCCCCACTCAGGATTGCTGGCATCACCTTCCTTCGCACAGCGCTAACTCCTCCCTTCCAAGAACCCCTCCTGACAGCCCCCACGCCTGGGACAGGCTGCCTTGCGTTCTGGTTTAGCCAAACCCACCAGTGGACAAAATCAGGGGCTGCTTCCTCTGGGCAAGGTAGGACAGAAGCCCATGGAAAGGAACTGCACAGCTCAGAGCTCAAAGGAATGAACTCGGCTGTCTGGGCTGCGCAGCCTCCTTTAGACAACGCGCCTCTAAAATTAAATCCTTTTTAGCCTCTAAACTGCAGCAGGGTTTCTTCTGTGGAGCTGCTTGCCTAGAGAGCTTTGTGCCATTTTGCTGCTTGTGGTTAAAAACAGCAACCAATGGAGGAATTTTTGCCTGAGGGCAGCTCCTTCACCTGGCCTTGCAAGCCCAGGATTGCAATCCCATCACTCAGAAAGAGTATATTCATCATCTCTAGTCCAGGATCTAAAGGAGTTGGGGATACGCGTGGTTTAACGAGAGCCAAGACGGGTCAGGCGTCACGGACTTTGAATCCAGCAGAGGTGAGAAATCAGAACCAGAGAATCCTAGCATGGAAGGGACCGTGGGTGTCCTTTCTGGAGCAGGTTCCACTCCAAGGGCATCCTGGCAGACAGCCATCCGCCCAGATCCAAGGACGCCCCGGCTTCTGGGACCAAATTCCCCAGGGCACTCAGGAATCTGGTCCCCAGCGAGACCCTCCAGGCTTTGCAACCCTGCACTGAAAGAGCCCCAAACCCAGACGAAAGGAATAGGGATGGGGGGGGGGACGAGGACAAGGCGGGGGGCCTTGCACTCCAGAAGCTGCCTTGGGAGCCCAGGTCAAGCCGCCCCCCCCCCGCTTCCCCAAGTGCCCCCCTTGACCTGGGAAGGTTTGGCCTAGAAAGAGGAGTGAATGGCCGAGACAGCTTTTCTCCCTCCTGCCCGTCCCGCAAGCCTGACTTTGTTGGCATGCCAAAGAGGAAGAAGGCAGCTGGCACAGGGAAATGGGCACAGCCAAGAAGACTAGTCTCCTGGGCAAAAAAGCCTGGTCTCTGTTGGGGGTGGCTGTGCCTGGCTGGCTGGCTGGCACCTCCACTTCCTCTCCCCGCAGGGCATCCTCCTTGACAGAGGGCCCATTCTGCTGCTGCTTCATGCAGGCCACCTTCTGGGCTGCCCCCTTTGGGAAGAGACCCGGAAGGTCCTCTCTTCCTTGGACTCTGCCTCATTCTCCCCTTCCCCTTGGCAGCCCCTCTACCCTGGCCCTCCCACCCCACCTCTGCCTCCACTGCTGGGCAGATACCACCTCTGGGTTGCTTTGTCTCTGCTGGAGGAACCTTCACTTCAGAAGCTGTTGCACCTTCTACCCCATTGCCATCTGGCTGCCCTTCGCCAAACCCCAGTCCTTCCATGGGAAGCCGGGTGGCAGCTCCAGCTTCAGCCACTGCAGCTCTTCCTTTGCCATCAGCGTCTTCTGGACCCCCTGCCAGTTCCTTCGTAGCTCCTTCCTGTGCTGGATGGGCACTTGCTGCCTCCTCTGGCTCTCCCGATTCACGCACATCCTGCAGAACAGCGCTGAACGTCTCCTTGGGTTTCTCTCTTGGTGAAGGGTTGCCCAAGTGCCCTTCCCCAAAGCTGCCTTCCAAATTTTTATCCACATCAGGGGAATCGGTGAAGTTATCATCCAGCTGTGCCTCAAAAGAGTGGAGAAGATCCTGAGAAATATCTTGGTTTCGTCCTGGGAGAACACCTTGGACATCTTCCTCAAAAGGAGTTTCCGTCTTCGGTGGAACCTTTTCTTCACCCTGCAATCCCTCTACCCTACGTGCAGAAACCTGCTCCGGCTCTCCTGAGCTACTTCCACCTTCTTCGTGACCAGCCATCCCCTGTTCTTGGCCAAGGACCTCCCCTAGCTCAGCCACGTACGCCCCATTCTCGTCCAAGTGGCCCCTTTCTGCGCTGTCCACGTCGGGGCCTGCATGGGTGGATCCATCACCCTGAGGCTTCTCCTGGTTGCCTGAGAACTGGAGAGGGATTCCTGTCCCAGCAACGTGTCCATTGAGCAGCCTCTGCTTCTTCACTAGACTTGGGTCTCCAGGCAACAAGCCACCCTCAGCAAAGTTGGCAGAGTCTTCTGCGCCCTCCAGGGCAGAAACTTGCAGTTCTAGATAGTTAGAACATGATCAGTCAGTTTCATCTGTGCCTCAAATTGCAAATGTGTTTCTGTATGAAAAACGGAACTGGACTCAAAGGAGGCTGAAAAGACATTTTGAGGCTCTTCTAAATCCATTTTCAGTCCTGACCTGACCAGCAGATTTAGAATCTAGCTTGCCTGGCCTGGCCTGGCCCTAGGTGCTGACTGTGTGCCAACAGTTTTGCCAGGGTGGGTTGGAGAAGGTGGGCGTCTGTCTTGGATAACACACGTTGCCCTTAACCACCCTCCCAGCCAGCACCGTGACTGTCCCTTTCGGTCTAGCCAGACGGACAGATGGAGCATCCCTGAGTGTCTTTTCAGGGGTCTTAGCCCCCTTGAGGTCATCCCCCTGGGGTCTGGCCAGGAAATACGCTGCCACCTTTTCCCACCTAACTGCCTTCCTGACTGTCTTCTACTAAAAAACCGAGCAGAATAAAAAGGGGAACTGCAAGGATGTTGAGGAGAGCTTTGCCCGTCCAGATCGTTGGCACGCAGAACCGCAGTTAAGAAATCCCAACCAGCTAAAGTCTAGCAGGGCTGGCCCAGGCTAAAGAGCAACCATATTGGCCAAGCCCTTTCTCTGCCATGCAAACAGAGAAGGCAGCTCTGGAATGGACTGATTTCCCCCCTCCCCGCAGGGCAGCGGGGGCGGCCTTTCTTCTCAAGTGTCGGGGCCTGCTTGAGAAACACCCCCCCCCGATTGTGGCACCCTTCGCCCACTCGCAGAAGCGACGCGAGGAATCCAGGGCAGGAAAAGCCTCTTTGCGGATCAGGAAGGCAAAAGTGGCGGCATCTACAAGCAGAAAGATGCCAAGGGGAGTCTCCTCCATTGCTCCTGGAGAAGGGGATCCCCAAAGGAGATGCCAACTGGCTGAGGGGCATCCGAGATGTTGCTGTCACTGCTGCTTCGTGGGCTCTGAGCCAGGCCTGCCAGCTGAAGAGGGGTTGGCTGGCCGCCCAGGAGGGAAGCTCATATGCCCTGCCTGGGCTTCCAACTGTCCCTCACCCTTTGCCTTTAGCAAAGGAAACCAGGCAGGGACTCCCTCTATGATGGTTCCAACAGAAACCGCTACACTTGGAGGCATAGTCTCCCCCCCACCTGATCCTCAGGTAGACAGCCAGGTCCTACCTGCGAGGAATCCCATCACCTGCATGAGAACCCAGACAGGAAGGGCATTACAGCCAGGTGGTGTTGAAGTGCATTAAAAAGCCCAGAGGGGCCCAGCAGGGGAAGGCAAGGGGTGCTTGGTCCTCGTGTTCAGGGCTTCCTGGGAGGAAAAGATCCCGGGGGGCGGGGGGCTGGGGGCTTTGCTGCCTTGAAGAAAGTGGGGCACTTGGGGCTTTTGACTGTGGCTTCTCCAGTGAGACCCTCTTTTCTCTCTAGCTGGGCAACCTGCTGAGGAGCTTCCCCTGAGCGGGACCCAGTTCTACCTCGGCTCCGCTGCCCTTGTGCCGAAAAGCCAGACAGGGTCTTTGGTCACCCAAAGCGCTACAGGAGGAGGCTGAAGGGCAGGGGTAGGCAGCCCCCAGGGCTTATGCAAGCTGATCTGCAGACGGCCGGGAGGGAGGGCCACAGTATGGCAAAGGGGCCGAAGGTGTGGAGCTTAGCACCTTCCTCATTGCGCTAAAAATACCCCCCAGCCCTGGGAGGGCAGTGGGGAAAGTCGCTCTTGGGTGAAGCCCAGAGCCAAGAAACTCCCTCCCTCCCTCCCTCCCACCCCCGCCTGCTGGCCGGCGCAAACAAACCTTTGCCGGCATGGCAGGCTGAAAGGAGCCACAGGGCTTACTCTGAGGGGGGGAGGGGGGGAGAGCCTGTCAGGACACCTACAAGCCTGACCGGGTCTCTCCTAGGGCTTGGGCAGAGGGCCAAGGGAGCCAGGGTTTCCTGGGAGAGGCAGGGGGCTTCCTGCTGGTGGCTGGGCAGGCTCCCGTCCCTGAGTTGAGTGGGGAGTCATTCCCCGAGTACCCGGGAGGGTGGGGGAGAGATACATCTGCCCCAGAAATCCCCAATGATGCGGGAGAGGGGGCTGTAGCCCATTACAGCCAGCTGGCCCTTGCATGCAAGCCTCACCTGACGCCACCACTGGGTGCTGCCAGGGGCACCACCGTCTCTGGCTGCTGGGTCTCTTGATGTAAGGTACCCCTGGCCAGCTCTGTTTTCTGGCCACACCATCCGTACTTAGGACCAGGCCTGGAAAAGGAGCTGAGGTGTCTGAACCCTGGGACCCCGATCTGCAGGGTCCTTGGCTGAGGGCCTGGTCAGCAGGCCAAGCGGGCCTTAGACAAGGCGGCAAGTGAGGGCAACCAGCTCTGCAGACACAAAGCCAAGAGCCCGGCCCAAGGAGGGATCCAGGCTGCCCCCCCCCCTGACCTGCAGCAAAAGGTCTGCCCGTTGCCCTGGGAAGGCTAAGGAAGTCACCGGCTGAGAGCTGGGGAGGGCAAGGCTGGATCCGTGCGCCAGTCCAAGCAGTGTCATGCCTGCTCAGGCTGAGGGCCACAGCTGCCCTCGGTTGGGCCAGCCTTAAGGGTGCCAGTCGCGGGAGGTAACCCAGAGGAACAGGCAAGCACCAAGCAGGGCCGAGCAAATCGCATGGCGGACAGGGCAGCCGTGGCCAAGCCACCTGGCCTGGAGGGGGGAAGTCGTCCCAAGAGGAGAAGCAGCTAGATAGGAGGGGCCTCGCGCCAAGGGTGATCCTTTGGACCTTTCCCCTGAGCAAGCCATTGCCCCCAAGGGACCCTCCCTCAGCTGAGCCCCCGGGGCCCGGGAAGGAGGGGGCGCGAGTCTCCCGCTGCCTCAAGCGGCCCCGGCCGGGCAGACCAGCCCAGCCAGCCCGTCTCAAGGGTGCCCTCTGGTGGCCAGATTGAGAAGAACTTGAGGGGCGCGCCAGAGAAGCGCCGTTCCGGTTTTCTTTTACAACTCCGGAGAAAAAGGGAGAGACGCCTGCTTTTCTGGCCTTCGCCCGAGGAGACAAAGGGGCCAGTTCCGTGCCCCCCCCCCGTGCCTGTTCTGGAAGGGGTGAGCGAAGCCCCTAGTGCGCTGTTGTGGGAAGCGAGAAGCGCTGCCCCATCTCCACACACACACACACGGGCCCTCCCGGCTGCTGCTCAGTTGGTTTGAAGACCTTTCGGAGTTCCGTTAGGGCATCCGGAGCCAAGCAGGGTCCCTGGCAAGTGGCCGGGCTGAGGGAGGACCTCTACGGAGGAGACCCAGCCTGCCCCCACCCCAGCCTCCTGGTCCAGAACTCCAGTGGGCGCTTCCTGCTTTGCAGCCAGCCGGCCCGAGGGCTGCCCCCCCCCCCAGCAGACGCCAACCAGAGGAAACATGCAGCTGGTGACACTGCCAAGGAAAGCAAGTGCACACCCCCCGCCCCCCGAAATTGGGTCAGCGCAGCAGGGGCAACGGAACTGCTTCATACTCCGCCTGGAGCTCCTGAAGAGAGCCAGGCGGGAAGTGACTGGTCAACAAGTACTTGGCCATGCCCGGCAGCCTTTCGCCTTCCCCATGAACTCGCTCAGAGATACAACACCTTTCTCCTGGACCTCCCCAGGCGCACACCTGACCGTGCTATTAATTCAGACCTGCTTCCAGTTCTGGGACACAGCTAAAGCCCTGTGAGCAACCACTCAATGCATCCAAAAAATGATTTTCCAGGTCACAGAATGCCTGCCCCACCCGCCCCCCAGCGTCGTGCTAGACCTGCACTGCTCCTATGGGAAAAGGAACCCACGGCAGTTCTACATGCAGCTCTGGAGCAGGAAGGGCACCCGGTCCAGTTACCATGTGCCCCATCCAGGGTCGGGAGAGATTCCCGCTCTGCCTTGCCCCTTCTGGGGACGTCCACCGTGGAAGCTGGGAAAGGGGGCCAAGCCCCCTTGTTCCCAGACCCGCAGGGGTGTCCTGCTGCTGGGAAGGAAGGAAAGGGAAAGGGAGGGCGGAGGAGGAAAGGAGCCCTCAGCCCTGCTTGTCCATCTCCCTTTTGTTCTGGGAATGATAAAAGATGGCCTTAAAAGGCTACAGCTGGTCCAGAGCGCCTGTGACAGTTTGAGAAGGCAGCAGCTGAGCTGATGAGGGCAACGGGGAAGGCGGGAGCGGCTCCAGAGGCTTCAGGGCTCCAGTTACACGCCTGTTTCCATACTTAGCTCCGGGAGGCAGCTGGGAGGCAGCGCCCAGCCAGCAGAACCAAATTAACTCAAGGGCACCCAAGGGGAAGGCGTCGGATGCCACATAGTTCTGCCCAGGGCCCCCGAACAGGCAGCGGAAAAGCCCGGTGGGAGGGGCAGCCCCGGGGCCCTTAAGACACAGGGGATCCCTGGGGTAATAGGTCTCCAAGCGCAGAGGAGAGGAGCAGGGTGTTCCCAGCACGGCACCTACAGACCTCCCGGCCCAGCTGCTCTTCCTCCGGCTCCCCTCAGCCCCACGACTGCCCTCTCCGTGTGCCCCAAGGCTGCCACCCCCCATGTTGCCTGCCATAGGCCTGGCATGTTGGCCCTCCCCGTGAGTTCTGGGCCTTCGGAAACAGGGGACCCTACCTGCCGCCCTGAAGAGCACAACTGGTGCCAGGCAGAAACAGAAGAGCCTCAGCGCTGCCATGCTGGCTGCCAGGAGCCTTCTCCCCTTCCTCTGCGCTATTTATACCAGGGCAGGCTCCGGAGAAGCAGGTGGCCGCTTGGCCGCAGGGCCCACGCAGGCGATGGTGCCGGTGCCGGACTACTGGAGGCCCCTCCCACCCGGCCTCTTCACCAACCTCCGTCAGTCCCCCTTCAGAGGCAGCTGCTAAGGGGGGAAGAGGAGGGGCATTACGGCAGCTGCTGCCCAGGGCTGAGCCTGGAGCCAAGGTCCCAGAGGACGGGCAGTGGGGGAGGAGGGGCAGGGACCAGCTCTTCCTGCCCAGGGCCTCACCAGGAGCAGCAATCCAACCACTAGCTCAGTCCTGCCTTGGCACAGCATTCTCAGGTGACCTGTATGGCCACGGAGGCGCTGGGCAGCCCTCCCAGCCTGCAAAATGCCTCAAAGGGGGTGGTGTATGAAGCTGGTAGCTTTCGGAGCAAGAACAGCAAATTGGTGGGCACAAGACAAAGGGCACGGCTTTGTCACAAGAGACCTCGGCAGAGTATGCCTGCAGGGGTCAGCAGAATGCTGGATCTGGGGACTAGCAACCCATGCCAAAAAGTTGCCAACCAACCTTCCGCCCGACTTGCAGAAAAGGCAGGCGGGGGTGGGCAGGGGGAGACTGAGCTGCCCCAAAGATTGAAGAGACCCCATGAAGTAGGCGGCTTCCATGTTTCTTTTGGCTGCTGAAATATGCATCCCACCTGTGTAATCAGCCATCCCCAAACCCCCCCCCCCTGTGGTCCTGCCCGAGGGAAAGTGGGGAGGGATTAACTGACCCCCGGCCACTTGATGCAACTACATTTTAGGTCTGGGGGGCAAAACCCATCCTGCCACCATCCTCTTGGTCCACAGAGGGGAGGGGCAAGCACAAGCTCCCTCTGCTGGGCAACACAGAAACTACAAGCAAGGGAAGGCAGGTGCTGGGAACTGAATTCCAAAACATGGAGAAGTGGGGGGGATCCATGGCCCCCTCCTCATGCAGTTCCTGGCCTGGGGACAGCAACCTTTGCTGATGGTCTGCAGTGCTTATAGTGAACCTTATTCCTCTTCTGGTACACAGAGTTGAAGCCCCTCCCACAAATTTCTTGCCTCTGTCCCCCAACATTAGCCAAAGACTAAACAAGACATATAAAAAACAAAGTACAAACTTTATTTTGTTTCTTTACAAAGGCACAAGCCTCATTTTTCCCACTTTCTTAACAAAATATAATAGCATCTCAATGAACACAAAGACCCAAAACTTGTAAAAAAAAAAAAAAGAACAAAAAAAAAACCCATATAAAAATATGAAAGAACAAAGGAACAGCTGTGGCTGGGGGGAACCTACCAAAAGCAACCAGCACGAAAAAGCCCTGGCCAAGACCTCTGTCCAAATGGGCGGGGTGGGGGGGGGGAGACGGGGAGGCACAGAATGCAACGACAGCAACCGCCACGGAGCAGGACCACTCTTCGTGGACCCAGTCAACCCACGGAACGGATTTAAGTGCTTCCAAGAACAAAACCATCCAGAGGAGGCCGAGGTCAATGCTCTCTCCCAGGCTCTGAAAAGGCCCCAAGAACCAGCCCCCGAGAATGGAGGGGCCCCGGGGGTCTCCCTGCACCAAGAGGTGTGCGAGGAGGGCCAGGAGGCAGAGACAACCCCGAGGCCTACCACCAGCAGCCTTCTCCCTGGAGCTTTTAGAAGGCCTCGGGGGTCCCTTCGCTCTTCCAAGGGCCAGGAGCAAGAGGGGCGAAGAGGGGCAAGGCCCCTGGGAACACCTCCCACGGCCGGAGGCGCCAGAGAAAATCCATCCTTTGAGCCGGGAGTCGCGGGCTGCCCAGACATGTCCTGGAAGAGCCTGGCTGCTCGCAGCTTGCCGACTCTCCCCCAGCTGCTTCAAGCTGGAGAGCCCGATGTCCAGCTCATCCCCGTCCTAATGCTCTCACTTACAGTATTGGAAGGTCACAAAATAGACCCAAATGTTGTGGTATTTTGTAAAAATTTCAGCACATTTCCTGAAGTCCCCTCGCCCCCACCCTGCTCGCCCTCCCGCTGCCAGGCAGAGGTCAGGGCATCCCGGCCTTGCTGTGTTCCATGGAATCGTTGTCCTCCGCCTCCAGGTCAGAGGCCGTGTCCGAGTTCGAGGGGTCCAGGCTGGCCCGGCCAGGGGTCACAATGACTGCGCCCCGGCGCTGCTCTTCCTCCTCCAGCAGCTGTTTTTCCCGAGTCCCCTCGATGTGCTGGATCGCCTGGGGGAAGACGGCACAGTAAATGCCAGTGGGCTCTCTGCCAAGGACGGACCGGCAGCCTTCTGCTGGGCCCTTCCTGCCCTAGGATTGGCTGCCTGCTGCTCGGGGCAAGCCAAGGATCTTTTTGGTGGACATGTCTGGGCCCTGCAGAGGCCACGAGGACAGCGCCCGTTTTTCTACCCAGTTTGGAGGAACCCATCAGGGACAAAACGGTGTGCCAGGACTGGTCAGGAGGCAGATTCTGAACGAGACGGGCAAGGGCCTGGCCCTGAGCTGCCACTGGGACGGATGCCAGCTTCAAAGGGAATTTCCCTGGAGGCCCTCCTCTCCTCCAAGGGGCTCAAGTATAGCCAGGCCAGGAGGGGGGATGCAACCAGGGGCGCTGTTCTCGGGGAACGCAGCAGAACTGCATAGTGAGGCTGGTAGCTACTCGTGGGGGCATCTGCCGGGACCTGTTCCGTGCCCACTTCCCAGCCTCTCTGAAGGAGGCCAAGACCCCCCTTCCTTTCTCCAGGTCAGGAACTGCTGCGTCCTGCTCTCACCTGAACGATTGTGTCCAGGTTCTGCCTGGATGTTGAGATAGTGTTGATCACCGAGGAGGGCCCCATGGTTACCACGGTGACATGGTGTGAAGGCGGAGGTGGTGCAGGCACAATCACCGTTGGGTGCTGGGTGGGTGCTGGGGGGCCATGAGCAGGCAGGAGCTGGTGAGGAGAGAAGGGCACCTGGCACACCAGACCAACCGCACGGAACAGCGGGGCTCCCGTACCAGAAAGCCACCCTGGACCCGAGACACGGAGAGGCAGCGGCCGGGAGGCCCTCGGACAACTCAGGCCCTGACGGATCGGAGAGCCCCCCCCCCTTCCAGCCTTTCTCCTCAACACCCGACCGCAGAAGCCCTGAGCCACATCTGGAGCCCCCCCTTTCCAGGGCCACAAAAACCAAGAAGTGCGTGTGAATGGAGAGGGGGCAGGAGCCTCCATAGATGCTTCTGAACCAACAAGGTGGGCGCCGTAGCCACCCTCAGCTCTTCAGTGAGGCCTGCGTTTGGGCACAGCCATCTGAGCTGGGTACCCCGACTTTCTTTCCCTCACCCGATATGCCACCCTCCCCTGCGCATCTGCTGGGGACGGCTGGGCAGTGCTGCGGCTTCCTGTTGTCCATGGCCCGGAAATGGCGCAACCCTGTTTGCAAAAGGCCGGGAGGGGGACTGAGGCCGTGCGCTCCCCTGCCAAACTCTGTGGCTCAGGTGCCTCTGAGTGCTGTGGCCTCACCTGTTCCTGCTGCTGGAGCTGCACCTGTTGGGCAATCACCTTCAACTTCTCCGGGTACAAGTGGGCCTCCAAAGAGCGTACCTATCAGCCGACCAGAGAAAGACCCGGTCACCCTCCACAATGGGCAAGGGAGGCTTTGTGCGCAGAAGGGACATTTTTGTGCCCAGCCCCCTGGGACATTTGTTCGTTGGTACACTGCCCAGAAAACCCCCCGTGAGCCAGCCTCCAGACCCGCAGGGCACACCTGCTCCTCTAGCATCATCCGGACCGAGCGCTCCTTGTCCAGTTGCTGCCGGAGCTCGATCATCTCCCGGCGCAGGTCCTCAGCCTTCTCGTCCTCCCAGATGTCCGGCGACCCTATGCCTTCGTCCTTGTCCTCTGCTCGCCGCCGCTTCGGGGAGGATCCGCTGAACTCCTGCCAAGAAGGCCCAGATTGAAGGGAGGGTGAAGGGGCCACGGGGAAAAGAGCGTCCCTCCCAGCCAAGGCCTCCATGGCGCCCACCTGGATGAAGCGCTTGAGCTGAGCGTTCTGCTGCAGCAGCCGCGTCTTCTCCTGCTCCAGAGAAAAGATATACTCCGCCGTCTGCTGGAGGATCGCTGCCTGACCAAAGAAGAGACAAGCAGAGAACTCCAGAGGGTGCAGACCTGGCACCCCCCTCCCCCAAAAGGACAAGGCAGCCAGCCCCCTTCTTTCCTGCTCAACCAGCTTCCTCCGGGGAAACCCCTCCCGTGCTCTGCTCCCTGAGGCCCCACGTACTGCCATGGCTTTCAGCAGCTGGCTGCACCCCATTGTTCCCCAGGCAGCAGCCCCCCCCTTTCTCCCCTGGGTCTGCAGCATTCAACCTGCGGAGGCTCCTCAGCCCATCGCCCCCCCATCTTTTTTTCCTAAGCACAATGCCCCAAGGCCTTTGCTCCCCAGTCCTGGTGAGTGGGCCCCCACCCGCCATCAGGGTCTGGCAGGGACTTGCTTGACCCCCTGCCGGCCCCACTACTGCGGCTTTGCTGGCGGGGAGATTTGGATTCTCACCTTGCTGAGCTTCTCCCCGTCCGTGTGTGGGATGAGAGTTTTCAGGGACTGGAACCCTGCATTGATGCTCTGCATGCGCCTCCGCTCGTTGCTGTTGGCGATCTCCCTGCGTATCCGTCGCTCCTGGTCCCTCTGCGTCTCTGGGGTCAGGGGGATGTTGGCCAGGCTGCAGCAGAGGAGCACGGGTTAGAGCTGGGGCCCTTAAGGCTCCCCCAGCCAGTGGACAGCCCTAGTGCCCAGCAGCGTGTTCCAGCCAGAGCCGCCCGAGCCACCTGCCCCGCAGCCTCTCTTGGCCACCCCTGACTCCCTCCCTCCCTCCCGGGGGGGGGGGCTCCTTAGGATTCCAGCCCCGCAGCACACCGGTCTGTGGTGCCCAGGAAGGTTCTCTCATCTCTGCTTCAGAGATGCCCTGCGAGCCAAGGAGGAGCAGACCCCTCCCTCAGGGAGGCACACAGGGCAGCTCTGCTTTGGGGGGGGGGGCTCTTCACTGCTGGCAAAAGGGCGGTTCAAGCCTGGAAATAACCCAGAGGCCCTTTCAGAGAGTGGGCTGCGCTGGTGCCTGCTGTCAGTTTGTTGTCACGTGGGGCTTTCAAAGAACCTGAACAAATTGCTGTGCTTAAGCATCTTCCAATCCATTTTATGTCCTTGACCGTTTCCAGGCCCCCCTTCACCCTCCTGTCGAGCTAAAATGTCTTTTGGGCTGTTCCGTTTACAGCAGCCGAGGCAGCAGCGCAAGTGAAACAGCAGTTCCTCACTAAGGCAACCCCGAGGGGCCCAATTCGCCCCGAACCTCACCCACAGCCACCCAGCCGAGAAGATGGGAGCCGGGGGCCCCCTCGACGCATCAGTGGGCTTTTGCACAACGGAAAAGGAGGCCCGGCTACTTGGCCCTTGTGTTGCGTCGCACGGTGCAGCCACGGACCACCGGGGCACCTACCGCCACTTCCTCTGCCCGCGCGGAAGAGCCAGCGGGCACCGCCGGGCCCTCACGGGAAAGGGCCGCCTCGCATGCCGGCGGGGATGGGAGGGGCGGCTCGGGGGCCCCGGCGAGCAGAAGCGGGGAAAAGCCGCTCCCGGGACGGCCCGG
>QLTV01001126.1:516104-537986 GCA_003457575.1 Thermophis baileyi
GCCCCGACGCGCCGCGCGCTAGCAGCACCCCGGCCCTGCCTCGTCTTGGGGAGCCCGGTCGGTAAGTGCCCCGAGCCCCCGCCGCCCGGAAAGCGCCTCGGTACGCGGAGGGAGGGGATCGGAGCGGCTCCGGAGGAAACGGTAGGGCGAGGAAGGGCGCTCGAGGCGCACGTACGCTTCCGCCTCCTCGCCCCCTTACCAGCCCCCTTGATTTGAGGCACTTCGCCTGTCGTCCCCGCGCCTCCCCTGGGATGAGCCCGGAGCTGGTAACCAGGGCAAACGGCGGTGGGAGGTCGCTGAACTCCCTTTCGGGAGAGCAACTGTCGAGTTGCCTGCATCTGGCTGAGCCCTGGGCAACTCTGAACATGTGCAAAGTGCTCTTCCAGGCATGAGGCCAGCAGATGCCAGCCAGTTCAAGAGCTGCTCTGGCCTACTGGAGTGGGGTGTTGGCGAACTGCATGCCCCGTGTGGGAGCCTCTTCTGCCCTGCCCTGGGTGCCGTCCCAGAATAGCCACACAAAGACCCTGAAGCAGCAGAGCACAAGCCGGCCTGGGTGGGAGAGTGGAGGCGGCCAGCCTTCCCTGTTGCTTGCCAAGGCAAACCGGTGGAATCTTGGCTCTCCCTACACAATCCCCCCCCCTCAGCAAGAGGAAGTGAAGCTGTTGGGCTGCTCCCTCCTCCTCGACCCAGGTGGCCTTGCCTTCAGCCCCCCCCCTCACCCTGTCTCTGTTGAATTGTCCCCCAGACCTCTGCTCAGGAACCTGGCTGGGCATCTGGCCGGGAAGGGTGCCCGAGTCTGGGTGTGCCAGCCATGGGCCCCAGAGTGTGTGTCCCTTCTGTGCCACCTCTCCTCCTGTTCTTCAGGGCAAACAATTCAGGGCTGGGGAGGCACCTGGACCACTGCCAGACCCCCTCTGCTCACTCCCCTCCTCAAGGAATTGCCAAGAGACCATACAGTCTGGACTGGGGGGGAGCACTGGAGGGCTGTGGGGAGGGGGGCACTGGAGAGCTGCTGGACCTCCAGTGCTGCTGCTCAGGTAGAGGCCGCAGGCTTGTGGGCCCTGTGCCCAGGGAGGATGGGTGGAGGGAGGGAGGGGATTCCCAGAAGCAGCTTTCGCTTAGCAAAGGCCTCCTTGCTGTTTGAGTGGACCCAGTTCAACGGGGCCCATCCCTTCAGCCCCTCCTAGGGGGGGGGGAGCTGCTCCTTCCTAGGAATAGAGCACAGGTCCTGCCTGCTAGACCAGCCAGAGGGAAGACCAGTTTCCTGTTTCCAGTGGGGTGTGTGTGTGTGTCAGGAATCTTAGGAAGGGTGTCCGAGCGGCCGATACTCTGAGAATCAAGGAAGCAGTTTGCAAGCTGGGAATCTGCACCCTTGCTTTGGTAAGGCCAACAGTTGAATTGCATTTCTGGAGGAACCTGGTTCCAAGACAGTTGTGGGTTCAAGACAGGTGCACAATGCTGTGATTTCTCATGACTAAGCAGTCAAATTGGCCCAGATGACGCCCAGCTGGGAACACCCAGCTGGGCACACCACCTGGGGGAGCAGGGGAGCCTCTGGCCAACACATAGGCTGGACTCAGGGGCATCAGCGCGTCTCTCACTTGGCCAGCTGTCTTGGCCCAGGACCCAACCAGAAAAACAGCCCTCGCCAGCCAGCCAGCCAGCCAGCCTCTGCCACTCTGCTCACGCAATGGAATTCTCTTTCGGAGCCCAGGGGATGGTCTTGAGGGAGTGGTGGGCAGAAGGCCTCCCACACACTGCAGATGAGCACCTGAGCACTACCTGCTGGCTCGCCCCCTCCCCAGCACCTGGAAGGAGCTGGAGAAGCAGGGGCAGGCATGCTGTGGCTGGGAAGATGAGAGGCTGCCAAGTCCTCCAAGGGGGGAGGAAGGGAGACAGAATGGAGGGAAAGCTAGAAATTAATTTTGCAGGGAAGGGGGCAGAGTGCTTCTACAGGGCAGCTGACTCCTGTTTGACCCCCAAGTGAGCAACCTTTTCCTCAGCCCTGGGTAGCACCGCCCAGGCAGCTGTCTTGCAATGTGGAGTAAAGCTTGCATTTTCTTGCCATTTCGGGGGGGGGGCATGGATGTTGGGGCTCTCCCCTCAGCCCACTTCCTGACCTGGTTCCAGCCTGGACAATGCAACCTTGTGCGAAGGGGCCTCAGTCCCAGGCCTGCAGGACGCCCCAAGCTGGGCAGAGCTGGGCACAGCCCCTCCGAACAGAGGCTTCTTCTGTGCCACCCCTCAGGAGAAACTCCAGCCTCACCGCTGGGGGGCTCCCCCCCATTTGCAAGGAGTGCTACCCTGGACTTGACCCCAAAGTCCAAGCCAAGCGAGGGGCGCTCCCCACCCTCTGCCCCACTGCCGCCACTCAACCTGCCCGACTCCTTGCAGCCGCCTCCTCCTCCTGGCCACGGGAATGCTGGTTAGGCAGCTCCTCCCTGGCCTAATTAGGGGTTACGCCTGTGCCAGCCTAATGACAGCCTGCCGCCCAAAGGCCCAGGGCCCTGCCCAAGCGCAGGCGGGCACGCGCATCCTCTTCCCACAGGATCCTCAGAAGACCCAGCTGCCCCTTCCGTGCAGGGCCAAGCTGGGCTCCCCCATAGCTCTGAAGGGAGGAGAGGATGCTTGGGGTGCCCAAAGCTGAGGAGCAGCCCAGGGGACTCCATGGCTGGCTTGGCTGCAGAAGGAAGCAGGGGCAGCGGGCAGGAGCAAGGGGGGGACTTATCCAAGGGAGGGGTCGGGTCCCCTTTTCACCAGTGTGGGCGCAGCCTCAGCCTGGCCAGGGAGGAGGCGCAAGAGCAGCCTAGTCTTTGGGAAACCGGAGCCTCTCAGTTCTAAGCCAATTCTCCTGCTCCAGCCCCTCCCCCCCGCCAGGATCCCTCCTCCCTCCCGCTGCTCCCCATTTGAAGGGTCCCGGATTATGCATTACCCCACTCCAGAGCATTTCAACCCAGCGCGAGGCCACCTAATCTTGATTGGGGAGCAAACCTCCTGGACCCAGCAAGCGGCCAGGGCGTCTGACCTGCTGCACCCCTTAAGCATTCCCCTCCCCCCCCCAGGTCTCATGGAAAGGCAAAATGATATGGGGAGGAAAGACCAGAAGTGGGACTCCTTTCCCTCTGGCTGTTTCGGAAGGCGTGGTGGCTCCAGGTGTTTGCAGTCTCCCCCGCCCCAACCAGCCTGCATGGGGCGTGTCCTGTGGCTTCCCCTCCCCCCCCAGGGCTGGCTCCAGGGAAGGCTGCTGTGGGTCAAGGAGCCTCTGATCCCTTGCCAGCTGCCCCACGCTTGGCGCTTTTCTTAGCCTGAGCCTGCGGGGAGCCTTCCGAACGAGCAGCATCTTGGGACCAGATGGCTTCCAGGCCAGGCAGGCGCTCCCAAGCCTTGTGGGATGTGGAGGGAGCCTACTGGGCGGCGAGCCATGTCTCCCGATAGGCCGTTGGGGGCAACAGGCTGCTTATCAGCTGCCCAAACCTGGAGGTGGCAGGCGGGGCGGGGAGCTGCTCTGGCCCCCCTCTGCAGGCCCCAAATGGGGAAAGTTGGTGACATCCCGTCCCCAGCCAGATCGATGAAGGGATGGGGCAGAGCCCATGATGGGGGGGGGAGGGCATCCATAGGCCAAGGTCCTCCAGCAGCTTCCCCGCAGCCCTGTGCCTTCCTCCTGGCCTGACCCGTTCAGGTCTCGGCCCCTAAGCCTAAGGCGAGCACAATGGCTGACGGCTAGTTCCAGGGCAGTGGAGAAAACCATGGCTGGATTAACCGCATGTGAATCAATGCCATCCTCACGAGGACACCTGGTAAAGTGTGGCGCTTCCCGAGACTGGGTCCATCCAGTCAGGGGTCTCCAGGGGCTTTGCTCACAGCCCTGGCCTGGACCCCCTGCCTCAGACGAGGGCGAGGCAGAGAGCAGGGCAGGGGCAGGGTTACCGTGAGGAGTGCTGGGGGCTGGGGGGGGGGCTCAGCCTCTCAAAGTGCAGAGAGAGTGGGGAGGCCTCTCCCCCTCCCTCTCTTTGCAAGCGAACTCACGGCCCTCCTCCTCCAGCTGCACATTCCAGAGTTGATCACCTGGGGAGCAGCAGCTTTCCTAAGAGCCCCACAGCCAAAGTTAATCATCTCACTTATTAAACGAGGCGACAGACAGACGAGCTGCCTGTGATTGCACGCTGGCTGAGGGGACAGGCAGGGGTTGGGGGCACACCTGAGCCGGCTGGGATCCGCCTTGCCTTCTCCAAGCCGGGCTGCCCATCCTTGCCAAGGATGCCTGTGTGTGCTTTGCCCTCCCCAGCGCTTGGACAGGGGTGGGCAGAGCCACAATTTTGGCGTCTGCGTAGGAGGAGCCCTCCTTTGCTGGCTTTCCATAAAATCAAAATCACATCCCCCCCCTCCCCAGCCTTGGAGGGGTCTGTGGAACGGCAGCCAAGTTAGACTGGGTGCCCCAAAGTGGCGGTGCATGCCAGCTGCTGGCGAATGGGGGGGGGGGAGAGAACGTTTCTTAGCTCCAAAAGGAAAGTCTGCCCAGCAGCCGCATGTCCTCCCAATAAGCCAGGGTCTCTTCTGCAAATGGCCAGCCCCCTCCTTTTGGTTCTCTGGTGCCCTCCCCGCTTGATCCCTGGAGATGACTGAATGCTGGCAGGACCAAAGGGAGGCTCTTTTCCCCTGGGAAGGAAGCCCGCTTCCATTCCTGCTGACCCCTGAGAAGGTGCATAGACTGAACCACGGGGTGTGTGTGTGTGTGTGGGGGGTAAAAGCCAGGATTGCCTCCCAGAAAAGTCCTGGGGTCAGGCAAATATCCAGAAGGACTTGCATTAGGAGAAAAGCTTGGGCAGGGGTGGCCCACGGGGGCTTTGGAAATGCCCTCGAGATCAGAAGTGACCCACCGCCACTCTGCTTTTCTGTCTGCAGAAGCTCCACCATGAGGCTCCCCCTGATCTGGGCACTGCTGCTTTTCCCAGCTGGAAGCCTTGCCCAGGGCTGCCCAGCCGACTGCCAGTGCAACCAGCCCCAGACCGTCTTCTGCATCGCCAGGAGCAGCCCTGCCATCCCACAGGGGCTGCCGCCAGACACGGCCCACCTGTACATGTTTGAGAGTGGTCTCCGCACACTGAGCGAGGACAGCTTTGCAGGGCTGCCCGCTCTCCGGCTCTTGGACCTCTCCCAGAACCTCCTATCTAGCCTGCCACGCAACGTCTTCCACCCACTGCCGGGACTCCACAATCTCGACCTGTCTTCCAACCAGCTGCAGGAGGTCACCAACGAGAGCTTCCATGGACTGCGCCTGCTGGAGCGGCTCTACCTGGATCGCAACCAGCTCCAGAGCATTCACCCAGCCGCCTTCGACTCGCTGGAAAACCTCCTGGAACTGAAGCTCCAGGACAACCAGCTGCAAACGGTGCCACCTCTCAACCTGCCCACCCTCCTGCTGCTGGACATCAGCCGGAACAAGATCACAGCGCTCGAGACGGGCACCTTCCACGTCCGGAGTCTCGAGTCCCTGAAGATGGCAGGGCTGGGCCTGGCCAGCGTGGATGAGGAGCTCCTGCAGAGCCTGCGCAACCTGCATGAGCTGGACGTCTCGGACAACCTGCTCGCCAGGGTGCCCGGGGTCCTGAGGCAGCTGCCCGGGCTAACCAGGCTCAGCCTGGCAGGGAACGGCCTGATCTCGCAGCTGCAGGCAGAGGACTTCCAGCAGCTCCAGCAGCTGCAGGAACTGGACATCAGCAACCTCAACCTCAACGGGCTCCCCTGGGACTTCTTGGCCTCCTTCCCCAGGCTCAGAGTGGTCACCGCAGCGGAGAACCCCTTCAACTGCGTCTGCCACATGAGCTGGATCGTCAGCTGGGCCAGGCTCAGCAAAGCCTCGCTCCGGAGGCCGGAAGAGACCCGCTGCCACTTCCCCCCAAAAAACGCAGGCCGCTTGCTTCAGCAGCTGGAGTATGCGGACTTTGGCTGCCCCACCACCACCACCTCCACCAGCACCCTACGGGCAACCAGCCCCAAACTCACCAGCCCCCTTCCCAGCAGCAGGCCCCTTCCCCCAGAGGCCGGCACCGCCCATCCCACTGCCAGGCGTGGCGGCCTCATGACCACGGCCTCGCCCGCCCCAGAGGGCCAGCCAAGCCCCGAGGCCCGGCTTTGCCCACCGCACGCCTGCCTTAATGGGGGCCTGTGCCAGCCAGGCCCCAACCGCCACCTGGAGTGCCTCTGCCCCCTGGGCTTCACCGGATTGTACTGTGAGGTGGACAGGGGGCAGGCGACCTCTCCGCCAGAGCCCACCCAGGCCAAGCAAATAGCCATCAAGCACGTGGGGAGCACTTCCGTCAAAGTGGGCCTGCAGAACTACATCCGCTCCAAGCCTCAGCTCAAGGGCATCCGCCTGACCTACTGGAACCTCTCGGGGCCAGACAAGCGGCCCGTCACCCTCAGCCTGCCAGCCGCCTTGGCCGAATACACGGTGCGGGCCCTGAAGCCCAACTCCTCGTATCACATCTGCGTTGGGGCCCTGGGTGACAAGGCCCCACAGGAGGAGCTCTGCGTGGAGGCCCACACGCTGCACCCAACCCACCAGCAGCACGCCCCCGTCACCCAGGGCAAAGGCCCCGACCTGCCCCTGGTGGTGGCGCCTTCTGTGGCGGGTGTCCTGCTCCTGCTGGGGGTGGCGGTCGCCAGCTCCTACTATGCACGACAGCGCAGGCGGCAGAGGAAGGCCCAGGCTGCCCCCGGGACCCCCAGCTCCGGTCCGTTGGAGCTGGAGGGGGTAGCGATGTGTGGGGAGAAGGGGGATCTGGTGACGCAGAGTCCTAAGACTGCGGCGCCCCTCAGCCTGGAATATGAGGTGCCTCTCATGCACCCCCATTTCACAGGCACTGCCCCCCCTCGGACCCTGGGCCCTTCCTACTTTTAGGGCCACTGAAGGACAAAGCAGGGTGTGGGTGGCTTCCTTGGTGCCAGTCTGGACAGTGTCCAGGGAGCGGCACAGACAGAGGCAAGGGGATCCCATGTGCCGGCACCCAAGTCCTCTGCCGAGGGCAGCCCAGCCCTACAGACCTATGGGGGTAGCTGTAAAAAAAACCACATGAAGGAGCAGAGCCTCTTCCAATAATAGAGGAAGAGGAGGAAGAGGAGACCACGTCCTCCGGGCACCCCAGCGGCTCCCAGGGGCTCAACACTGAAGCCTTAGTTGTCACTGCCTGGTCCCTTTCCTCCTAGGCAGTCACTTTCCTAACAGACTGATATGTTTTGTAAAATCAGATGATAAATGCTTTTGTAGAAAAATAAGTTTTGTACAGATTGTGCAGGTTACAAATGCTTCTGTAGAAAAATGTGAGTGTGAGCAAGAGAGCCTTGTTCACAGGCTGCACTTGCAGAAAAGGTGCACAATGCAAACACACAGCCTCCAGCTCTTACCGCAGGCGGAGAATACAGAATGTGCTGGAAGACACCCTCACACTGACCCTGTCCCTTTTGAGCCTGTCTGCCCCCTCCTCAACACACCAAGGCATCTGCTTGTAATGCCAGCCTTTTGAGCTGCAGCCCTGGGGGCCAAAGAGCTTCCACAGCACGGGGTCTTTGCAAGAGCCCCCCACCCCCCACAATGCCTTTCCCAAGTAGCTGGAAAGAGGCACCAGGAAGTCAGTTACAGCCCAGGCCAGGCAGGCCAATTAGGCCTCTGGGCCGGGGCATCCCCTGGCCCTTCCCTGTGCTTAGAAGGAGATGCAGTTTGGACTTAATGCTTGGACGAAACACAAGGTTGGATTCACAGAATGCAGTAAGCCAGGAGGGGGGCACGTAACTGGGCCTGATCCAGTCTTGCACGTTTCCATTGCTGGCCCAGCAGGGCCACGGTCTGCGTCCACAGGAACAGATCCATGCCCGAGTCAAGGAACCACATTCAGACCACCAAAAGTGGATTGAAAATTAGGCGCAGCCTCTGGGCTGCCCTTTGCTCAGCCTCTGCCAACCACATGGAGCCCGGCAGGCATAGTCAGGTGGTGCTTTGGACCCAGACGAGGGGGAGGTCTCTGTCCGAAGAGCAAGAGTGAGGGGGCCACCTGACTCCAGGCCTGGCTGAAGCCCTTCAGCTGGACAGGCACCAGTGGAAATGCCGCCGGAGCAGGCCAAGGCAAGGGCAGAGGCCTGCCCTACCATTTCCAGAGGATGCCCACTCCTAGAGGGGGAGAAGCCACCCCTTAAAGCGGGCCCCCCAACTCCAGCCTGACAGGGCCACTATGGCCTCCTACCGGCCGTCCCCCCTTTGGCAGCGTCAGCCACAGTTCTGCTCCGGCCAAGCCTGAGCGGTGTTTACACAGCTGCCTCTGCCTGGCCGGCCTTGGGTCCAGCCAGCTTCTCCCACCTCCCAAGCCTGTGGCTGCGGCTGCTAGATCAGGCAGGCACCACGTGGATCGCATTAGGGGATCCGCCTGCAATTCAGGCAGAGCGGTGACCCGGAGCTGCAACACCGCTCTCTCCTCAAGGCTGCAGGAGATGGGCACTCGGCCCTTGGAAAGCTGAATGTCAGCCCCACGACCAGACCCAAACTGGCTAAATCATGGCTGCTGGTTTGGAGCTCCAGGGGATGCATGAATGTACACAGTTGGATTCAGTTGGTAAATCGGGGCTAGTTCACAAATGGCTCTTGTGCTGGGGAACCCAGGCTGTGAGCAACACAGCCAAAACGAAATTCCCCTCCCTTTATCCTCTGAAGCCCCCCCCCCTCGATGCCTGCACAGCTTGGCCTGACTCCCAGCCTCCCTGCACTCCAGGTGGATTCTCTCCAGGGAGCTGCTGGCTGGTCAGGCCAGAAGAGCCTCTGGAGGAGGGGAGCAGTTGAAGCCCCTCTGCTCATCATGCAGATCTGACCCTTGGAGCCCAGAGCAAGCAGACACCCCCCCCCAGGAGGAGAAGGTCCTGCTGCTCTAAAGGGGCTCCGGGCAGGGGTCCTGAAGAGGTCAGAGCTCATCTGCACTCACCACCTCCAGAGTGGTCTCTCAGCTGCCCCAGGAACACCTTGGCAATGCCACCCAGGCAGATCTAGCAAGATGCAACCTCACACCACAAGTGGTAAGAGGGAAAGAAACCAGCTCCCTCCTGGACAGGTGGCACCTGCAGATGCATTTGCAGACCGAGCCAAGAAAACCATGGGGAGGATCCCAACAGCCACAGGGAAGGCTCCAAGGCCAGAAGAAACACCTCTGCAGCCCCGTTTAGGGAGCTCTAATCGGGTCAGAGGCCTGATCTGCTGACCAAGGTTTTTCCAGAGTTCAACCATCCGTTCGTTGGCAGGACAAGGCACCCAGCTCTCCCCAGCCCCATGCCAGCAATCATGTGCCAGAGGGCAGCTAATTCAGGAAAGGGGGCAGTGCACCAAAGCTGGACTGCCCTCCGGGGCCGGGAAGCAGCTGGACAGTCCCCAGGGAAGCCAGAGGGCCCCTGGGAGTCACTGGCCCACAGGGAAGCTGGGGAAAGTGGGCGGCACCGAGGAAGCTCCCCACAGGAACTAGCTGACCCACTGAATGGGCCCTTTGTCATCCCCAGCAGACTGTTCAAATTAACATCGCAGATTCCTGCAAAAACGGCTGCTGAGCAAATATTTTCCTTATGAGCCACGTGGATTTTCCAACCGCAGCCGAGAGGAGAAGTGGGGGGGTGGTGGTGAGGCAGGCAGCAGCCCTATGGCCAAGCCAAGCCAGTCCCACCCTGGTCTCCTGGCCAGCTCCTCCGGGCTTGGAAGGCAGGGAGCTCAGAGCTCGCCAGCCGCTTGAGTCACCCAGGGAGGGGAAAGGGCTGACTCCGCAGCCTCCAAGGATTGGGGGGGGGCAGAGCCCCTCCTCGCTGCACGGTTTGGCAGCAGAGGCTTGTGCCAGCCCTTCAGGGCCCCTGCTTGGGGGGGGGACGGACAAAAACATCCTCCCCAAGTGCCCCCTGGAAATGTTGCCGGCTATAGCCACGGGACAGGGACCAGGCCTGGCCGAAGGGGGTGCCAGCTGCTCATTCTTTGAGACCCTCCAGGATGGCCGGGACACAAAGCCTGCCGAGACATCCACGTTGGCGATGGGCTTCCTAGAGGGGTTGCCAACTGAGGCCCCCCCAGTCAGATAAGGCTCAGCTCCAGCACAGCCTCCCCAGGCAGGGCCAGATCTGTGAGATGAGGCAGCCTAGGAGGAGGAGAGGGGCTCCAGCCCAACACCCCCAGCCCTGGAGTTTGTCCACCCACCTCCGATGCTGTCAAAAGACAGCCCCTTCTCCCAACCCGGAAGGAAAGGTGGGTGGGAGCAGCTCCACCAGGCTGGATGGGAAGCCTGGCAGATTTTCTTGGCTGGGAAGTTCTTCTGCAAAATCTAGGGGGCAAGGCAGGCAGGGGGGAGCCAGGGCTGGAGCAAGGCCCCCCTGCGTCAGTGGGGCAGGCTGCTCTGGCGTGCCCACCAGCCCTTCCTGGGAGGGGGCCAGGGTTGTGCTAAGCCCCTAGCATTACCTGCACCACGTTCCCAGATCTCCTGAGCAACGGGGCCTGCTGCCCCCTGCGGAGCTAATATGCCCTTCGCTGAAGCTTCCTCCACTCCCAGAGTTGCCCTGGGAACCGGACAGCGGGGCGCTGGCGCTGAAGGGCTGAGGGCACAGCAGCCCCTGCCACAGAGGGGCTAGGTGGGCAGAGGGGCAGCTCACCGCAGCTGGCTCTCCTTGGCCGGAGAGCAGCCGTCAACTCCACTCTGTAGCCAAGCACTGAAAAGTTGTCAGAAAAGCAGGCCCAGCTCAGTTCCCCACTTGGGGGGAGGCGGGGGGGGGGAGAGGACAGAAGGAGAGAAGCCTGGCCCAACCATCCCTCAGTTTCCAGAGGGGCGAGAAGGGAGGCACACACCTCCCCAGCTAAGTAGCCTTCCAGAAACAGCCCCATTGCTGGGAAGGAGCTGCTTCCTCCCCCCTCCCCCCGGTCAGAATCAGCCCCTCGTATCCCGCAGTTATCAGCTTGATGGCAACAAGACGGCAGCCTTGCAAAACCTGCCAGGGGCAGGCAGATAAGCCGCACCAACCAGCCCCACGCATTCCTTGGCAGAGTTATCAGTGGTAGCCAAAACAAGCCGGCAACTTGGCATCACTTGACCCCTTCCTCCATGCTTGCAGCCGCCTCCTTGGACGGTCCCAGGAAATCAGAGCCTACCAGGAAGCGATGCCTCCCCCGCCTGAGTTGCTACAAGGATGTCACCCCACCCCAGGAGTGACTGATGCACCCTGATAAAGCCACTTGGAGGCCCCAAAGGTCTGGGGAAAGGCAAAAGCCGAAGAGGCCCATCCTGGTGACCTGGAAGGGTCCTAGAAGGGACCGTTTGAGGGGTGGCAGTTGCAATGTCCACATAATGTTTCTCCACATATTCCCCACCTCCTCTCGGAGTCAATGGGCCCAACTCTAGCCAGCTACTTTAAGCAAGGTCCTCTCTGCAACCCTGGCAGCGCCCCCCTCCATTAGAGGAGCTGCGTGTGCAAGGGCCAATCCAGGCAGGTGGGGCCAGGTGGCGTGGGGAGAAGCGGCAGCAGCCCTGGGGTCCAGCATCCTTTGGGCCAATCCAGCAGAATGCCGGCCTGGCCCCTGCCACTCTACCCCCTCTGCACCCCCTAACGCTGGGAGTTGCCGTGACCCCTTACCTGGGAGAGGCGTCCAATGTGATGGAGGTCAGGGAGCTGTTCAACCGGCGGCTGTCCCAGAGGCACACTTCCCGTTCCATCATCTGGAAGGGAGGCGAGGCTGAGGGGCTGCCTCAGAGGGACCCCAGAGCCCTGGCAGGCTGTGCCGGGGAGACGTCCTCTCCGGAGGGTGCATAGCGAGGGCTCCCAGCCTGTCAGGATTCGCCCCCCGCCCGAGCCCCCCAGCCCCCCAGGAGAGGCAGACAGAATCCCCACCTGGTTGGAGCCCACGGAGAGGAAGCAGCCTTCCGCGTTCACCCACAGCAGCCGGGCCTCCCTGCCGCCCGTATGCGCCAGGACAGTCTGTGGGGAGAAGACAAAGGGTTGGGGGGGCTACCTTCCAGATTCCTACTAGTGGGGAGAGGCAGAGGAGACCCTTGGAATGGGACATTCCCCCCCTCCAGTGAGTTCCTTCAAATCAGTGCCTCCATCCAGTCTGGAGTCAGGGAGGACACCAGTTTGGGGCAGTGCCCCCAAAGGCTCCTGATTCCTTGGGCTGGCATTGCACTGCAGCTCTTCCAGATTGCTGGATCTTGGGCAGAAGGAAGTGGGTGTGGTGGTGCCTCCACCCCCATCCCCATAGTGGTCAGCTGCAACTCTTAGTTGCTGAGGGGACTTTGGGAGCACCTGGACGGGCAGCTCTGGTATTCCCAGCCCAAAGAAGTTACACAGCGGTTCCACTTGGCTCTCCTTAATGCTGCCGGAGGACAAGAGGGTTTCAGGGAACACTCTTCATTTGCACTGCCCGGTGGGGGAGACGGACATAAAAAGGACCTCGGCCTCTCCTCAGATGGTTGGAGGGTCGGTCAGGTTCCACCCAGATTAAGGACTGCAATCCACTGGGGGGGGGCATTGAGCTGCTTTTCAACTCCATGGGAGATTTGCGGGGTGCTCTGCTGGGAGCTGGGAGGTTTGGGGGACAAACTGCACGCAGGAGGCAAGAGCAGCATTTCGGCTGCCCTCTCTCGGACCAGGAAGGCCCAGGCGGCCATTGCTGATCCAGGCCGAGCCCTTTGGGGTGCCAACACCTGAAAAGGGCCTCTTGTCTCCCAGCTGCAGGGACCACAACCGGCCCTTTGGGGACACCACCCTGGCTGTGCTCTCCAACCCCCTCCTTCCCAGCCCGTTCTTCCTGGCCGATGCTAGTGAAGAGAATGGTGCCACCCCCATTCGCTGGGGGGCAGACCTTGGAGAGAGACCCATGCAGGCTGTGCTAGGAGAGCTAGAGGCTGGAGGATCGAAAGGCTGCTGCTAAGGTGGCCCAATGCCCAGGGCCCAATCCAGCCATGTCAGACCCTCCTACCCAGGAAGAACAGACAGCCAGACTCTCCCCATCTGTCCCATCTCCCTCAGCCACGGAGCAAAGCAGGAGGGAGGAAACAGACATTCCGCTGCTTGGAAGAAGCAGAGCCTCCCTTCCCCCCCCCCAGGTTTCGGNCCCCCTTCCGCCCCCGCTGCTCTCCTGCACTGAACCGTCCCCCAGGAAAGCTCTGAGACTGACAGCAGAGATGACGCACGCACGCAGGTCCCTCCATTTGGTGGGGAAACAGGCGGGAAGTGGTAACTTCCAGACAAAAGGAAGGCAGCCACGTCAGCACTGCATGGAGAGGAGGGGGAGCAGCCCCCCAACCTGCCTCCCCAAAGAAAATCATCAGCTGCTCGACTCACAGCCGGCCTGGAGCTCAGCGGTTTGTGACTCCCGGCCAGCAACGTCTTTTGGCTGGCCACGGCTTCCTCTGACCTCAGCCCCCCTCCCCCCTGCTTGGCTAACTCAGGGGAGCCTCCACCCTTCCCCACCCTCCACAGGCAGCCTGCAGCGCAAGGCTCAAGACACCCCCATGCCTTTTGGCTACAGAGCCCCCAATGAGCCCTCCTTCCCCTGGGGCCCTTGCCAGAACAGTCCTACTCACAGAACGGGCCTTGGGCAAGCAGGAAGAGAGTGGGGGGGGGTGCAATGACCCCCAAGCAGAGCAGAGCTCCGACCACCACCTCCGCTGTGGCTTCTCTGCCCCTGCACCACTCTCCCAGATGTGCAATGTTGGGGGGGGGAGAGATGCACCAGGAGGGGAGTCTCTGGCCATCCCAGGGTAGAGAGCAGGCCATGGGGTGGCACTGTAAATAGGGTCCCCGAATGCAGGCTGGCTCATTCCTGGCTTCCCACGGCCTCCTTGAGAATCAAGAACCGGGGAGAGTCTGCCCGTAAGTCTACAAAGGGGGGCCGTAGCCTGACCTCAGGGGGCGTCTGCGTGGTCCTATTTCCAAGCAGTCCCACTCCCAGCTCTGGACCCTGGGCAGCAGCTTGCAATCCTCTTGCAATCTGGGAGCTGAGCCCAGACTTCCAAGGCGGCTTCCCCTTGGCACCCATTCACCCCTGGAGCTGCTTTACGGACCGGCCTTCCTGCCGCCTCCTCTTCCTGAAAATTACCCAGGTGTGTGTCTGTGTGTTAGATGGAACTGGATGGTGTCAGTTGTGTGGAGTCTGCCCCAGATGGGTCCTCTGCCCTCCCCCCTTGGCACCCCCCCTAACCCCCAGATACTCTACCTGGCAGGCCACCGACTTGGCCCGTGGGTCAAAGATGTGCAGCCTTTTGTCCTGCGGAGCAAAGGGAGGCCCAGTGGTCATCAGCTCAGCCCACTGCTCTGCCCCAGCCCCACAGCCCCCCTCCCAACCCTGGGCATGGTCAGCCAGGCCAGAGAATGTGGGAAGGGGAGCTAATCCCTGATGCTGCTGCCAGTAGGATGGGGCGGGGGGGGTCAGGCAGCTGTGCAAGTGCCTGCTGATGTCCTGGCCTTTGGGGAAGCATCCACTTCTGGCCTGCCCATGGGTCGGGGGGGGGCGGAGTAAAGTGCCCCAGATTGTCACAGCAGCCCGATTGATGCCAGGCCAGGTCTCCACAAGGCTGCAGAGAGGGGCAGGGATGACCTTCTCTTTGCAGCCCTGCCCGTTCTTGGTTGGGATGGGCCTGGGGGCCCCAAGGAGACACCACTCTCCTTGGGGGACGCAAGCATGGGGAAAGAATGTTCCTTCCCAAGCAGGCACCCCCAGGGCCTCGCCCATCATGCAGCTGGCAAGAGAATGCAGCGCAGGGACCCCTCTGAGGCGCCACTAGATGGCAGCCAAGGGCAAGCGGCTGCTCACTGCCAGGGTGCCAACACCACGGCATGGAGCACAGCGCCCCCTGGTGTCCACCTGCACTCAAGAGCCAGCTCCTTGTTTTGGCCTCTGCTTCCCCACAGCACTCACCTGGCAAGAAGTGCCCAGGAGCGACCCGTCCGGCTTCCAGGCCAAACTCTGCACCCAGTTCAGGTGAGGCTCCAGCTCTGAAGAGAAGAACGAAAGGGGCCTGGTGTTGTGCCCTCCGGGACCCGCCAGGACCCTGCTTGGACCCCCCAGATCATGAGGAGGGCTCCCCAACTCAGGCCATGAGGGCTGCCTAACGTGGCAGAGCGGCAGCCTCCCCGGCTTGAAGGGGGGCTGATGCTGCTTTCCAGGGAGGGGCCTTCCCTCCAGCCCAGATCTCTCCAAGCCACAATTATTGATCTTGATTTACTGACAAGTGGCAGGGCTTACACAAGATGCCAAAGGGACCCCCCCACACACACACACTTTGCATGGAGACAACTGAGCAGCTGAAGTCCTGCTCAGCTCCTTCTGGGTCATTTCCCTCTGACTCGGAGCTTTTCCGCCTGCTGCCCCTCCTTCCCACTTCCACATCAGTAGGGCTTCACCCGCAATGCTGGCTCCCGTCCCTGGGGCAGGGGCTGGGGCAGGGGCCCCTGAACCGGTTCAAGGGTGCACATGTGGCGAGCTACGATCCCTCCAGCTGCACCAGCCGCCTTCTCCGCAAGGCAGCAGCCTGAGCAATTCCAACGTTGCCACCCCTCCCCCCGCCAGCCTACTGCTGCTCCTAGGAGGAGCACAATCCTCGGGAACAAAGCCCTTCCTGTCCTCGGCCCAGAAAATGCCCCATCTCCTTCCGCCTTCTGAAATCAGAGTGGCAGCGCCCAGGCAGAAAGCCGCCACAGGGCCCACGAGGTTGCTTGGCAACGGGCTCTCTGTGGTTCTCACGCCTGCCTGGCTTCTCCTCTTCTTGTGATTGCCACGGCCACTCTTCCTGACTGGAGGCTCGCCTGCCGCCCCTCTTTCTGGCCACCTTCCCCCAGCATCTACCCGTGTGGGCAGTGGTCCGAGAGGCCAGCCTGTTCCAGGAAGGGAGTCCAAAAATGCAGCCCCTCAGCTCTGCTTCCACAGAAATTGGCCAGGTCCTCTGGGAGGACCATTGCCCGGGGGGAGCCTGGCCAGGCATGCGGGAGCAGCTCTTGGTGCTTGCTTGGGATGGGCAAAGGGAAGAGCTCCAGACGGGCAGAGAATTGGGCAGCACGATGAAAGCACAGGGCAGAAGGGGCTGGCCTGGGTAATGGCTGCTCCGCTTTCCCCGGGGCCATCTGGTCCCACCCAGGATCCCTGGCATCTCCCAGCCCACCCTGAGGGCAATCAAAAGGCGCCCACTAGGATCGTACCAGTAAGGATCTGCTGCTGCTCCACATCCCAAATCTTCACTGCCTTCCCGGCCGCACTGGCCAGGACACCATCCGCCGTGGGGTGAAAGAGAAGCACCTCCACCCGGCTCCCCTCTGGCCCCAGCGTCACGTGGGGGGAAGATGAGAGGTCTTGGCCAGACTCAAGGAGACGCCACACCTTCACCTGCAGGAAAGAGACCACTGGAAGCTCAGCATCTGCTCTCAGGACTCAGGGGACGCCAGGCTCCCTCAGGGGCAGGCAGGGCTGAGGGTGAGGGCAAAGCCCTCAGTGAATGCACTTCGGTGCCATCCCTCTTTCCCTCTGCACCCATCCCAGTTCGCCCAGGAACCACAGGGAGAGGGACCTTCGGGGGGGGGAAGCTAGGCAACGGATGCTGCACTTACAACTTCATCTGCTGATCCGGTGGCCAGCAGCTGCTGGTCAAAGGGAGAGAAGTCAAAGTCTGTCACCACATCTGGGAGGAGAGGAGAGGAGAGGAGAGGAGAGGGAAGGGCAGCACCAGAGAAGCAGGCAGCCAAGGCTGTGGGCGCTGCTTCTTCCCCTGAGGAATTGCCTCCCAGCATGGGACGGGACGGGGAGGACTGGAACTGGAGGGTGGCAGTCACTCTTTTCTCTTCTCGCTTCTGCAGCCAAAGGGTCATCACAGAGCCTGCCCTTGGTTCCTGGCTGGGGCTTCTGGGCTCGGGCCTGGACCGAGGGGGCCTTTGGCTTCTGCAGAGGCGCAGATGTGGTGCCATCACATCTGACAGCAGGTTTTCCACTGCAGCGCAGAGCCAGCTGGGCTTGAAGAGGGGAACCTCCCGAGGGCTCTTTATCCACCCCAAGCAAAGGGGCACAGCTTCCCCCAGCCAGTGCCCCGCCCCCATGGCCATTCAGTCTGACACCAAATCGCCCACTCTGTTCCACCCAGCGGGATGAAATTGCCTTTGTCTGGGGGGCTTGGGCGGAGGAAGGTCTGATCCTGCTATTATTTGATTCACTCTGCCATTTTCCATTTCTGACAATTGCAGTCGAGAAGGCACAGCCAAGACCCCTGCCCGTCGTGCTATGGGCACCCACAATCCAGCAGCTCCCCTTCCTGCTCGGGTTCCCTATGTGTGGGAGGATTTAGCCCCCGACCCTTTGCTTTCACATGTGGGTCTGTGTGCCACAGTAACTAAGCCCTTTGAGGCTTGGGCACGATGCATCATTTTCTCAGTTCCAAGGGGGTGGGAGCGAGCACAGCCACCCAGCAGCGCCTCCTGCTTCCCCCCCCCCTTGAGCTGCAGTTGACAGAGATATTGGATTGCAGAGCCACCAGTGCAAAGTGCCTCCCCCAGGAAGGAGAGCAGCAGCTTCCCACTGTGGGCTGGCCCAGCGAGGCTTCCGAGACCAGGGGCTTCATCCTCTGAGACAGGCAGGCAGTGCAGCTGTCGGATTCCAGCCTCTGTCCGGATTATGGCTTCCAGAGGGCAGGCGCTGAGCTGGCAGCCCACAGTCCTGGGCCCATGCAGGTGGGGGTGCAATACCCCTGACACGCCCTCTGGATGAGCGTGTAGCAGAAGGAGCCCCCCCCCCATGTGGATGTCTCAGAAGTCCTGGGCAGGCTGGCTTCTGCTTCTACAATGCCCGCACATCAGGCTAAGTGTGAAACTCCCACCCTCATCCACAAGCAGGGCCGGATTGCCCCTGGCTCAGAATCTGTCAAAAGTAGGACAAGGCTGGGGGGAGGGGGTGTCAGAGTCACGTGACACCCTTCCTTTCAGCAGCTGTGCAAGAGAGCAATTGCAACAGCAACAGCTTGTCTTAAGCAACTGGCCAGCAGATAGCCTGGTTCTCGCTTCCTCTATATAGTTTTTTTCTCACCCGAGCAGTAAACTTTTCCTTTCTCTGCATGGGAGACCTGCCCGTTTCCCCAAAAGGCCGCCCCTGCAGCTTCTCTAGCTCACCTGAATGGCAGTGCAGATGAGAGAGAACTCTCTTGATCCCCTTTGGGCTCTCCAGGGGCACAGCACCTAGCACGCCTGGCAAAAGCAGAAAAACATCATGAAGCCAGCCCTCTGAGCAGCCCACCTGCTGGGCAGAAGGAAATCTCTCCCTGGTTTGCCTTCCACTCACAGAGCTGCCCTGAGGCTGGACAGCTATCGGTAGGTAGGAGTCGGTTTTGGAAATCTTGGCTTCTGGCCAGACCTGGCTCAAGGTGGTCACTACACAGCAGGGAGGCACCAAGTGCTGGGGAGAGGGCTTTCCTTCCTGGCCCCACCCAACTGAAGCCAGTCCTATTGGGCCTCTGTGCCAATCAACAGGAGATGTTTGACTTTTCAAGATGGGGGGGGGGGAGAGCAGAAAACAAGACAAGCTCCCTGCTAGAGAGAAGAGCAGAAGGGAAAGAAAACTCCTCCCGAGCCGGGCCAGTTGGAGGGGAGCCTCCCCACCCTCAGCAGGGACACTTTGCCTGGGCCACACCCAGAGGGTTTTTGCAAACTCCTTGCCAGGTCAAAGTGCAAGCGCAGGGGCTGGGCGGGGCGGGGCTGGGCTGGGCTCCTCTTACCTGCCAAGTCTGTGCTGAATGCGATCCAGCGGGCGTTGGCCTTGATGTGGGGGTTCCCTGAAGGGCAGCTGCTTTGGAGATCTCCAATCCAGGCCTGTTGCACAGAGAGGAGAGCAAGCTGGGGGAGGAGAAGGGGAGGAAAGGCCTCCACAGACCCACATTGTTCCACAAGTGGGTCAACAACCAGAAGGCAGTGGGAGACATCTGGCCCTGAGCAAAGGGCAGCTTTCTCTCCAGGGAGGACTAAAGCAGCAGAAGTGACCGGGGCACAGCCAAGGACAGGGAGAAGGCGCTTCTGGACAGAGCTGGCCAAACTGTCCAGAAAGAAGGAACCAGAAAAGCCTCCTTGTCAAACTGCAGCCGCTTCCCTGGACTCGCTGTGGCTGGAGCTCTGCCAATGGGCCTCTTATGCCAACATGAGGTGTGGCTCCCCATTCTTTCTTTGAACCCCCATCCCAGACCGAGATTTTATTTCACTGCATAAGGCTGCCCAGTTCAGACCTCTCCCCTCGCCCTCAGCGTTTCCCTGAAGCAGCTTCCCAGGGAGACGGAGACTGGCTCCGCCCGGCTGGCATGGTGGGGAAAATGGCCAGGCCAGCAAATCCCAGGAGGCCCCGTGCTTGCCCGCCGGCCGGGCCAGGCTACAACACGGGAGAGCGTCTATGGAGCACAGCCCCGGCCTGGCAGAACCGCGGGGAAGCTCAGGTGTTTGCTGTCGCAGGCGCCCCCCCCCGCGGGGAAACGGAAGCCCCGAGAACAAAACACGTGTCAAATCATAAAACGGAATTGTTGCAAAAATAGCGCTTCTGGCATTTCCTCTGCAGCCGGAAGCTTGAGCGGCAAAGGCGGCTCCGCTTAAAGAGGCTCTTCCGAAGCTTTTTCCGCCGCCGAGATGAGAGCCGATCCGCCCTCCCTAGCCAGGGGCTGCCCGGGCGACGGGCCGATGGGATCCGCCTTCGCAACCAGGAGATGCTCGGCGCATTCCCCGCTGCTGCTCGGCCTCCAAACTCCGGCAGCTCCAATTCCTGGCTGCAGCGAAGGCGGAGAGACACCTGCCGGGCGGCCCCAGCCCAGTTGGCACCGGGGATGCGGCCCCAGCCCAGCCGGCCCCTTAGCAGCGAGGGGCTGTTGGGGAAGCCGCCTTGCTCGCCCCCCGACCGGACTAAATTTGCAGGGCGAGGCTTCCCCGGATGCAGTCACGGCAACTTCCCTTCGGCTCGTCGGAGCCTCGGCGGCCCCGGCCTCAGCTCCCCTAGGCAAGGCCTGACCGGATCTCGGGAGGCGCCCACGCGAGCGCGGCTCAGCCCGGCAGCCGGGCGGCGCCTCCGGAAGCGCCGGCGTCCCTCTTCGGTGGGATCGCTGACAGAGGCCGAGGGCTGAGCCGCTCGCTTCCTCCCGATGGAGCCCGAGCCCAGCCGGTCGGGGGTGGGGGCGGGGGCGAGCAAGGAACCGCCGCGTCCANCACGGAGGCCCCGCCCACGGCCCCGCCCCCACGGCCCCCAGAATTCTCCGAGGGGAGGGGCCGGCCGCGACCGGCTGAGCAACGCCGCGCTCTCCAAAGCCGAGCCCTTCCCCGGCTGCGGGGGCGGAAAGGGCGCCCTTTCCCCTCCGGCGGCGGCGGCGCCGACCAATAAGCCAGGCAGAACTAGCGCTTTATTGGTGAGCAGCTGGTCGGGCGCCGGCGGGGGAGCATCCCGGTGGGAGCCCGAGGGGACCGCCCGGGCTTCTTGCGGGACCGCGCTGAGCGCTCCTCCCGGCAGCTGCGAACTGGCCAACCGCAGTGCCGGCCAGGCTTCGAGACCGCCTGAGGAGCCTCGCATCGGCGGCTTCTTCGAAGTCCTTCCTCGCCGCCTCTCCTCGCCTCCTGCCACTCCGCGTCCCGCTCACTCTGACGGCTTCCCCCAGCCCTCCCCCTTTTATTCGGGTTTCCCTCCAGGCCAGCCCTCGGCTGATCGGCGGCTGGGCTCTGGGACTCTTTCATTGGCTCTCGGTCGGCTATTTCAGCGGCCCTTCGGCCCCGGGGAGACCAACGGCCAGGCTGCCTGAGGGCTCCTCCAGGCCGGCTTCTCCCGGGCTACAAAGGATCGCGTCTGTCCGAAGGGCGGCTTGGAGCCCAGTAGGGGCCACCCAAAACCCCCCTCCGCGGTTGATTCCCGCCCACCGTCCAGACGCTCCGTCCCGAGACGGCCCTACGGCTCTTCCAATGGGGCCCCTCCCCCACTAGAACTCCCTTCCACTATTGGCCCCGAACTCGCGAAGCGGGATTCTCCCCGCTCCGGCAGGGAGGCTCGTGGCGGGAGGCGAGCAGAAGCTCCCACCTCTCCCGGGCAGGAGAGCAGCTGCCGGCCTCGCGCGGCCCCTGTCTCGGCCATGCCCTCCGCTTGGACCGGCGGCGCTCCCACTCTCTCGGACCGAGCTTCAGAAGGGGGCGGCGCCTGGTCTCCGGCTCTGCTTCCCTCCACCCAGCCCTTCTCCGGGGGCTGCGGCCGAAGCGGCTTTCCCCGCACCTCTGAAGGACGCCGACGAGGGATCTCGCTCTGGGCCCCCGCGACCCCGGCCCAGCTCCGCTTCGCGGGAGCCCCGTGTGTGGAGGGGGATGGCCGGGCAGGGGCGCAGAGCCGGAGTCCAGAGCGCACCCACGTCCAGACGGTCGCTCGGAGCGGATTAAGGCTCACTGGTGCCCTAAGCGCTGACAAACCTCGGTGCCCCCCCCCTCCTTTGTACATACTGTTGTGCGTACTGGGTTTCCCCCCCTCAACCTTGTGGCGCCCCCTTTGGGCCTGGTGCCCTAAGCACGTGCTTAGTCCGCTTAATGGTTAATACCCCACTGGTCGCTCCGGATACGCACCCTTGAGCCTCGCAGACGCGAAACCCATCCCCGCGCCTAGACCGAGAACAGGGGGGGTACTAGGACCCAGGAGCAGCCCGAGCTTCGCGTCGGCGGGATTGACCTCTGAGAAAGGTCGGCTGCGCCCTCCCATACCACGGGCGGTGCGCTTGCGCACTCGGACTCCCGGCTCACCGGGCTGAGGAGCGCAGGCGCACTGCGACTGAACAACGCAAGATGGCGGCCGGGTGCGTCTCACGCTGGCTGGCGGAGGCGGCAACCGCTGCCGGGAGCTGCCGGGCGGGCGGC
>QLTV01001126.1:556583-585058 GCA_003457575.1 Thermophis baileyi
GGCTCCCGGCTCGCCCGCCTCCGCCCCCCGCGCTGCGTTCCGGGTCTCCTAGCAACCGGGAGAAACTTTCCCGCGAGCAGAACGCCGCCGCCCGCCGCTGATGCCGGATCCCGGCCCGGGGCCGCCTGCGAGCCGCGAGCCTCCCCAGGGCAGCGGGACCATGAGCCGCAACCTCTCCTTCGTGGAGCTGATCAACCTGGCCATCGGGACGCCGGAGCTGGGCAATGTCAACTTCAACGCGCTGCACCTGTTCCTGCACAGCCTGGTGGAGCACCTTCGCCTGCAGGACGTGAGGAAGGAGGTGGCGGAGGAGGAGCTGGAGTTCATCAAGGCGCCCCCCAGCTCCGGGGCCTCCGCAGCCACCTCAGCCACCGAGACCCTCCCCGCGGTGCAGAAGTCCAGTTCCATCTTCCACCAGATGCAGGAGAGGATCACCGCCATCGAGAGGCAGCTCCGGTTCCTGAATGAGCCCCCCGACACGGTAGAGCTGCTGGCCCGCAGCCAGGGCATGGGCCAGCCCGCCCTGGACATGTGGCAGATGATGCAGCTGAAGAAGAAGATGGAGCTGAATGAGGAGGGAATGACCAAGGTAACCCCACTCGCCCTGCCCTTCGCAAGCAGGCGGCAGGGCCCCAAACCGCACTACCTCCAGGCTTCCAGTCAACGCTCAGCTGCCCATCCTCACCTGGAGTTCCCCGGAGCTCTGCTGCCCATTGGGCAAAGAGGTTCACAGATAGAGAATTCCTTGCTGGGTGAATAGAGGAGAGGCTCTGAGCAACCAGAAATGGGGAACACGCCCCGTGGCACTTTTGTGTCTGAGGACGGCTTCCTCCCTTTTCTGCGACTCGCCCACTGCTTCCCCAGCACCCCACAATCACTTCCACCATCTCTTCCTTTCGCCATTTGAGTTCCGAACGTTGAGTAAATCCCCACAGAGGCAGGGTTCTTCTCTGGGCAGTGCTCTAAATTCCTATTCCCCGACCTTCCTCCTGGTCAAGCAGCTGTGGGCTGCTCAGGCATAATTAAGGGATCTGAGGTTTCCTATCTAGTTGTGGGGCCACGAAGGTTCTGAGAATGAAGGCGTGCCCCCCACCCGCCCTTTCCCTAGATTGCAACAACCGTATGAACGGCCTGCAAGCAGTGCAGAATGTCCGTCGGCCACTCGTTGGTCTTTGGCCCTCTGTGACGCCTCCTGTTTTCCCATTCAGGCCATGAACACGTTGCAGGACCTGCTGAATAGCATTTGCTCTCTGAAAATCGCCACGGAGGGCTTTCAGCAAGAACTGGGGCAGCTGAAAGAAGACGTTGCCCAGGTGAGCGGTCCTGAGGGAGAGAGACTCCGGGCTTGGGTCCAGAAGGTGCTTTTGGTGATTCTCGCTTTCCGGCTGCAGTTCTGATGCTGGTTTTGCTATTAACAGATCAACGGAGAAGAAATGAAAGAGCGGCTGCTGTGCCTCGACAAACAGGCCAGGATGATGGAAGAAATGAAGGAGCAACTGGTGAGAGAATCCCCAACCCTCACGCCCTTGCCACTCCCTTGGTGCCCCCCAGGCCCATTAACCCAATGCCCTGCCTCTCTCGCCTCTCCGTTTGCCCCTTGCAGCCACCCCTGCTGAACCTGCTGGCAGAGGGAGCGGGGCAAGGCCTTCAGATGGGCAGGCAGAGCATCAGGGAGTGCAGAAATGGGAGTGAGATGATGTAGTGGAACTTCAAGGACACCCCCCCACACACACACACACTTCTTCAAAGGCTGGCTGGGCCTCAAGAGCATTTAGGCGGTTACTGTACGCACCAAGAATGACAGAGTGGCACTTCCATAGGGGGCACCTGAAACTTTAATGAAAAAGATACATAACCTCTTTAATGTATAGGGCTTTCTGTCCAGTTTTGGGCACCATTCTCCCTTCCTCAGTACCCCTTTCTCCCCTCTCAGCCCCTGGACAGACGCTCTTGGGCTTTGCAGACAGGCCCTGGGAGGCTCCAGTCCTCCTCTCAGCCCCTGTTTAAGACAAGCCTCTGCTGCTTCTGAAAGCAAAGGTTTGCCTTGGCTGCCCCCTCCCCAACGGGATCAACCTTCTCCTCCCCCCCCCCCGGCGGGCACAGGGCCTCGTAAAGGAAAGGGTCAGCCTGTCTGCAAGTGCCTCGAAGGTGGTGTCCTGGAGTGCCCTTTGTGAGACGCTCACCGGCAAAGTGAGTATGGCTGAGTTGCACCCTCACCCGGAAGGCCCAGATGGGGCACCTGGCATCTCTCTGTGCCTGCCTAGTTCCCTTGGCATGATGGGAGCAAGCCCGCCAACACACAGGTGAGTCAGTTCGCATCCTTAGACAAATTGGATCCTCTTGACTCACCTGGGAAGGCAAAGTGCAGCAAGAATGGGGTGGGTCTGGAGGCCAGGACCTCCCTTGCTCGGGTGAGGAAGGTGGTGGGGGGCAGTCCCTGCAGCCAGCTTCTCCCCTCCCCCCCCCACTGCTGATGCCCTACGGCTGAACAGCAGAAATGCCCCTTTTGGAGGAGACTCCTTCCTGCAAGGCACAGCCACCCTCCTGCCCACTCTGGCATTTCAGACCTTCGAGGAAGAGGAAGGGGACAGAGAGGAAGAGGACTGGGGCAGAGAGGAAGAGGAAGCGGGCAGAGAAAAAGAGGACCGGAGCAGAGAGAAAGTGGACCGGGGCAGAGAAGAAGAGGAAGGGGGCAGAGAAAAAGAGGACTGGAGCAGAGAGAAAGAGGACCGGAGCAGAGAAAAAGAGGACCGGAGCAGAGAAAAAGAGGGCCGGAGCAGAGAGAAAGAGGGCCGGAGCAGAGAAAAAGAGGACCGGGGCAGAGAGAAGACATCTCGGGAGATCCTGGCTATTCTGAGCCAACTGCCCGAGAAGCACGAAGCTCTCGTGAAGCACATCACTCAGCTGGAGGCCCAGTTGAAGTACCCAGCAGGCCCTGCAGGTGAGCCTGAGGATAGCACCTATGGGGGGCCCAGCTGCTGCTCCCTGGGGGGAATTGGGATGATGTCCAGCTAGGGGCGCTGTCTCCTGGCCCTCAGAATGAGGCCCTCTATCTGACTTGAGGTCCACAGGCCAAGAATCAGGTGGGCTCTTGTTCCTGCTTAATACATCTTGGGGGTTCCAGCCTCAACGCCCCTCCCCAGGCTGGTTAAGTCTGAGCAATCTGGCACAAGTCCTTTTCTCCCCCATTTCTAGCTTTTGAAATGCCTCCCGAGCTGAAGTCACTGCTGGAACGGATGGAGATATTGCAAACTCAAAGCCAGCAGGTGCCCCCGGGAGCATAGCCTGGCAGGGGATGGGCATGGGGGGGGGCCCTGAATGAATGTATTTCCACAAACGCACAAAGCCAAGCTACAAAGAGAGAGAGAGAGAGAGAGAGAAAGAGAGAGATTGTCCATGGGGGGGGGCGTAGGATTTGCAGGACAATAGAAATTTAGGGACAACGTGTTAAGGGGGCAAATCTCACCCTATGGTCTGGACATGCTCAACAGCCCACTGCCACTGAGGGGAGGAGGAGGGCATGTCCTCCATGATGGCAGTCCGGTGGGGAAGAGGTTCTCGGTGGAAGCCCCCTTTGCCCTGGGCAACAGACAGACCCCAAAGTGCTTTCAGAATCCTGCCTGTTGGAGGCCTTGAGGCTCCTGCCTGCAAGAAAAGCCCGTTGCAAATCAGGTCTGGGTTTGCCCAGGCGCCGCAGAGCATCCGCCTGGACCTCTTCAGGGAAGGTGCTGGTCACAGCAGTGGCTGGGCTCGGGCCAAAGTTGCTGGCCACACCAGGGAGCGGATGGAGACGGCTGGCTTCTTCCTCAGGGAAAGGAGTCACTGCAAGAGACTCTGGAGCAGATGGAGAAGCTGAGGGAACAGTTTGAAAACCTGCAGCAGGGCGTGGAGAGGTTATCCAGGAGCACCACGGAGATGCAGGTAAGGGGCTGTACGGCCACTCAGTGACCGGCCACAGCTTGTGGCTGGCGGAGAAGCAGGGAAGCAGCCCAGGCAGTTTGAGCAGGAGGAAAAAATGGGGTTTTTACTCCCTCTACAGATCATGCGCAACCTGTTGCATCAGTTGGAGGTCAAGAAAGCCGATAAAGACTCGATCCAAGAGGAGATGAATGTGGTGAGGAGTCCCTGGGAACTGGAGTAGACGATCTTTCCCCCACCCCATTCAGGTCTCTGGTGTGGAAAAGAAACCGGGTTGGATGAAGCCTCTGGTCGCTTCTTTCCAACCTGAAGTCAGCCCGGTCTCAGACAGAAGAGAGATCCCAGGGATTTCGGCATGTCTGCTCCAGGATCACCAATGATTAAGTGAAGTCCTGTCACTATCCATGTAAAGGAAATGTCTTTCTTAAGAAAAGAGGCCACTTTTTCCAGATAGAGGCAGTCACGGGGCTTCTGTGCCTTTAAGGGGAGGACATTCAACTGGTCTAGCTTCCTTTTGGGCCTGCATACGCCCCAGCAGCAACTCAGGGAGTTGATTCCCTGCCTCGCACCTTCAGTCATTAAAAGCACAGGAGCCCTTCTGGAAGCAAAAGGCACTTTCTCTCCCCTCCTCACCTGGGCAGTGGCTGTCAGGAAATCTGGGTCCAAGATCTATCCACATTGGGGGGGAAATTGGAGGTTTTTCTCTCTTGGCCTGGTGATCTCCCCTGCCCCCCTCTGCCAGCTCCTGGGGTTCAGAGCAGCGGTGGGTTGCTCCCGGTTCGGACCGGTTCTTAGAACTGGTAGCGCTGGCGGCGGGAGGCTCTGCCCACTCACCCCGGATGCTTCTGCGCATGCGCAAAATTATTTACAACCCACCACTGGTTCAGAGAGGACCTGCTTTGTCTGCCCCAGAAAGCTGACAAGAGCGCGCTGGAGGCAATGGTGAACCACGGGCAGCTGCAGCTGGCCACCAGCCAACTCAGCGAGATGATGCAGGATCTGCTGCAGAAGATGTCCCTGCAGGACAAGGACTGGCAGAAGGCGCTCGAGAAGCTCTTTGTGGACATGGACTGCAAGGTGACCCCTCCCTGCCCAGCACCCCCCCCCCCCGGGGGAACCTTGGCTGCCACAAAGCAGACCTCTCCTGCCCAGCGAGACAGCCCACTCAGCCACCCTTGCTGCCCCACAGCTGGACCGCTTGGCCCTGGACCCCGTGAGCCGGCAGCTGGAGGAGGTGTGGAAGTTCATCAAGAAGTACCTGAGTGAGGGGCCCCGCTTTGATGCCGACAGCGCAGCTGGCTTCAAGAAGTGAGGAGGGGACGGCGGAGCCCAGCTGGGGGGGAGGGGCGTTACATAGCCTGCCAGAGGCACCCCCTCTTCTGTGGGCCCGATAGAGGGAGGCTGGTGGAGCTGGGAATGCAGCCGGCCCCGGCACAACAGCCCTTGATTTGTGCCTTGCAGGCAGCTCTTTGAGAGAGTGAAATGCATCTCCTGTGACCGGCCAGTGACCATGATGACCGGGCCGTAAGTATCCCTGGTGCCTTTCTGGGTTGGGCAGCAGACGGAGGAGCAGCAGCTGCATTCACCCCGTGCTTCTTCCCAGGCACATGATCACTGTCCGGAAGGCCACGCTGAAGCCTCGTCCAGTCAGTGCCAGTGGCTACGAATACCTCTTCCACCAGCAGAAAAGGTCAGCGACTTGGCTGGGGACACTGGGGGGGGGGGCTCCCTGGGCCGGCTGGGTGGGAGCTCGGGAGCAGCTCTCTCTACACGCCCAGAGGAAGCGCCTCCCTGCTGGATAGGCGGCTTTGCATTCCGAGCCATCGATTCCCCCCAGCACTGCATTCCCTTTACTGCTTGCCCCACACATGGTGTCTGTGTCTCTGGGGCCGGGAGACCTGAGATGGCAGCCGGCCCGCTTGCTGCTGGTGCTGAGCAGGGCCTCTGGCTCCCTTCCCAGGGATCAGGATCCGAGCGAGATGAGTGGCAACCCCCCTTTGCAGACCTGCTGGCAATGCCAAGCCCAGCAGCAAGCCTGCGCCCTCAAGCACCTGTCCCGGGGCCAGGACTTCGCCACCCTCTACCCCTATGGGGACCCCACTGCCATCACCTACGACAACGTGAGCCATCCTAAGGGCCTACAAAGAGCAGGTGTGGGAGGGAGGGAGGGAGGGAGGAGTGCTCCTGAGCCTCTGGAGATGGAGGTTCCTTCTCGGTAGCAGCCCAAACGGCACTGATCAAGCTGCTCTCCTCCTGGTCCTGGGAGGGGGGCAGGGACTGTGGCCCACGGGTGGCCCCTTCTCTTTCTGTGCATTGCATGTCTCAGACTGAGGTAGACATTCTGGGGGTGAACGGAGTCCTCTACAAAGGCCGAGTGAGCTCACATGCAGCAGAGCGGACGTTAGCCCTTCAGAAGGAATTTGCAGGTGGGTGAATTGGCCGCCTTGCATGCCAGGTAGGGCTGTCACCTTTTCTCAGCCTGGCACCTCCAGATCCTTGAGAGGGCTCTTGGGGGGGAGGCATGTCTGTCCTCCTAGGGGAAGCCCAGTGGCTGGAAATCGCCTCCCCAGCCACAGGAGAACCCGGTGGGCTGCTCTGGCTTGCTCTCCTCGTTCCCCAACTCAGCCGCTCCTCACTTCAAGCACCCCAATCTGCATGCCGAGAGTCTTGGCAACCTCCTCACAGCCTGGCTGTTGTGCTTCTTCCCCACACAGCTCTGAAGATTCCCCGGCCTCCGACGGGGGTGCGAATGGAGAGAGTCCGCTCTGCCTTTGCAGACATCAGTGCGGTGCCCTACCCCTGTGAGTTGGCCTCTTTTCTTCCAGGGTTACAGTTGTTCTGTTCTGGGGGGTCCTCCCGCCACGTCCTTCCATGTGAAATATGAGCAGGGCGAGTGTAGCATGGGGGAAAAGGCTCTTGGGAAAGAATCCTGACCCTGCCTGGTTTCTCCCTTTTCCAGCCTCCGTCCTCCGTCGAGTAGGGTCTGCAATAGTCAACAGCAACCAGCGACCGCAGCAGCTTAGCTGTGATCCTGTGGACAGAACAGTCATCAGTGCCGCCCTCAGCGAAAGCCACGTTCAGAACGAAAGGGACGTTCCAGGCCTGTGAGCTCAACTCCATGAGCCCGTCATTTCCTCTCTCTTCTTAAATACCCGCCAGGTTCCTCCCAGACGGGACAGGAGGTGGTAGAGGCGGAGGTGTCTTGTGGGGTTCCCTTCCTTCCCTCTCAGCTGGGTTATCTGGGCCGGGCCTTTCAGCCAACCTCCATTATGGTGTCTTTCTAGGGGCAACCGTAGCTTTTAGCAGAGTCCTTCCCTGAAGATTTTGGTCATCCCTGCCAGATCTCCGATGCTGTAACGGAAGAAGCTGTTTCTTGTCCATCTGAAACAGAGGCCACAGACTTGTCTGGCTTTCAAAGGAGAGCGGCTGTGTCCACAACTACCATCATGCCCGACTTACGTCAGATGTTCAGCAGATCATGGGCTAACACGGTGCTTCTCTCCGTGGTGAACCAGGATTCCCAAACAAAACATTCATTATGATGACAGTGAACAAGTATTCCAGGGGCCAAGATCTGCCAGGGATTCCAGTTTGGGCCCTGGCATCTTCAGAAACCTGACCAATGTGCCTCTCCTTCCCTTTCCGTATGGGACCCCGGAGATATTCCTGATACTGTCCCTGTCTCAGCCATGGCACAGGAAAGCATTCATCTAGTGAGAAAATGATTCTATAAAGATTCTTTTTCTACATGCTGTGAACTGCTGCCTCTGTTCTGCAAGGAGCTTGGTTCTTTTTCCTCCAACCTCAGCAGTGCCCTTTGGTGGGTGGTTAGCAAGAGAGGGAAAGGCGCCCCGATGGTCATCCGACGCCTTGGTAAAAGCAGATCAGTCCAGGCTGGTGGGTAGCTAAAAAGAGGAAATATTGGTGCCTAAAACCTAGATGTTGCCGTGAGATGCAGCTGGAGGCTTCTTTCGCATTCCCTTCCCCATAAGTGTGGGCCTGGGCATGTTTCCCTGCAACAGTCTATCACCCTCCAAACCCAAAGGCCCTTGGGGGCAGAGAGCTGCCTCTCCCCCCTTTCCCATGTGGGGTGGTGGCTGGGGGGTCCAAAGGAAGCTCCCGAGGGGCAGGCAGGCAGCCAGCCTCCGTTCTTGACCCTCTTCCTCTAGGGGCCACTGAACCCTTTCCAGGAGCACCTTGACTCCCGGGGGGGGGGCGCCACTGCAGGAGCTGCCAGCCGCGTCCTGGTTGCGGGGGGGGGGTCCCCAACCCTCGCCCTCCCCGGGAGAGGAGGTCTGGTGGGCAGCTGTGCGGTGCTGCTGCTCCAGCCCGGCTCTTGCGCCGCATTTCCAGCCATCTTTGGGGGGGGCGGCCGGAGGTTGAGGCGAATGGCCGTTGAGAAGCCTCAGCTTTGGGGCCCCGCTCGGGGGCTCTCGCTGGCCTTTCCACCGCGGGCCGGCAGTCGCGAAGCTGAGGCAGGGCGCGGAAGCGGGGCGCCCACGATCTTCAGCACCCTGGATAGAGTTCGGCAGCCCCTTCGGAGCCCCGCTCCGGCTCTGCCTATAGAATGCGGACTTCAACTCCCATCATGCTCTGCCAGTGTGCGGCTTCCGCCCTAGTCCATTGCCAGTTCTGATTTCTCCTCGCTCTCGGGTTGATTGACGGCCGCAGCTCCCGCCCTTTCCCCTTAGGGCGGCCGGAGCGGACGGGCGCTTGTTGTTTTCCCAGCCGAGCGCGTCGCCTGCTGGGAAGAGTAGTCCACGGATTGGCGAACGGGCCGACGGCTACCGGGCGGGCGGGGAGTGATGACTCGCTTTCCCGTGGTGCTCCGCGCGGCAGCGGCCTGCAGGCCTGCCTGACGGGCGACACAGAGGGGCGACCGCCGCCAGCTCCTGCCCTGCCATGGGCTCCCTGCTCAGCCGCCGCATCGCTGGCGTGGAGGACATCGACATCCAGGCCAACTCGGCCTACCGCTACCCGCCCAAGTCCGGTGAGGCCCGGCGCTGGCTCCGGCAGCCCCCACCCCGTCCCTCTGCCTGGGCGCCGGCCGGGGACCCTTCCCCGCTTCCGGTGGCCTCCCGGGCAGAGGAGCAGAGCTTCCCTGGCGCGGGGCAGTCTACCTGAGCCCGAGCACCGGGCTGCAACCGCGGCCGCGGAGGGAAAGAGGCGCGGGGCTCCCCGCAGAGCCGAGCTGGAGGGGCCCCGGAGCCAGCCTGGGCGATCCGCCGGTGGGAAGGCCGCTGCCAGGCTGGAGGCCGCCCCTGCCCTGCTGCGGCTGCCGGGGGCCTCTGGGGAGCCGGGTGTGGGCCGCGGAGAAGCGGGAAGGTCGGCCGTGGAAGGTTCTCTCTCCTTCCTTCCTTCCTTCCTTTCTCTGGGCATCAGGCAACTACTTTGCCAGCCACTTTTTCATGGGCGGCGAGAAGTTCGACATGCCGCATCCCGAGGGCTACCTTTTTGGGGAGAACATGGACCTGAACTTTCTGGGCAACCGGCCCGTCCAGGTAAGCGCAGGCAGCCCCGGGAACTTTTCTCCTTAGAACCTGGCTTTTATTCGGGATCCAAATGAACTGGGGAAGGTACGTCTAGGGGATAAGTTAATATTTATATATTAATTGTATGTATGTGTTTCAAATAGTAGTTCTTGTTAAGATTTGCCCTGCATTTAAAAAAAAAAACCCCACTGAATGTTGGAAATACTGAATTTTAATGGACGCTTTTTCTAAATTATGAATTCGAATGCAGTTCTGTTTTTGTAGTTAATGATATACTAAACTCATAGTGTGCTGGGACATATCTCAATGCCTTCTAGAGAGTCCAGCCCGGAATGCTAATTAGGCTTCAAAGTCTTGGACTGACAGGGACATGCCTGTGACACGGATGCAGCCCCAGGGAAGCCAAACCACCTCAACCATAGTCCTTTTGCGGGGGGGGGGGGAGATAGTCTCCCACCCCCTTTCTTTGGACCACATCGTGCTGCCCATCTGCCTTTCACCCTGCCTCACAGACTCCCGGTTTGTCTTTCCAGTTTCCTTACGTGACCCCAGCCCCTCATGAACCAGTAAAGACCCTTCGGAGCCTGGTGAACATCCGCAAAGACTCCCTGCGTCTGGTCAGGTACTTCAAGCCAAACTCTGGCGGTTGGGAGTCCTTCCGGCTCCTGGGAAGGTTGTGTGCTTGTTCCCTGCGGTTAAGGCCAGGGCTGCCTACTGGTGGGTGGTTTTCCCCTTTGCCCAGGAATTCCCTTGCCACGTTTTTCATTCTTTGCCAGTAACTGGCAGATGGGAGATGGCGTCTCTCACTTGTGGCCAAACAGGGTCGGTTTGGTTTGAGCTGCAGCACTGCAAACGCTTGCCCTTTGTGCTGCCCAGCCTTTGAGGCTGCCTTCAGCCGATCTTCCTGTCTCTGAAGGCCTCTCGTAAATGGCCAGGCAGCAGCTGGGAGTTAGTTGGGAAGGAAGTGACCAAGAGACCCAAGTAGAACCTGGGCAGAGAAATTAAGGGAAGATGAAGGGTGAGATGGACATATGTCCCCGGACTCTGTCCCTAGCTATCAAAAAAAAAAACCTTTTTGTCTATTCTCGTTACTATTTTATATTGTAAACTTTTTTTTTAAAGCAAGTAACAAGTATTAAAGAACCCTTTGGAGGCACCTTAGCAGAGATTGCCAACAGTGTAATTAGGGGGCAGTTACTGAAACAGTATTTGGAAAAGGCTGGGAAATGTAAGGAGATCGAGAGACTTCAGCTGCCAAATCGACCTTTTGGCCATCCAGGAGATGCAGTGGGTGGGTTTTGTTCCTCTGCTGACTTAGCCTTCCTTGGTGCAGGTACAAAGAAGATGTTGACAGCCCCACAGAGGAGAACGGGAAGCAGAAGGCTTTATACAGCCTTGAATTCACCTTTGATGCAGATGCCCGGGTGGCCATCACCATCTACTGCCAAGCAACGGAGGAGCTGATTGGTGGCATGGCTGTGTGAGTGCAGGGATTGTGGGATCGACCAACAAATGGGCCTCTCGGATCTGGCTTCTTTTGGTGGCGCTTCTGGGAATGTGAACGTTGCTCAGTTGGCTGCAGCTGTCAAGTGGCAGCTCCAAGACTCATTTGCAGAGATGGGGGGGGGAGGGTGAAGTTAAGAGGGGTAGAGCCAAGCGCTCCTTCCTGGGATAGCGCCTCCGACCTTGTTCCTCACCTGCAGCTACAGCACAAAGAACCCTTCTCTGCAGTCGGAGACGGTGCACTACAAGCGAGGGGTGAGCCAGCAGTTCTCCCTGCCCTCCTTCAAGATCGACTTCTCCGACTGGAAGGATGAAGAGGTGACTACCCATCTTCTAGCTGCTTCCCGAGTAGAGTCGAGTCAGGGCAGTTTGTGGTTTGGGAGAGGTTTGGCTTCCTTGGTCTTTCTTCGGGGCTTTGGATGCAAAGCCATTGGGTTCATGTGGCACCAGAGCCGACTTGCCTGGCTCTGGGAAACGAGTCCAGCTGTGGGAGCCGCAGGAAGGCAGCGTCTGCCTGGCCTCAATTGCATCGGTCACGGCTCCATTGCTCTGTCCGAGGAGCCATTTTGCCCCTCATCACAAAGCAGGAGAGGAATGAGCCAGCAGCTACTCGGATGCCTCTCAGAGGAACGTTCTCTTGTGCTCTCAGTCTGTGGCTAATCTCTCGGCCTTTCCTTCCAGCTGAACTTTGATCTGGACCGGGGCATTTTTCCAGTGGTCATCCAAACCACGGTAGACGAAGGCGATGGTACGAGGCAGATTCATGCCTGTAGTTGGGCAGCACTCCTTGGGGCAATGTCAGGTGGGGGGGGGTTGAAAAGGAGGGCCAAAGGGGCTTGGACGGCCGCTTGTTGAGTGGTCTGAACTCCACTAAAGCTGGCAAGAGTGCCAACCTTTCAATCCTTTGGGATGCTTGGAAAGAAGGGGCTTCCCATTCTGCCAGCCTCCTGCATCCCAGCATCAGCTGCTTCCTTCAGTCCTTGGGATTTGCCCACTTGTGCCTCCATCCCAAGGGAACCCCTTGCGCCCCCTCCAGTCTTGGCTGGGAGAGCCGAAGTGGTCTCCAGTAGAGGTTTCACCCAGCAAAAGGGTTGCCTGACTATCTCCTCCCAGCTCGGAGACATAGAATTGGCCCAGCTGCCGGATTCCTAGCTGGATTCTCACAGGCCTTATACTTGCCTCCTAGTTGTTGTGGAAGTGACTGGCCATGCTCACATCCTCCTGGCTGCCTTCGAGAAGGTAAGAAGTTCTCTTGCAGGATTCTGGATTCCTTCCCTCCCCCAATGGCTGGCCTTGTCCAGAGCTTTGGTGTGTACCTTTAAAGGGCAGTGTGGCATCTGGAGGGCTGGGGATCTGCATTCTAGCGGTTGCAGGTATAAACTGGGTTGGGTTGCTTCTTAACATTTCAGGTGGTGTTTTGACTGCTGTGTTTTTCTGCTTCAGCTGGAAACATTCGCATCCCCTGAGCTTTGGGTCTTATAATGTTGCCAATTCAGGAATCTCTGCAGCAACCTCAGAAATTGGGCTGGGGGTTTCCGTTGCAAGCAACTTGGGCTACTTATAGTCTCTTCTGGCAGGGCTAATCTGTCTCCCTTCTTTCTTGCTCACTAGCACGTCGATGGCAGCTTCTCTGTAAAGCCCTTGAAACAGAAGCAGATTGTAAGTCTTTTCCTGCAATCCTGGGGGGCTGAACGCTGCTCCAGTGGAGCCCTTCCCCGTGCTCACTTCCTGGTTTCATCAGGGCAGCAAGGGGCACTGGGGATTCTGGCCTCACAACTGGGAAGCTCTATTGGTTGGCATGGAAATGCCCAGACTGCCCCCCCTCGTCCCCCCCCAAGTAGTGGCCAGGGTGCTGCTCCAGAGCCTCTGAGCGGAGTGCTGGGCCTGACAACAGGGAGGAGGGGCGGGACCCACAGCTCCCTCTCCTCTTGGGCCTGGGCAGTGGGGGGGGGAGAATGTTTGGAGGCCCTGCCTTAGAGGAGGTTAATTCTAGGCCTGGACTACAGCACCCCTTGCTGCTGCAGCTGAGCCCCTTCTCGTTCCAGGTTCAAAGGGCGCTTCAAGCATTCTTTGTGACCCAAATCTTGGGGGGCTATTTAGAAAGGTTTTTTTTAGTGGGTTTTAGTTATTTTTTAATTGGAAACAAAAATTTGGAATCTACGTGGAATGGGCAGGGACATGTCTACTGGCAGTCAGTGCTTGAGTGTCTGCTTGTTCTGCCCCCCTGCCCGCCCCCGCCCCCCACGCAGGTGGACCGGGTGAGTTACCTGCTCCAGGAGATCTACGGCATTGAGAACAAGAATAACCAAGAGACCAAGGTAGGGAAGGAGCCCCCCCCCCTCAGCCAGGAAAAAACTAGGTTAGTTCTCCCCGAGGGCTGGGAGGGGGCACTCTGAACTCCGGCTGCTCGGCCTCTCCTGTCAGGGGAAGCTCTGGATGGCCCGAGGGGTCCCTGCTGTCCTTGCTGCAGGGCTTCAGGTTAGCTGTGTCCATCAGAGAGGCCGGCCACTTGGGAGATGTGGATGTAGAAAGGTGAGGGGACTCCCAGCTAATTCCCCCCCCCATGTCCCGATAGCCCTGCGATGATGAAAACAGCGACAACAGCAACGAGTGTGTGGTGTGTCTCTCGGACCTGCGGGACACTCTCATCCTGCCCTGCAGGCACCTCTGTCTGTGCAACTCCTGCGCCGACACCCTGCGCTACCAGGCCAACAACTGTCCCATCTGCCGTTTGCGTATGTGGGGGGAAAGGGGCCCACTGAAGAGTTACTGTGAGCCGCCCAGAGTCCTTCGGGAGTTGGGCGGTATACAAATTTTGCTTAAATAAATAAATAAATAAAATAAACTCTCCCTTCCTTTGGGTTTTTGAGATCAGCCTCCCACAAGCTCCCCGGAGGGGCCGAAGGGAGGCTGCCAGAAGGGCAGGAGTCCCCGAGAGGTCTGACCCTTTGCCACCCCACCCCTAATGCCTTGGCCAGTGGGCGCTTCGGGTACCTGACCCCTTGGGCGCCAAGGAATGTCTCTTCCTTCTCCGGCAGCCTTCCGGGCGCTGCTGCAGATCCGGGCAGTGAGGAAGAAGCCGGGTGCCTTGTCGCCACTCTCCTTCAGCCCCGTCTTGGCCCAGAGCCTGGATCGGGAGGAGCATTCGGTGAGCCGGACCCCTGGCAGGGCCCCTCCCCCACCCAGGGTCCTCCCTTCCCCCAAGTTCCCCTCCCTATCTGGAAGCCGTGAAAATGGCCAGAGTGAAGAAAGCGCTTGGTCAGCAACACCAGAAGCCGCTCTCCAGCAAGGGAAGGAAGTTTGGGGTGCTAAGATTTTTTTTTTGTAACTTTGCTGTTTCAGTCCCTGTCTGAGGTTATTCTTCTTGATGTTTCTAGCCAACTTTGAGGGTTGCCCTTAAAGATGGGATTTGTCTTACAAATTCAGGCTTTGGCAATTTCTTGTGTGGTGGTCAGAGCAGCAGGTGCTGGTCCCTGTTCACACGTGGGACTGTCCTCCTTTCTCCCTGCAGTGCTCGGACAACATCCCCCCGGGGTACGAGCCCATTTCCCTGCTGGAAGCTCTGAATGGCCTGCGCTCTGCCTCGCCCTCCATCCCCTCGGCTCCCCTCTACGACGAGATCAGCTACTCCGGGGTGCTGGACGGCCTCCCTCCATCTAGTAGGCCCCTCGTGGGGCTTGACCGAGGAGGTGTGGAGAGCAGCCACCAGAAGAACAAGCGCAGCAAATCTCCAGACAGGTGAGCGGCCAAGGGCTGGCCCAGCCCGGCTGTTCTCACAGATCCCTCTTGCTTCCCTTCGGGAGGGAGAGATGCTGCCTTTCCCTAACGGCCACTACAGCCTCCCCCCCCCCCATTTGCAGTGCCCTCCGGTCCCCCTCCTCACCGATCCACGAAGAAGACGAGGAGAAATTCTCGGAAGACCTGGCCCTGGAGCCGCCTCTTGCTGGGACGGGGCACATCCTGGGTGAAGACAGCTCCCCTGAGGTGAACAGCTCTCCGTTTTAGAAGGGCTCTCACATCCTTGGCAGACGGCGGTCAGCCCGGCACCATGGTTTGTGGAACGAAGGCCATGTTGAGGAACAGCCACGCGTGTCTTGGAAGCAGTAGTTTAGGCCACGCCGGAGTGCAGCGTACCTTGTGGCTGAGCTCTGCACCCCCTGGGACCCCCCAGGCTTTCCCTGGTGCAGGGCTTGGCCGCCCTGGTTCGCTCCCGAGAGAGATTCCTGTGGAGACCATTAGCACAAGCACATGGGCCATGAGGTCACAGAGGATTTGCTTTCCTTGGGAGCTTTATCACTTGGGGGGGGAGGGCGGCTCCCACGATTCCCAGATCTTCCCTACTTCTTCAAATCTTCAGCCCAAGTCCAGGCAGAACTTGAGGGGCAGATGATCGTTTTCTCTGGGTTTGGGAGTCCCCCCAAGGGCTGGAAGGCACTGCTGAAGCTTTCCCCTTGTGCCTTGGAAGTGTTTTCTTTGGCAAAGTGGAGACAGGCATGTAACATAAAACAAAATATTGGCGCAGTAGAGCTCCCTTTCTGACGGAGGTGCCTGGTTTAGACGCAACGCAGGTGCAGAGCTAAGCTTGCCCTATTCTCCTCTCCTCCAGAGCCTGGCAGCTGAAGAAGCCGAGGCGGTGGCCGCCCTGCCGCAAGGTGAGTCCACTAGGGATTCAGGAGGGCAGGATGTCGTAGGGAGGGAGGCTGGCTTTGTGCCGGGGCTGCTGGGGGACAGATAATTCCCTCTTGTGGAGTTCAGCCCCAAAGGGCCGGCAGAGAAGGGTGATGGGACAAAAGACAGAGGACGGACGCCGGCTGTGTGCAGAGGAAGCCCCTGGGCCAAAGGGAGGGTCCTGGGCCGCCAGAGGAAACGGGTTGGGGCCTACTTCAGCTTTTCCCAATGGGCTGCCCCTGCTTTCCCCCCAGGTAGCCAGCCTTCCTCCGGGAAGGATTTTGTCCAGGAAAGCAGCAAATCCTGCGAGGCCAAGGCCCTCCAGGAAACGGAGCGGGAGCTGCCTGCTGAAGTCTACCTGCCAGGTAAGGGCCCGCAAGGCACTCGGGGAGTCCGGCCTGGGTCTTGGGGCTCCTTCCTCGAAGCTGGTAGGAAAGAGGCCAGCTTCTCTGCACCTTCCTTTTCCTCCTTTCCTTGCTTCTGTAACTCCCTGGGGGCCGAGAGCTGGGTCTGCCCCCTTGGCCCTTCTAGCCTTCCTCCACAAGGAAGATGGAGCCCCCGCAGGCGCCTTGCAGATCAGTGTAAGAGGCCCAACTGTGTGTTGTGGGTCTGAAGAGGGCGAGAAGCGGTGGCTCAAGAGGGGGCCTGGTCAGTGTCCGTTTGCGGGCAGAGTGGGGCAGATGGGAACCATTCCCTCTTGGAGCGCCATGTTTGGCCGGACAAGGGGCGTCATCTATTCTGAGCCTTATTTCTAACATCTCCCTCCTTTCTGTCTGCCCTCCGGCCCTGCCCCGCCTGGGCAGCCCTTGGCCCGGACGCCTGCTCTTTTGGGATAGAGGAGTAAGCCGGTACGTCTTCGCTTTCCTTCCTGTGCGTCAGCAGACGCCTTCTCTGAAGCTGGGTTGGGAAAGGGCAGCTACAAGCGGGTGGGCACTCGTTCTCGGCTCCGGGAAGCCGTGAGTTCGGTTGGTCCTTTTTGCCCACCGCCATCCAGAGAGGATGAAACAGGCCCGGCTCTTCCAGCAGTTTTGCAGCACCAAACAGCTTCTCTCTGCCACCCCAGGAGCATCAGGGCTACCACACTGCCGAGCCGCCTCTGTTCTCTTCTCCAGGGTCTTCTGACTTCACCGGTGCCCTCCCAAACCACGGGAGCAGCAATTCCGGGCAGCCGTTCCTCTTCCTTCAGCCTCACCTCCGTGTTGAAAGTGGGCCGAACCCGTCCTAAGTACCTGGCCCAAGAATCAAACTCCAAGCACCTGCAAGAAGCCGGGGGCCCTTTTCCTTCCCTCCCTCCCTCCCTCCCGCCCTCCTGCCCTGAAGGGACACAGCTTCAGGCACAAAGCAAGATGGACGTGTTTTTTTCCTTCTTTGGGCCAGTCTCGGGCCAGCACCCTGTCTCTCTTCTGGATATGTGTCTTTGTATGGACGTGCATGACCCCTTTGTGGCCGTGATGGGAAAGGCCCCTTCCCGGTCTGCTGCCATGGGCCGTCCTCTCCCCAGCGGGGACCCTTTCCAAGCCTCTGCTCTCTCGCTTAGCCATTCTGGGACGCAGCCGGCCATTTGGGGCCTCTGCGAGAGCAGCTAGGCTCAAGTGGCTCCCCACGTCCAGGCCTGCGAGTTGTTGGAGGGCTGTTCTCTCCATCTCCCTGCCACCTGCCGATTGTAGCCACGGTTCTGGGACTTTCTCCCCCTCCAGGCCGGCCCTCATGACTTGTGCAGGAGGCCCCTTATTCTGCTGCCAGCCCCTCCCCACTGCCCTCCCCACCTCCCTGCAAGTCTCTTCTAGTGCCTGTCTCCTTTCCACACCTAGGTGGTGTGTTCCTCTATTTATACTAATAAACCTTTTGGTGTCACTTTCTGGTGCTACTCATTTGGAGCAAAGGAATGGAGGCGTTGCCTTGTCAGCTGTTATCCAGACCAGGAAAGTAAAAGTATAAATTCTGACACCACTGTTATTCTAAGGGTGACCGGACCACGCTCTAGGTTGTGGCTCTTCCTCCCATCTCTCAAGGTTGTTCACAGCCCTTCCCTGCTGCCCGGGGGACCTTCGCAGCAGCCGGTTAACTCCGCCACTGCTTTGCAGGCAGGGTGTGCCTGGGGTTCCCAGCGGGAGGGGGGCATGCCTTGACCTGCCTTTGAGGCTGATGAGATAATTGGTGGGGGCCGCGGACACCTCCACATTCTGGGCCTTCCTGAAAGTGGAAGTGGAGATGTTGGCAACTGAACTGCAAAGAGGGCTTTGTGTTTATAATGGACAGTGGCTTAGGTTGCCCAGGCTGTCCAGTAAACAGAAGGCAACGCTAAAAGCATTTGGGGCAAAAATGGTATTTTCCTTTATTAACAATCTCTTAACGGGCGAAGGCCAGATTTAGAAAAAGCTGGGAATTTCCTGCTCCGTAGAAAGCCGAGGCTGATCAGGGACCGCGAGGCTTAGCCCTTCCTCTTCTGCATACTGACAAGTGGATGACTCCAGTTGTGCTAAGCGGAAGTGTCAGACTTCTCCAACCCTAATTCTGTGCCACTTCCACCTGACACATCCCTCTGGCAAACGGCAAGGCTGAAACTCTGGCTTTGCCGAGTGCTGGGGAGGGTTACCCTACTCTGTCTCCCAAATCCTGCCCTCTAGAGCGGCACGCTGCGGATGAATGCGATCCGCGTTTCCCACATTGCATCACCTCTCGGTGCCATTCAATTCACATCCTGGGCAAAATTCAGCACCTCCTTCAACAGCCAAAGTTTTCACCCTAATTTCACTGCTTCTACCTCGGAGGGCTCAGCAGTCAGCCAGCTGCTGGGCAGATTCGCAAGGAGGGCCTTTCCAGCGGCATCTCCTGGAATCAACAGCCCGCTATTTAAAGACAGGTTTCAACTCCCTGTCATTATTTCTGAAAGGATGAGTCCTAGCTGGAGATACCGTAGTTCCATGCGAAAATGGAAGAAAGGTTGTCCAAATCTGGCCTTGCTCAGTACATCCATCAAGCTCCACATCTGCTCCCAGTGCATCTCCACCGGGTTTAAAGACGACACCGGAGAATCGCCCACAAAACAAACCCCTTTAATCCAAGACAGTTAAAATGACCGGCGGACGTGCTGTTCAATAAATAAGGAGACAGGCCAATACAAACGCCTCTCAGGGGAGGGAGGGGAGAATTTGCTTACACAACAGGCAGGCATACAGGAACGGTGGAGATGCACTATTCAGAAATCAAACTCAAGCACGGATGAAGCTGCAACGTCGGCATTTTCAAGCAAGAGGTGGTTTGAAAGCACAAAACCTTTCAGGATGATGCTACGTTGGGCCTGGCATTGCAATGGTCCTTCCACTTGGAAGACAAGAGGCCACGTGCAACACAGCCAAAAGATGCCACAGGCCTCTGGCCCAAGCCACGACGCCATTGCAATGTGGCCTCGCCAACTGAGCAAATTCTGAAGGGTGTTCATTACATCATGATGGTGTCGCTTGTCCCCATGATTGACCCTTGGCCCTTCAGACTTCCCTAGCCTTTTACCCCAGACGGTGCCATCAGGGAGCTGAGGGGGTCCCCAGAGAAGGGCAAGCTCAGCCTGAGGTACCCGTAGAGTCTCGTAGGCTGATTTGCCTTCGGCCCCTCTGCCCAAGGCCTGCTGGGAGCAAAGAGCAGCACCTCTGTGCCACTCCAAACTCTGCAGGGCACGGCGCTGCTCCGTGAAGCCAGCAAGATGTAAAGCCTGCCAGCCATAAGGAAGGCCGGCAAGGCCCCCCTCCCCCCTCCGCATCTCTTTTTCAAAGCCCTTTTCCTAATTCAGCACACACACACGCGCACGCGCGCGCACACACACACACACACACACAAATCTGCCTAAACTCCCCAGGTCCAAGGAAGGTTTCCTCTTGGAGTGCCAGCCAAAGAGGCAAAATGTGAAAACTCAGCCAATATTGGAGAACGGAGCTCCTGGAAATGCAACTGTCCCAGGGCAGGCAAGGGAGTGGACCATCGGGGCCTCCCAGGCTCTTCCTACCAACAAATACAAGCCAAGAATTCGTTTAGCACTAAAGGTGTAAGCCTGCTGCTTTCTCAAGTGTTTGCAGTAAGTGGTGACATGCCTTCTGGGAGGATCAGTTGGGTTATGTAAACTGCCTGGAGATGCAGGTCTTGGGAGGTGATGCTACTTATCTAGGTACAGGAGGGGAGGGGAGGGGAGGCTCCCCACAGCACCTTTCGAGAAAGATCAGCACTGTTGGCCCTCGAGACAGCTGGAGCTCATCCATGAGAGGGGGAGCCATGTTTTCCCACTGCTATTGAGGGGCCAGAAATGACCTGCAAGGCTGAACACCTGGCCCTTTGTCCCAAAAGCTTACACCGGGGACGGGGACTCGCTTCTGCAAACCACGGCTGGCCCCATAGCGGTCCAACGGGCCAAAAGGGCTTAAGATGGCACACCCGTTTTGCAAGGTCTGTTCAAGCCTCCTGCTTCCGCTGGGAAGGAGAGGGGCTCCACTGCACTTGCCCTCTGGGGCCCAAGGCAGAGGGAGGGAGAGCAGGGCAGCATCTCGGGCCTTGACTTGGGGGCATTTCCCACCCCCAGCTCTTCCCCCTACTTCCAGTCCACACTTCAAGGCCAAGTTCAGACTAGCAGAAAGCAAGATATACAGGTGTGTGTGTCCTTCGGCACACACACATTTTAGCCTGAAAGAGCCAAAGGCTCCCCTGGGCATGAACTGCTCAGCCAAGGGAGGTGTTCCTGAAAGGGACGCAGAGATGCCGAGCAATGACCACCCGGGAGGCCTCAGCTGCCAACAGTCCTCTCGGTCCTAAGGCGCCCCTCGTGCCAAGCATCTCCCCACTGTAGAAAGGCTGGTTGGGGGCAGAGCAGCCAGGCCATTGCCCTGCAGTGCCGGGGCAGCAGAACTGCCTGCTTTCCTTCTGCTCAGGCTGAAGAGGGGAAAGTAGCAGCAGCAGGAGGAGGAATTCTGCCAAGTCCACAAACAGTTGAGGGTTGGAGCCATGTCAGCTGTGCAACCGCAGGGATGCGGAGAAGGACTCCCTAGAAAAGAACCAGGATTTGGGCCCGTCAGTAAGCAAGCGCCTGCTCTGCCAGCCCAGCCCAAATAAACAACTCCACAGGAACGGAGAGGCAGCCCCTACTTGCTGCAACCCGGGAGCATTTTATGACACAGACTGTTAATGGATTAACTAGCAAAGGTCATGGAGGGCAACCCTTCCAGTAACACAGCCAAACTGTTGGCCTGAGCCAGGCACCTCCCCCTCCTCACCCCATTTGAATGTATTACTCAGATTACTTTTCCCTTATGTTGGTAACAAGGGAGAGGGGCTAAGGCGGCTTTTGGAAAAGAGAAAGATGGCAATGATGGTCATCGCCCTGCGTGTCCTGACCCACCAAGAGCACAAGACAAGGCAATGGGCGGGCTGCGTTGTTGCCTACCTTCGGGTCACATGGTCCGGCTATATTCAATGCCGCTCTTGGCTGAAATGCCCGACCAAGGCAAAAGGCTGCAGAGGATGCTCTGGGCTTGGCGATAAATCCGCTGGGGAATTGTGCAGGGGCTCAGATTGGCCAAAGTCGAGCCGATGTGCTGAAGATAGTCGGTGCCCTGCTGTTAAGGAACCCACCAGACCAGGAGAGCAGCTAAAAGCCAGAGGGGATCATGTGGGCTCGCAGTTGCCCACGAGTGCCACAGCAAAGACCTGATGATTTTGCTCTGAGTACCAGGCCCCTGTAAAAAACATGAGGCTCAGACTTTGGCTTCTCCTCACCCGGACCCGGGAGGTTGTTTCTCAAAACTCACAGCCTGGCCAAGGAGCTGCCAGCTCATTAGCAAAGGATATAGAATTGTCCACGGCGGGTGTCCCCCATTGATGTAGAGGACGTAAGTGAAGCCATCTTTGAGGACCCCTCTGATGGAATAATAGTAGGGCAAGTAATGATGCTGCTTAAAGTCTCTGTTTTCGTAGAAATGTATTGCCGTGTTGTTGGTGGTCAGGACGTGCAGGTAAATGGCCTTGCAGTGATCCTGGGCAGTGGTCGAAATGTGATCTTTCAGGCTTTCCAACAGAAGAGAACCTGCCACCAGACCAGCAGCCTTGTTAGAAAGGACCCATTGCCATTATATTGGCACAGGGTTTAAACTGATCAATTCACAGATAACTGGCTCTTTATTCTGGAGCAGGAATTGCTGAACATCTCCGCTGCCAGGCCATCCTCTTTCACATATAGGATGGGGTCTTGCCAGGACAGTGGACACACACAGTTACAGAGTAGGGTCAGACAAGTAAGATCCACATTTTAAAAAGCACCGTGTGCATAATAACAATGTAGCTCTTGCTCTCCTGACACACATACGTAGCCAGTTTTTTTATACCATTTAAATACTTGCAAACAATACAAATATTAAAAACATGGTTACCTATGCCATGCTTTCGAAATTCTTTCACCACTCCTAGGCTTAGAATGTAAGCAACTTGAGTATCAACTGGAAAACCAGAAGCTAAAATATCACCATCCTAGAGAGAAACTCAAAAGAGAAAGACACAGTGAGGATACAGATGTACCAAGCCTTTTTTTCAAGCATGCTCAATGTCTATTGAATGTCTGGGAATGATTTGGATAGGAAGGCAGGAAAGGAGGATTTGGGGCCCATTGGCAAATTTCCCCTTGTGCTCAAAGGGTTAAAAAAGAGAGGAAACAGGTGGTCCCAAACAAATATCAAGAGGATAAAGAGTTGGTAGGGCAGACCATGAAGTCCGCCCCAAGTCTCTGTTACTGACGCAGTCTGCACCCTTTAAAGCTTCACAACAAAAGCCCGAAGATTAGTGAGTTGCCCCATCATTGGAAAGCACAAGAATGATTTGGTGGGGAGGCCAGGATGGTGCAAAGGCCTAAGAGAAGCAAAGGCTGTGCAGGGCAGAGCCTCAGTACTTACCTCTTTGTGCACTTTGGCTCGACTCTTGATCTCAGCAACTATCATGCCCACAATGGTGCCACGGTAAGTCGCAGCCAGGGAAAAAAACTTTTGGTTGGAGGTGATGTCCTGATACCATGAGTCAGGGTATCTGTGGAAAAACAGCAGAGTAGTGAAAGGAAGGAACCAACGATTTTCACATATACAGGGATACCTGTCTCAAACCACAACATCCCAATAAAAAGAAAATGTTGGTCCTTAAACATGGTAGAGACAACCTTTGCACTAATTAATGCCCATCAAAATACTTTTGTTTACTAGGAAAATTTCTGAGAAATTTATAGAATTCATTTTAGTATTTTAAATTCTTAAAATACATTTTAGTAGCATTTACAAAATATATCATGCAAATTCCAATTTCATTTTATCAGAAAATGCAAGATGTCTCCAATTCAGTCTTTTATGAATCCTACAATTCTGCATGCAGTTTCACTGGCACTAACAACCCTCCAACAACACAGGGGCCTCCTCCCCAGGGGCGCCTAACTCTTCTGTGCTCATTACAGGCTCCCAGCAAGACAATAAGATCTAGGCAAGGACAGACTGAATGGCCTTATTGCTGGGTAGGGAGCTGAACGAGGTGATAATTTTATTCATGAAAACATTATCACCTCCAAGTTGTCAACTTTAAGCAGAAGCCCAGTTCCATGCTCCCTTTTACGCAGTTCAAGGACAGATTTCATTCTGGCCTAGCAAGTGGCCACAGGCAAACAAATGCAACGTACTCAATGGGGAACCAATCACCACAGAGCTGTTTGACCGTGTCTATGTCATCATGACACAAAAGGCGAAGGTGTATCTCGCTGAGTGCAGTCGGAGGCACCTCCTCTGTCATTCACACCTGCAAGGAAGAGACAGGCAGTTGGTGGGGCTGAGGGTTTTGCTGCTAGGGTCTTGTTCATGTCCTAGCCCAAATCAAGATGTTCTAAAACTGCAGGAGTCCAGGCCCCCAAGCCTGTTATCTGCTCAAGCAATTTATCCGCTGCTTCTTTTGAGCTACAATCCTTTTCCCACAGGAAATTACTGATAAATATTAAGCCAGTAAGGTCTGACGGGTTAAAACAACACTTAGCAAAATGTTATAGTAAGACTAAGCTGATTGACCAAGTACAAGAGAGCAAGTGTACATGCGTGTTACATGAGATGGTAAATTGATACCGTACTCTACTCTTAAACAATAATGCCAAAAAGCCACATTAGTTACATGATAAAATTAAACCCCAACCAGGAATCTAGATAATAGTTACGTTGTTATTGCATAAAGCACTGTAAATAACCGTGTACACCTACAGCAAGACAGACATTTGCCTGTCAGGATCGAGGGAAATTAAAAATACATGAGGTCAGAAATACATCGCGGTCAGTTGTACAGATACATGGAAAGGAAAACAGCACAACTGCTCATCTTTATTCTCTCCAGAACACCTCTAGAGTTATTCAAGGCACGAACGATTTCACGCTGATTTATTTCAGTGTAAATTCCTATGCCCCTATAACACAACTTGAATCAACGCTTCCCTATAAAGTCAATCGAGTCCTCCATCCCCCCCCCAGGAATTAGGCAACAAAATAGCCATTAAGCCCGTATTTCCCAGCAAGCTTTGCAGGAGGTGCTCTTCTTTAGCCTCCCCGACGGATGCGAGGCAGCCCAGCAAGCGGGTCAACCATTCACCAACCCGCTTCGCTCAATAACGCTGGAGGCTTATCAATAAAAGCCCTTTTGTCCCGTTTGCTGCTCTTGGAAAACCGAGGCACGCCTTTGCTTCAGTGCCCTCCGACCCCGAGGCGGGGAGCCTCCTTCACCGCCTTTTCTCGGCCACCCCAAGGCCTTCCGAAGGCGGCTGTTCTTTCTTCTCCTCGCCCATCCCGGCCGGGAGCTCGCTCGGACCTTTGGGGCTCCTCCTGCCCTGGCTGGCGAAGAGGGGAAGCTGGGGAGCCTCCGGTCAACACCCGTCCAGCAGGGCCGCGCCACCGCCGGGACCCCTGGAAGGCCAGCGGCTGCGGGGTTCCGGCGGGCGAGGCGCGCTTCCCGGGCGGGCGTCCTGGGGCGATCGCGGCCCTCGCCCCGTCCCCGGGGAAAGCCTCCCGGCAAGGCCCGACAGCCGCCCCCCCCCCCGAGAAGCGGCGGCCCCTCACCTGAGAAGGGGCGGCAGCTGCCCCGACTCCTTGCTCAGCGCATCCCTGACCAGACGCAGCGAGGCGGCGGAGCACCCCGCAATAAGGCACCGCCCCATTGGCCACCGCAAAGGGTCACCTGACTCGCGTGACCCGAGGAGGCGGGCTGACGCAGGCGCAGTACTTCCGCCGAGCGCCGCTTCGCCCGGGCGATCTTCCACGCCCAGAAGCAGTCTACCGGCTGCGGCCTTCCGCGGAGAACGGACCCGGCAGTCCACCTCGTGGCTGCTCCCGACCATGGAAGCTCCATGGTTGCCGTTCTCGCTCCGCCAGGCAGAGACCGAAGCCCAGGAGGGCAGTTCAGCTCCGCTCATCGGCAACGAAATACTGGAATTCCTAATCTGATGGTTCTAAACACAAGTCAAGGAATAAATCTAACTTGCATTGAGGTGCCGCCTATTGACTTTCACCTCCAGCAAAATGCAACTGCCCTCGGTGGCATCAGAAGCAACCCTAAGAAAGAATTTCTGCAAAAGAGGTCACTGGAATAAACGTAATCTTTAAACTTTGTTGCATCTCAAAAGAGAAAGAAGTTGTATCACTTTGTACTAATTACTTGTCCGAATTATTCATGGGTCACACCAGGAGGCTGCTTCCCAAAAGCACCTACTCTTTTCTGCTGCAAAGCCAATTCCTTCCATTTTGATTAATATATAAGTCGTCCATCCATATTTCAAAGACTGAAAAAGCATCACTGTTTAAGTCAGGAAGTAATCTGGCCTTTAAAACAAGTTCTTATTAACAAATTTGTGATTTCTGTGAAATTTCAAGGGTCCAACAAGCAGCTGAGGTCTCAAGTCCAGGGATGAATCGGGGCCCAGAATGCATCTTCTCCTTAACCATGAAATGCATTTAAGACTGGAAAGCCATCTCTTGATGACGTCACACACTTTTAAAGGGAGGGACCTTTGCTACAGAATGTAAACTCTTCCAAGTGGGCCTCTGCTTATCATAAAATATTCCTAGTCATAATTTGTCAGCTAACTAAAAAGATATTTCAGTGAACATTTTCTCTAATCAAATTTGGATTTACTATCCAACTCCTTGTATAGAAAATGCTAGAGACCGCGAGTTTTAAAGCAGAAATCTGTTTTTAAAAATGCACTCAGGTTTTCTACATAAAAAGACTCACCAAAAAGCTTACAAAATGTGATTTAGCTCTCCTTTTGCCATTTTTACATAACTATCCACTCCTTTTGTTTGGGGGACAGGAAAAAAAAAGCTACCCAAAAAGGTAATTGGCAAAAAAAAACCCAAAATCCTGCCTTCCTCTGTAGTTAAAAATCATACCAAGTCAACAATAGGAAGGAAAAGACTCTTGCCCATTCAAAAGCTGGAACTGTACATCTTATGGCCGATCCGTTATGCCTGCATCAGGCATAATTCCCTGTTGTTAATGTCCAGCACCATCAGTTCTTTCCTCCCAGAAAAGACAATCTCTTTCTCTAAGACTTGTTTCTCTAATAAATATAGAAATCCCCCACACACAACCCCAAAACAATGGGCTCTCTTTCTAAGGCTTCCACAAGGCATGGAAAAGATGAAGTGCTGGGACCGAGCCTTCAGCGAATGGGCCGGTATGGAAATGCCATGCCTGGCATGAAGGCCTGCACAGGATGAGCAGGGAGAGCGGCGTGGGCAGGGTATCCAAGCGGAGGGGTATGGATGGGGGGATAAAATCCTGGGGGCAGAGCAGCATGGGCTGGCGGTTGGACTGGACCCGAAATCACCAGCTGGAGCAAGCTGCAGAGGAAGGAGAAGAGAGATGCCTCAGTGGTGGATGGGTTAGCATCGCCCCCCTGCCCGGCTTCCGTGACGTATGGCACACTTCCTTACTTGTTATGTGGCAGCCCAGAGCACACTGTCCTTAGATTCTCTGAAAGCAGAGGACAAAGTAATTAGAATAAGGGGTAAAAACCAACGTGGTCCATCTGCTGTATTACAACTGCCCCACCCAAGACTGCCCCAGATTACCTAAGAAAAGGCTGCGGGAGCATAAGGGAAATTAGAAGGAGCAGATCTGGAAAGAGAGATGTTCCACTTGGTCCCCTCCCCCCCCCCCCCTTCCTTCTCTCTCTCTCTCTCTCTCTCTCTCTCTCTCCCTCCCTCCCTCTCCCTCCCCCCCCCCCCCCCCCGCTTTCCTCTGCTCCAAAGCGCACCCTTGGGTTGGCCACTTGCACAAATACTGACCTCTTGTCCAAAGCAACACTCCAGAGGCCATGGCCACCTGTAAGACCTGGGCCAGCCGGTCCAGTGCCAGCTCGATCTCCTTGGCTGCGTGGAGAGGGTTCAGCTGGTCAGAGAGAAGGCGCACGTCCTCCACCAGGGAAGCCATTTGCTCCCCAGTCACCAGCCCAAGGCGTCCATACAGGTTCTTCTCGGTCAAGTGCCCCTGAAGCAGCATCAGCACCTGAAGGATGCTGAGGTGCAGCTTGGAGTATAGCAGGTGGCAGTCCCTGTCAAAGCTGTCCGGCAAGTCCATCTTCCCGCCAAGAGCCCCATTGGAGGGAGGCGGCTTTCGTCTCTTGTAAGCCAGCGGGGCTTTCACACACCAGCAGATCAGGCCACAGAGTGGGGTGAGCTCCAGAAAGCCAATGGGTGGGCTTGTTACAATTGGTGTGTTCAGAAAGGTGATCAGGATCAACCGGGGGTCTTCGAAGATCCAGGAGACGACCATCTCCAGCAATTCAGGGGAAGGGATGAGGTCATCTGGAAAAGGGCGGTAAAATGTTGGTGGTGAGATAGCCGATCAACATATGGCTGAGCTAACATATGTAGGGACTCTTAGGTGGAAAATAGATTTGGATTTTTTAAATCTTACCTTTATTAGTTTTATAAGTAACTCAAGGCAGTGAACATAACCAATGCTCCTTCCTTCTATTTTCCACACAACCACAACCCTGTGAGGTGGGTTGGGCTGAGAGACAGCGTCTGGTTCAAAGTCACCCAGCCGGCTTTCATGCCCCCAGGGAGGCCTAGAACTCCCCATTTCCTGGTCTCTAGGCCAGTACCTGAACTATTAAACCAAAGTGGATCTCAGTTGTTCTAGAACGGTTTGTGTTTACATGTTCTAGAACTGGACATTAGCTTCCCCTTACTTCCAGATGCCGCCTCTGCCACTGTCTGTCACAGCGTTTCAACAACGGCCACATTTATTTCACTACAACTGGTGAGAACCTCTGCATACCATTTCCCTGTGAAACACCCAAGGCAGCTAAATCATGCAGAAAGGTTAATGAAGACTGAATAACTGTGTTAGTGAAGCAAAAGGAACACAAACACTTTGATAGGCCAGCCATCTTAAAGTAACTAGCCGGAGGGTGGGTGCACACAAGCACTCATTGCAGCAATTGGGATCCCCAGAAGGAGCCCTGGGGTCATGGGCAAGGTGGATCACCCCTGGCCCTGCCCAGGAATCTGCAGGCCTTTGTACAGCCAATTACAACGTCCCAGCCAGGCGCAGGCATTAGGACCAGCTGGGACTCTTGGAGCAAGGGCCCCGTGGCGCATACAGGATGGCTGAATGTGGGCAAGCAGCCCCCGCGTCTCTCGGACGGTACCTGAGGACAGGTCGTAGAGCATGGCGACGGCAGTGATGAACTGGCAGCAGAATCGAGGGCTGGCGCTGAAGATGTGCTGGAGGGTCTGGACAGAGCCGGGCCCCAGGCTGCAGTAATCGTCCACCAGCGCCCGCGCCAGCCTCACGCAGTAGACGGCCGGGGTGCGCTGCAAGAGAGGAGCCAGGCCCGGGTCAGGG
>QLTV01001126.1:585783-599658 GCA_003457575.1 Thermophis baileyi
CGCCGGCCGGGAAGCCGGGAAGGGCCGAGCCCCCCCCCCCGCGATGCCTCGGCCTTCTTGTCCCCGTCGTTCCGGGGAGCCGCCCCTGCCGGTCCCTTGGGAGGCTGCCACGCTGGCCGGCTTGGCCCGGGAGCTGAGAAGCCGGCAGGTGCGCTTCAAGGCCCCGCTCGGCCAGATGCGCCCCGAGGCCTTGACCCGGAGCTGCGGCCGAGAGGGCAGAGCGTGGTGGGCGAGGAAGTCCAGCCCAGAGGGCAGAAGAGGCCCGGAGGTCCTGAACATCCTCTTCGCGGGGGGGGGGCAGCGCAGCTCCTCGGTCCTCCCCGGGCAGAAAGCGCCTCTGTGGCACTCTCGGCTTCAGCCTGGCCTTCTCCCACCATCCCCACGATCAGATTCCATCGACCTGGAGGGTCTTCGTGCCCTCTTTGTGTCCTGCCACCTTTGCTCTGGTCTTCCACGCGGCCATTGGGCATCGGTGTTAAAGCGGTTGGCATTGCAAGCAACGGTCTGGGTGCTGCTCCTAGAACACGCGGCCATATCGCTTAGGGAGTTTCCCCACATTTTCTCTGCCGTTGGTGCAATCCCCGTCTGCCGTGGGACCATATCGCTGCTGACGTGGTCAAGAAGGGACATGCCCAATGCCAACACCTGCTCAGATAAGAAACAGAATAAACAGCTGCCAAGGCCAGGGGTCCGGCCTATTTAAGGGAGCCGGGAAATTTGCTACCCCACTAGCAGGACTGGACCTGTGCAGGTAAGGAGCAGCTCTGTCCCTCCTGGAACATTTTTCAAAGCTCTCCTTTGGCTGACCCAGAGCATCAGGAGACACCAGCACTGGGGGTGAGATCTTTCTGACCCTCAGAGTTTGGCTGGATGCTCCCACTTGGGCATCACCTGCCTCCTGAGCCCACCTAGAGAGCCAGATGGGGGTAGTGGTGAAGGTGCTGGCCTAAAAACCAAGAGAGGGTGAGTTTGGCCTTCGGTGCCTCTCAGATTGGTGCTTTTGTCCCCAGTTCTGGCATGCCTTTCCATGCCTTCACCTGCCTGCCAGGAAAATTGGCCCTAACAACTGGACACAGCAGTGCTGCCTTCGGAAATTCCCAGCCACAGGACAGCAGTCTGTCCAAAATCCTCCTTGGGAGGAAATGTTCATTTCCCAGCTTGCTTTTAGCCCATTCACTGCCTGGCTGAGATGCTCGAAATGGCCAAGCCCCGGGGCATCCAACTCAGCTAATCAAGCGAAGGCCTTCCAAATTCTCCTCTGACTTTCCCCAGGGATGGTGAAGTGCCCTCCCCTACCCCACGTGTAAGTTTCCAAATTCCAGTGAAGTGCCACCTCCTGCAATTTGCAACGATTCTGTGGCGTTTGTGGACACCTGAATTTATGGAGTGTGGCAAATGCCCCTGTTGTAAATTTACAAGCAAATCAAGCGAATTCCCCTTGCCACGGTGGCGCAGTGGTTAGAGTGTAGTACTGCAGGCTACTTCTGCTGATCACCGGCTGCCAGCAGTTTGGCAGATCGAATCTCACCAGGCTGAAGGTTGACTCAGCTTCCATCCTTCCGAGGTCGGTAAAATGAGGACCCAGATTGTTGGGGGCAAGAGGCTGACTCTGTAAACCGCTTAGAGAGGGCTGTAAAGCACTGTGAAGCGGTAGATAAGTCTAAGGGCTATTGTTATTGCTATTGCATTTGACCGATGGCCGAGCGCACCTGCTGTAGAGGTTCATGCCACTACAAACACTGTGCCAGGCCAGCTTTCTTTTTCACCCTGTTTGGATAATGTCCTATCGACGCACCAGGAATGCTTCTTGGTTGCCCTGAAGTGGAATGGCAGAGAGCGCAGGGCCCAGCTGCCTCCTGGGGGCGCCAGTGCGGCGCCCTCCGTGCTCCCTTCTCTTCTGCAGGAGGAGGCCATGCAGACCCTCTTGCTGGCGCTCTTTGGGGCGGCTTCCCTCTTGCAGCTCACCCTCTCCCTGAGAATCGGCGCTTTCAACATCAGGGCTTTTGGGGACAAAAAGCTCTCCAACCGGACCATCTCCAGCGCCATTGTCCGAGTGAGTCCCTGTGACTGCACTGGGGAGACTCTCCTCCGGCAGCCTGCCCCCCCCCATCCTCTCGGGCCCATCCATGGCCCAGGAGCAGCAGTCCTTGGGCTGAGGTCCCAGCTGACCCAGAGCTCGCCTGCCCCACTCGGCCGGATCGCGCTCTCTCTCGCCCTGCTGACCCAGAACTGCCTGCCCTCGGTGGCTGCAGACAGACGGGTTCCTCTGCTTTGTTCCTCCAGATACTGACCGCCTACGACCTGGCCCTGATCCAGGAAGTCCGAGACGCTGACCTGAGTGCGGTCAAGAAGCTGATGCAGCTGGTCAGTGGGTGAGTTTCACAGCTGCTGAGGGGGACGAAGCCCCTTTTGGAGGCCAAGCAGAGGGTGAAGACACCCCCTCCCCGGCATAAGCCCAGGGAAGGAAGGCAGAGTCCTAGCAAACGCTTTTTCCTGGTGGGGTTTTTTTCCTTTGGGGGACCCTTGAGCAACTACAGAGTTCAGCAGGCTTGGTGGAGATGACCCCTCCCCCCAACATGATCTTTCTTCACCAGGGCATCGCTAGATCCCTTCGGCTACTTGATCAGCAAGCCTCTGGGGCGCAACAGCTATAAGGAGCGGTACCTCTTCATTTACAGGTGAGGCCTCAGGTAGGGCCCAGGTGGAAACATCTCCCGGGCAGCTGCCAAAGAGATCCTGAAGATCGTTGCCGATCTGCTGCTGCCAGTTAGTTTCTGGATCTCAGCAAGTCTCCTTTTGCTCACTGTTCTGTGCAGTTCTCTCTCTCTCACACACACACACACCAGGCTTTGAAGTCCTTTGCTGTTGTTGCTTTGTTTTATATAGAGTAATTGTTTTTCTGCTTTGTTCTTAATGCCCTCAGACATCCTTGTTGGAAAGATGGGAGATCAATAAAAATAAATGCCTGCCGTCCCTCTGCTCCTCTCCCTTCCCACCCTTCCCCATCTGCCCCTCCAGCTTCCGAGGGGAAGATCTTTAGCAGTGGGGGAGGACAAGAGCCACCGGAGGGGGAGAAACCGGTGGCTGCTATTCTCGTGGTCCAGGCAGGACAGGGTCTCTCCAGTGGAGAGCTACTATTATGACGACGGCTGTGAGCCCTGCGGCAACGACACCTTCAGCAGGGAGCCCTTCATTGTCAAATTTGCTGTCCCTCAAGCAGGTGAGCGGCCCTGCTAGGCTTCTCAGGTGGCCTGTAAGCTTGGCAAGCCAGGCTGTGGCCGGCCGGCGTCTTGGTACAGTTCAGTGCAGCAAGGAGTAAAGGCTGGTGAAGGGCAGCCCTCCCCAAAAAGTAGGAACTTCTGGGGGAGGGGCAGTCCCACCCAGAAGTCCACAGGAAGCACCTGGCAAAGGGAAGCATTTAGGCTGGAGGTGGGGTGTCTCTTCTGCAACCTTCTCTGTTTGCCACCCCCACCCCACCCCCAGCAGTGGAAGAGCTTGTCCTGGTGCCCCTGCACGCAGCTCCTGAAGCCGCAGTGACTGAGATTGACTCTCTCTATGACGTCTACCAGGATGTGAAAGACAGGTGGGGGGCCACGGTAAGCACCTCCCTTGGAGGGGCTCCAGGGCCCCTCCTCCTTCAACACAAAGGTGGAGAGCTGCGGGCTGGTGGAACAGTTGCCATCCACCCCGGTGCCAGGCGGACACATCCTACTCTTTCCCTGGCAGGATGCCCTCCTCCTGGGAGACTTCAATGCCGGCTGTAAGTACGTCCGGGCGGAGGACTGGCCCTCTATCCGCCTGCGCTCCAGCAAGGACTTCCAGTGGCTCATCCCAGACACGGCAGATACCACGGTGACCAACACCATCTGTGCCTACGACAGGTGGGAGGAGTGGGGCAGCTCTCCGTGGGGCAGAGGGGGAGATGGCGGGCACCCTTTTCTTACCACCTCCCACGCAGGCAGCCGCTGCCTTCAGTACTCGCCAGCCGGCCATGGCTGGGACTGACCAGTCTTATCCCCAGCCAGCGCTAATCAGAGGCCTCCCTGGGAAGGCCAGGAACAGCCGCAGAGCATTTACCTGCCCAGCTGCTAGAAGGAGCATGCTCTTATTTGGGCAGGTGCCCAGAAGGACTTCCTTCCCCACCAACTGGCACAGTCCCATTTTAAAACCATCTCCCTTCCTTCGTCCATGGTTAGCAACCACACCTCCAGTTCCCCTCACAAAGCTTTCAGCTCTCCCTGAGCTTCCAGTCACCCTCAGGCTTCTTGTGCTCTTTTCCAACGGTGTCCGGCTGCAGGATTGTGGCAGCGGGTTCAAAGCTGAGGGAGAGCATCCTGCCTGCAACAGCCAAAGTGGACAACTTCCAGAAGACCCTGAAGTTGAGCTCCAAGGATGTGAGAGTTCCTTCGCAACCTCTGGGGGAGAAGAGAGGAGGGGTGAAACATCTGGCAGGGGTCAGGAGGGGTTGTCTGAACCTGAAACCTGCCTCCATCCTGGAACACCCTGGGCCTCTCTGACCCTTCCCAAGAGAAAAACCGCTTTTGTGAGTTGAAGCGCTTTGAGGCCAGGGGACGAGAGATGCTTTTGGGGCATGACTCTGGGCTCTGCCACAGCCTCCCTCGTTACAAAAGGGGGCTAGAGGTTCCAAGGTTCTCCACCCCAAATCCTTGTGTTGCAGACACGTGATGGAAGCTTTGCTTTGCGGCCTGCTGCCCATTCTTGGACACAGCAGCGCTGAGCCTGATCCAGAAATTTGGCCCCTGCTCTGATGTGTGTTTGCCCTTGGCAGGCCTTGGCTGTAAGTGACCATTTTCCGGTGGAGGTGACCCTGAAATCCACCTGAGCCCTCCAGGCCCAGCCAGCCAGTTCAGAGAAGCCGCTCTGATTCCCTCGGAGCCCAGCACGGCTCCCTTCACAGGCCCAGGAGACGGGCAGAACCTCAGCAGGCTCTCTTTCTGACCCAACGGAAGCTTAAATAATAAAAAGATTAGCTGCATTCAAATGCTTTTATGGATTTGATGAGCGACGGCAAGCTGCCAAATGAGAAACATTCACAGAGAACAAATGAGCACCTGGAGAACATGAATGGCTCCCGGCTGCCGGAAAGGTGGCTCTGCCTGGCCACCGCCCTCCCTTGCAGCCAGAGACTGTCCAGGCCCTTCTGGGCCCAGAAGCTGTGCAGCCTGTCGCCACCCTGGCCTGGCTGCTGGCCGTTGGGACATCCCCCCCCTCCCCGGAAGGGTGCCAGCAGGTGCCTTAATCCTTCAGCCTGGATGCCTGTGCCAAAGGGGGCTGTTCCACCCCCTTAGCTGAGGGGCTGCCAGCACCCTTGCTGCCCTGACTGCTCCTCAAGTGTCCTCGCCCCTGGCAACCCCTTGAGGGTCTCAGTCTGACTCCAATGCCTCAGGTGATGGAAAAACTCCAGGGCTGCTATTGGCCAATCACGGGGGCCAAAACAGGTGCAGCGCACGCTGGGTCTAGAGATTGCGAACCATCAGGCCTTGCAGGAAGCCGAGGGCTCTTTCCCAAGGCCGCGTGCATCCTGTAGAGCAGCCAGTTGTGCAAAGCGCAGCAGCCGCAGCAGTTGTGAAAGATGGCTGGCCATTTCCAGCTGCTCTCGCCAGTCAGGTCTACCATCCCCCTCAGCCAGCCAGCATCCACCTTGCTGCTTCTGGGCTTGTCCACCTGTCAGGCAAATGGGCATCTCAGCAACAAAGGCTGGACACACGTCATGTGAGACCATAGTTTACTCTGGATACCACAACTGAGTTACTGTAATCCAGAGGTCTTCAAACTTGGCAACTTTAAGACTTGTGGACTTCAACTCCCAGAATTCTCCAGCCAGCATAGCTGGCTGGAGAATTCTGGGAGTTGAAGTCCACAAGTCTTAAAGTTGCCAAGTTTGAAGACCCCTGCTGTAATCCAAGGACAACCCACCATGACTGGGTTCGCGTGAGACACCAAGCACAAAAGCAGCTACCTCGTGTGTGAATGCAAAGGGTCAGTCTGGTTGGATGTCTCTAAGGAGGCTTTGCGGAGCTGCCAAGGGTTACCTGGATTCCCTTGGGCACAGCTCTTTGGAACTGGGGGCGGCCATCTTGGTCCCCAAACTCGCCATCACTGCTTCGGATGAGGAACCTTATCCCTGCCTGTCCCCAATTCACACCCCACTTCTGCCTCCACTGACCCCAAGGACAGACCCACAGGATGGTCTCCCCTTTGTCTTCCAAGGCTGCTGTTCACGTTACTCTGCAGTCCCACCCCAGCCAGCTTCTCGCACGGCACGCTCGGCCCTCGGCAATCCTCCAGCTCAGCATGTTTTCCACATTCCATTCCAAAACTGGGAGAACATTTCAACCCAATTTTAAAATCTTGAGTGACAGTTTGTTCTATAATTGAGAAGTCACTGGGCGAGCCCAGGATGGACTCAGCACTTTGGGCAAGGGGCAGCGAGTCTTCAGCTAAAATCCAACTGGTAAAAGTTCTCGGCAAACCTGCATGTTTAGCAAGTTCGACCTGTTGACCATCCAAGAGTTGAGCAATGGCTGTGTGGGAAGGGAGGAAGAGCAAGCCCTGCGCAACAGCTTCTGCGGCTTTGATGAGCCAAGAGCTGCCGGGGCTTCCCAGGGTGGAGTCAGCAACAGAGCATCCTCTCCACCCCCACCAGGGCAGGGCCCTTGCATCACTGCAGCCAAGTGACAGGTTGGGGGGGGGCGGAGGCATCTCTCTTCTCCCCTTAATACCTGGCACAGTTTCAAACGGAGGGAGAAGCCGGATACGCCAGGGCTCGGAGGGAGTCTAGAGGCTCTGTCAAGCCACCTTTGGACTCTATTCAAGGTAGGCACCTTCTTAGTGGAGGCCTTTGAAGCTCCCTGGCTCTGCCCTTGGGGGAGGGAATGGCCACTTCTTACTTCTTGCTCCCTCTTCTTTGGGGGTCCCTTCAAGGAAATGAACTGCTGGTTGGATTGGCACAAAGCTTTTGGAGCTCACAGCGACAAAACCTTGGAGCAGTTTTTATTTTTTATTTGTTTGTTTGTTTGTTTGTTTGTCAAACATGTACAAGATAGCAGGTATAGGTATAAACATAAACATAATCAAAGTGAATACAGATAGATGAGGACAATAGGACAGTAGGACAGGGACGGTAGGCACGCTGGTGCGCTTATGCACGCCCCTTACAGACCTCTTAGGAATGGGGTGAGGTCGACAGTAGACAGTCTAAGGTTTGGCAATAGCCAGCAGCTGGGACGGCTCTAATGAAGAATCAACTCCCTCACAGAAGGGGGAAATAACCCTCTGACCCCACTAATTCCTTGCTCAGCCCTAGGGTGCTGTGCACCAGAAGCCCTCCACGGTAGGGAGGCAGTCCAAAGGTCAAGCTGCAGTCCAGCGGCAAGGAAGGGGGCTGGCAGCAAAGCGAAGCAGTGCCAGTAGGAAGGGCTCAGCCAGCCGCTTTCCCCAGGTGTAATGGGTGGGGGAGGAACAGAGCATGGCTGCCCCAAAGGAACTGGGGAAATGAAGACAGGCAATGCGGCAGAGTGGTCAGCTTGAGCACGTATCCTTTATTATGTTACTGAACTGGTTTGTTTGGCATTTATTGTGAGTAATAAATCTGCTAAGTCAGATGACATCAGGCCCAATTCAGTGAAATCTGCTGGGCTTTTTTGGTCTTCTCTGCTGAATCTCTAGAGAACAGAGCGGATGGGCAGGGGAGCTATGGTCCAGGGCCACAAAGCCAAGCTCCAGCGACCATCTCGGGTTCTGGCTCTCCATTTGGGGAGGAACTGGGATGAGCTGCACATGGTCAGGCGAACAAGATTCCCAGTCTGTTCTCAGGAAATTCAGGAAGATCCGGGCTGACTTCCCAAGAGCCCCAGGGAGCCCAGCGCTGCTCCTGTCTGAGTGGCCCTAAGGGGAGTGTTGGGGAGGCTTCTCAGACGGTTTTCTGCTCTTGCATCTCATGGGTTGCATAGGGAACACACCTCCAGTATGAAAACAGACAGAGCAAAGGAGAGCCATTGGGGGGCTGTCAGTGGGAAGAGCCACAGCAGCAGCTGACCGTGAAGTCGAATTGCGGGGAGCCACTCCACCTCGTCCACACCCCTCTTCCCTTTCCCCCCCCCTTCAGGCAGCAGCATGAAACTAGCAGCTGTCCTCCCTGGGCTGGCCTTGATGCTCCATGCAGCAGCAGCCCTGCAAATCTGCGCCTTCAACATCCGGAGTTTTGGAGACACCAAACTGTCGGACCAGAGCGTTTCCAAAATAATTGTGAAGGTGAGGGCAGGTAACTGTTAGTGGTCAGATGGCAGGCCGGCTCAGAAGCAGAGGAAGGTGACTTGTCAGTAACCACTAGGCATCAAAGTCAAGAGCAGGAGCGTCCCTGCTCAGAGGCATTGGTGCTGAAAAGCATGTTGGGAAGAAGAGCCCTGCCAGAGGTCTCCCTGTGGGGGCTGCTGGCTCCCATCTGGCTAGAGGGCCCTTCTGCCCACCTTCCCGTGCCAGTACCTGCCATTTACACCCAAGCTGCGCTCACCCATTTCAGATCCTGTCCCGGTACGACCTTGCCCTAGTGCAAGAGGTGAGGGATGCTGATCTCAGCGCAGTCCAGGAACTGCTGGAGCGACTCAACAGGTAACGAAGCGGCTCGGAGTCAGCAGGGCGAGGAGTGAGGCTCGTGGCTGATTTTCTCCCTTGCCAAATGCACTCCCGGGGGCGAAATGGCCCCCGCCTGGTTTACGCAGCAAGGACTATACAGGAGGAACTCTGGGCAGGTCGTGGTCCCTGCCCAGGCTTGGAAAAAACACCCGAAGTGCTGAAAGGACCAGCCTGAGATTGGGGGGGGGGTTGCTTGGTTGCCCTGTTCAGACCACAACCCTGGGGTTGCTGTACCCCTGGTTCTTGTCTTGCAGGGCCTCCAAGCACTCTTACGACTACGTGACCAGCGAGTCCTTGGGCCGGGAGAACTACAAAGAGATGTATCTCTTCCTGTACAGGTAGGACTTGCAGGTGCCCTTCTCAGAAAGCGAGCTGGGCGAATCAAGGATCGTTTAATCTGGGATTCAGGCAAAGCTTCTGATGACGTCTCTCATTGTGGGAGCCGGCCCCTTTCCCATTCCTCCTCCTCCTTTCACTGCCTCAGCTTCCCTTCCAGGACACAGAGCTTCTCTCCTGTGGACCAGTACCAGTACCCCAACCCCGACAGCACCTTCAGCAGGCCTCCGTTCATCGTGAAGTTCGCTGCTTCTGGCTCAAGTGAGTGAAGCCAAAGGCTGGGCCAGTTTCATACCAGATTAAGAGCGGGCATTTCCTGCAGTCCAAGCCAGGGAACAAATCGGATTAAGGAAGGAATGCTCTGGGGAAGCAGGCAGGAGGCCAAGGGTCCAAGACAACGGCTAGGAAAACAGATCCACAAGGCAGCACCTTCCCAGAGCAGCCGTTCTTATTCCTTTCCTAAAGGCTTCAGGGCACGGATTCTGCTCCGCACCCGCCGATCCCGTTCTCTCCTGGGGATAACCATGCGACCAGTGCCGTTTGGGGCACTGACTTGGTTCTTTTGCAGAGAACGAGCTGGTGCTGGTGCCCCTTCATACCCCCCCCAGTCAGGCTGTGGCAGAAATCGATGCTCTCTACGACGTCTACCTGAAGATCATTGACAAGTGGCAGACTGATGTAAGCAGCTGGGCCCCACGGGGGGGGGAGCAGAGGCCCTGCCGCTCGCCGTGGGCGTTGCCTGCAGAGAAGCCATTCTTCAGGACACTTTTTGGCCCATGCAGAGGCTTCTGATGGATCCACTCGCCTGCTTTCTCCAAACTGGCCGCCTCCAGAAGCGCAGGGAGTCACCGTCACACTCTGGAGGACGCCAGGAGGAAGGAGGCTGGGTGTCAGTGTTACAGCAAAAGTAGCATCAGCCTTTACTGTCGCAACTGCAGGGTTGGGAAAGGGCGGGAGGAGAGTTAATCAGAGCAGCTAGCTGGCCACCCAGAGAGGCAGGGAGAGCCCCACCTGGGCAGATCCAGGAAACACACAAGGAGTCAACCTCCGCGCTTTACCCATAACCTGTTGCTTGGCAGAACATCATGTTCCTGGGGGATTTTAATGCCGATTGCAGCTATGTGGGGAAGAAAGACTGGAGCTCCGTCCGTCTGCGCACCAGCGAGGTTTTCCATTGGCTCATCTCAGATGACACAGACACCACCGTGGGTAACTCCGACTGTGCCTACGACAGGTGAGGGGGGCAGCGGCCTTCACAAATGCTGAAGGCAACAGCTCTCTGGCACCCAGGACGACCGGGCATCAGAGGCCAATTGTCCCTGGACTCTCCCCCCCCCCCCGAGACCCCCTTGCAAAGGGGCACATCCCCAAGGAAAGCTCTCCTTCACTGGTGTCATATTTGTACTTTTAGGATTGTTGTGAGTGGCTCGAAACTAAGGAAGTGGATTGTGCCCAAGTCCGCGAAAGTGTTTGACTTCCAGAGGGCATTCAAGCTGAGCCAAGAGGAGGTAAAATTCCACCCTAGAAGCCCTGACAATTCATCTAGCGTTCTAACTTAAGGCCCAGAAAGATGCCAATCTACAACTAAGGACTATGAATTGAAAATATTCCCTACCTCCTGTGTATTTCAGATCCCAGGCAGAGGACCATAAAAGGATGCCAGTGATTTGAAGTGTGTAATCACACTTACCCTGGTGTCCATCTCCTGAGTGTGTGTGGGGGGTGTTTCACGAAGGCTCTTTTTGCACTTCTACCCAATGTGGACCCCCCAAATCAGGGATGCAGTCAGCCCTTGGGTGTAGCTCCGTGCCCTGAATCAATGCAAGCAGCCCCTCGAGTGATTTCAGTTCTGCTCCACGTCCCTATTGTGCTTGTCACAACCACCTCAGGACTGCCCCCAGGGGCAGCTTGGCCACTCAGAGCCAGACACACCAGGGTCTCCAAGCAGCTGGGCAGCCAAGCTCCTAATGCTGACCTCAGGGAGCCTCTGCCTGCTGTCCCAGAGCCCCAGCCAGCCTCCTTATGCTATCCAAGGGGCGCCCTGACCTCTCCCGCTTCCTCCTTATCGCAGGCTCTGGCTGTTAGTGATCATTTCCCCGTGGAAGTGGAGCTGACATCCCCCTGAAGCTCTGTTGCCAGGCTGCTTGGCCTTACAAGGGTGGGAAGAGAGGAGATGCAGGGCTTCTTGCCACAGCCCCCACCACTCTGCAGGCACCAGCACCACACATCCTGCCTTGCAAGTCCCCTCTGGATTTCCAGTGACTTGGATTCCCGCTGGGCCTTGTGTTGACCGGGACCTGGGATCCTGAAGGAACGGCTTCTTCGAAGTTTCTGAGCTGGAAATGCGCTTGCACTTCCTACACAACTGCTCCAGCCTGAGCGCCAGCCGCTTCATCCATCCTTCCGACCCTTTTTCTGCTGGGTCTCCCTCTCCTTCCCAGCCCCTGCTAAGCCAGAGGCAAGCGCAGGACGCTGGGAAGGCTAGGATGCCTGCTTCCCGGGCCGGGTCTCCCTCCAGCCAACTGGACAGGCCTTGTCCAAATGGGGAAGGCTGCGGTGTGGTCTTGTAACAGGCTGGAGATATACAGCACAAATCCTTAGTTGGCTACAAAAGTCTTTTGAGAACTCTGAGACCGTAACACTCCGCTTAACCTACCTCATGTAATGATGGGTTGTGCAACTATGCCTACAGCTTTTGGACAAACAGCGTGATAAAAAAAATACTAACTCAGCAAAAGAGTGGATGGAGTTCCATTTTTTAACAGGCAGAGCCGTCCATTCCGAACACAGCAGAACTCAAAAGGAATTTCTGCTCTGGGCGGGAAGTACAGAACAGTTACCTGGTAAGCTTTGAAAGCCATTCAAGCTGCTCGGGGAAGGCAAACCCTGCTCCCCCCCCCCAGGTCCTGTAACTGATGAGAACAATCCCCGTCCAAATAAAGCAGCTTGAGCAGCTCTTGAGAACATACAAGTCACCCCCAAAGGAGAAACTGCTTTAGAGAATCAATCCCTAGATCTGGATTCCCCACAGACTGGGAAAAAAGAGACCGGTCAAATAGAAAATCACACGCATAAAAAACTGGGAGAGTTTCTAGCAGTGGCCATCCACACCGTTCTACTCACACAACCAGACGCCCCAATGGGTGCCCTGCTCCTCCCCCCACCCCCGGCCACCCCAGGAGCACCTCACAGCAGCTCCAATCCTCTGAAGCAGTTAGGCTTCTGTAGCAGAGTGGGGGGGCCACCAGTGTACAAAGGACCAAGCTAGAAAAGGCGGCTCAGACAAAGCCCACAAAGGCAGTCAAGCGCAGGTAGTGGGGGGGGGGCAGCACAGCCGTGGTAGCCTTGCTTGCCTGGCAAAGATGGTTTAAAGAGATCCAGAGGCATCCCCACCAGCAACGAAGTAAACAGTCTCTACTGTAAGGATTTATTGACAACTGGCATTCTGCCTGTTTCTCAGGAAGACCAAAGGCTAAGCAGCCCCGGGTGGCTTAGCTGTCTCCCCGCAGCCATTTCTAACCTGTCTAGCCACCAGCTGAGCCCTGCAGTCCAAACTCCAGCAACAAACTAGGCAAAGGCCATTAAAGTCAGACACCACACGTTCAGCCTACTGAGGACCGAATGGGGCAACCGGGAGGCTGCCAGGGAGAGCCCTGTCAAGAGGAAAGGCTCACCCCCCACCCCCTCAGGCCTTCTTCTGTTTCAATATCTCCATGTACTTCTGGAGAGACTTCTGAATAGCATCCCTGGAAATAAAGCGCACAAAGTCCTGGATGTCAGCCTCGCGATGCATCAGCAGGTGGTCAAGAGCTTGCTTCCGTAGGGCGGACTTGGAGAGCTGTCGGGCGTGATCTAGGCACAAGGATGGGAAGAGTAACGAACAGGAGGGCTCCCTGAGGCAATTAGGCTCTCCCTCGGCACAAGCAAGGAGTGGGCTGGCCTCGAGTCCTGACCTCAAGGAGGAGACTGGGCCTGGGTGTCCCACCTGGAATGGCCAGCCACTGGGCCATGACTTCTGCAGCTCTGGCTTGGATCTTCTCTTCAGGCACTAACTCATCCACCAGGCCAATTTTGAGGGCTTCTTGTGGAGAATACAGGAGTCCCAGCTGGAGAGAGCGCTCGGTGGCCCTATGGCCAACAGTGTTCAGCAAAGAGTCCTTGAACCTGGGTGCAAAAGAGACATTCAGACAGAAAGTGTCCTCCAACTAGTTACTGGAGCCAAACCGCAGCTGGTCTGGCCTGAAAAGGGGTTGACAAGAGCCAGGAAAGATCCTGCTGTTTGCACAGCTTCCTCCACACCTCACCAAAAAGGGGCGACTATGCCCAATCTTGTCTCGTTCAGACCAATGTTGTACTTCGGATTGTCAGCCATGATCCGGTAGTCACACGACAAGGCCATGAGGCAGCCTCCCGCGGGGCTGGAACCCTGCGAGGAACAGAGCTGCGTCGGCCCACAAGCGGGCGGGGAGGGGGGGTCCCTGCTTCACCATTCCTTGCCCCCCCCGTTTCCGGGGCCCGAGGGCCTCGGAAGGAGGAAGGCTTCCAGGGAGGAGGAGAGCTCAGCGGCTGCGGAGCATTGCGGGCAGCCCAAACGGAGCAGCGAGGAAACCCTCTTCCGGGGGGGGAGGGGGCGGCAAGGCGGAACCGAAGGGGGCAAGCGGGGTCTTCCTGCAGTCCGGCGGGGCGGCTTACGTTGACGGCGGCCACGGTGGCCAGGCGGCTGCCGTAGAGGAGGATCCAGAGCTGCTGCACGGCCCTCCAGAACTCGCCCAGCCGCTCCTCGCTCCGCCCGCACATCTCCGTGATGTCCAGCCCGGCCGAGAAGATCCCGGGGATGGCCTGCGGGGAAGGCGCCAGGGTCTCTCTCTCTCTCCCTCGGCCGGC
>QLTV01001126.1:640383-656574 GCA_003457575.1 Thermophis baileyi
GAGCCCCAGGGAGCCAGGGCCAAGGTTGCCTGGAAGCCCAGGCGTGTGCCTTTTCCTGTAGGGGTAGGAAAGGCATTCTGCACATGCTCAGAAATCTTATGAAACGCTCCCGAAGGCTCAGATTCCCCCAGCCGTCCGCGCATCGGGCTTCTCCCCGTCCAGCGATAGACTCCTCCCGGCCACAGGGGCCCCGCCAGCCTCACCTGCCCGCCCGTGCCGTTCAGCAGCGGCGTGGTCTCGCCCCGGCCCTGGGCCTCTCCCTCCCGGCCAGACCACGACACCCGGGTCGCCACGTTCGCCATCGCCGCTCCGCAGGCCGGCCGACTCGAGAGCGAGCGAGCGGCGGTCATGTGATCTTCCGCAGCTGGCGAGACACGTGATCCGCCGCCTCGCCCGCCCCGGAGCATCACGGGGGATGGAGTCCTGGTGCCGCCCGCATCAGCCTTGCCCCGCCTCGCGCCCGGGCGCCGTTTCCAGCACGTCGGGATGCTCGTTCCTCGGGGGACGCCGAGCGACCCGCAGCCGTTTCCGAGCCAGCGCCCTGCCAAGCCGCCACCCGGGCCGCCCCTCCGGCGGCTCGCAGCTGGGGAGGCACCGTCTCTGCAGGGGAGACCGGAGCCGGGCGCGGGGGGCACGGGCTGACTCAGGCTCAGGCGCTGCTTGCTCACGGCCACGCCGGACCGGGCTTTCCCAGACACGGGGCTGGGCTGGGGGCCCGCAGGAGCCGCCTCTCCTTTCCTTCCCCCCAGGAGGCCACCGGAGCCGGGGCTGGGCTGGGGTCTCCGGACTCCTCGCCGCAGCTTTTGCCAGCGAGGGGAGGGGAGGAGAGCGCCCGGGTTCCCTCGTGCTCGCCCGCCCCCCGCCCGGTGCCGCCCTAAACGGACGGGGAGATGCCCCTTCCGCGGTGGTGGTTTTTGACGGGGGAACGAGATGGGGCGTTGCGAGGAATGAACATTTTGGAAGGACCCAACGGAGGGCCCAGCAGCCAACTGGAGGAGCAACTCTTTCAGGGCTGGTCCTCCTGCGGGCTCGCCAGCTGCGGCGCCCCTCAGACGGAGCCAAGGCTGCTGGCAGGGTGATCCCTCTTCTCCAGCATTCAATCTGGCTTTTTTCATTTTAAAAAAGGAGAGAAATTCCAAGTTTTTTAACTCCATCGCAATGAACCTTTTTTACTTATCTGTTGGAAAGAGTGGAATGTCCAAGGTCTTGAATAAATATTTATTGCTTCAAGTCAAAGCCATGAATTGAAACTATTTTCTCCAATGCATTACACAAGCTAAGCAAGGCAGGGAGCCAGAACTGGCTTCGGAAATGTAAGAAGAAACCCTCATCTTGGGGGAAACTAATGTACTTTGCCAACAAAACCCACCATCGTTTTTTTAAAAAAAGAATTTTATCATGAAAATGGCACATGAGGATTTTTATTTTTTTTTTGTCAACCTCCCCCAGTCCAGAAGGAAGAATCTGGACACTAGGCAGAGTAATGGTGAGCAGGTCCCTTCCCCTGCACAAATGTCCCAGAAATTGGCAATGCTTGGACCCTACTTTTCATTATTTCTCCAATTGTGCAGTTGGTGTAATCTGATTCCACCTGATGCTGCTGTTTGAGCAGAGGGTGCTGGCTCGGTGACTTGGGCCAATGTGCCAGCCATCCTGCCCCAGGCCCACCACCCAACCCCCAGCTGGGCGGCATGAGTTACTGAAGAGAGGCCAGTCACTCTTGGGTTCCGGGGTCAAAGGGCCTGAGGTGAGGCAGAGCAGGGGAAGCTTCCCCAGCTGAAACAGGTGGGATGAAGACCATCCTGGGATTAATCGGGAAATACTGTACAGAGGTGCCAATCCTGTTTTGGGGCTTGAATAGATTTTTCTAAGGGAGAACTGGAGAAGCTTGGGGGTTTCAGCTGCTGCCCTCAGGATGACCCCAGTCCCTTTGACAGGGTCCCTTCTCTGGAAAATATCCAGCCGGGGGAGGGGGGAGGCGAGGAGGGGGAGCAACCGCGGGGGCTTCCAGGGTGGGGGTCACAGGCAGTGCTCAAGGCAGGTGCAGTCCACCTTCCGCACAGAACCGCTGAGCATGGAGACGTTGGCCAAGGTGAGCACTGTTCCGCGGGGCAGGCCTTCTCCAAGGGCGATGCTGGAGACCTCCCCAGGCAGCAGCGCTCGGCCCCACATGGCAAAGCCCGCCAGGAGCCCCACGAATGATTCAGAGGATTCAAACCCTCCGCCAAGCGTGTCTTGCTCCTGGCCGAGGAGGAGCGACCCTTGGGGCGGAATCTCGTAGCCCTTCCGAAAGTTGGAGCCCAGGGAGGCCAGCCTTCGGTCCAGGTAGAACCAGTAGCGCCCCTGGAGGGAGGACCAGATGACGCAGACATGGTGCCACCTGCCATCCAAGACGGCCCCCACTGGCAGCTCCCGGAAAGCGGGGTCTCCAATCACGAAATGGATGGAGTTGCGGGGGGCAGCATCCCTGCCATGGAGCACCAGCTTGTTGTCGTTCTCCTCTGTGGCGTAAGACAGGATGGTGCCCAGATAACGGGCGCTGGTCCTCACCCAGCTGCAGAGGCTCAGCTCCAGCAAGCTAGTCTGCAGGCTGGGCTGGAAGGCTGCGAAGTTCTCGGTGGAAGCGTTGGGGAAGACCAGCATGGCGTCCACGTTGCACCCTGCAGGGAAGAGAGAGTGGTGGGGCGGCTGCCAGGAATGACCCAGGGGTTCGTGTGGGCAGACTGGTGCCTCGTGCCTGAGCTACGGAGCCTGGAAATAACCGGGTATGTCCGGGAAGCAGCCCAGGCCAAAAGTGTTGAGGGGATTTCATGCACACAGCTGGTTGCAGCTCTGGCCCACCACAGCTTGGGGCTCCAGTTTGGAATTTTACATCCAGGTGGTGATAGTTACATTGAAGATTTCTAATCTAAAGCATGCAGGTCACTCGGGGCCCGGACAACGTTTAAAATCAATACAGCAGATAAAATACAAAAAGCAAAGTGCAATGCCAAAGCACCTCCAAGTTCGAGACAGGCAGCAGCAGCTTCTAAGCAGCAGACACACAAGCGTCTCTCCAGAAGGAAAGCCCAATTCCACCTGTGGAACCAACTTGCCTCCCGAGACAGGGAGCTGAAGGGTGACCTTCGGCCAGATGAGCCTCCAGCACATTTTATGGCCAAGAAGGGCCGCCGCATCGGAGCTTAAGGAAGCTCGCAGCATTCATGCATCAGCACATCCTCCCTCTATACCTACTTGTCCCTGGCTTCCGAGGCCCTCCTGGAGGCTTCTCCTCCGCAGGGACTTTGGCCGGGCCAGGGGGCTGTTCTGTGAGGGTCTGCTGTGAAGAGGCCGGGCCCGGATTCACCTGCAGGGGGAAAGCCGCCTGGCCCAGAAGGGAGCCCCTCTCGGCCAGGGCCTCCAGGCGGCCCCCCGGCTGGCGATGCTTGGCGCGCAGCTTCTTCAAGGTGGGGCTCTGCCCTCCAGTCGCCTGCGATGCTTTCTCCGGCCCGAAGCGACGGGCTGCGGTCCAAGGACTGGGCAGTGCCTCCTTCCGCTTAAGGCTCTTCAGCCTCTGCTTGATGCTGCCCAGCTTGCTTCCCTGGCTGCGGAGGGCATCCTGCAGGCTCTTCAGTGTCTTCTGCAGGCTCTGCTGGCGGACAGCCATGTCCCGGAGGTCCTCCCGGTGGCTCTCAAGCTCCTGGGTGAGGTTGGACAGGCGGCTCTCCTGCTGCTTTTGCCGCGTCTGCTGCCAGGCCTCTTCCAGAGCTCGGATCCTCAGCGCTTGCTTCTTGCCGTTCCTCTCCAGCTTCTTCACCCAAGTCTGCAAGCGATGCAGCTCCTCCTGGGTGGAAGCCCAGGACCCGTTGGCCACCAGCTGCAGGCTCTCGTGCTTCTGCAGCAATTGGTCCATCTTGGTGTGGAGGTTGTGAGAAAGATTGTAGTTCTCTCCCATCTCCCGAAGGCGCATCAGAGTGATCTCCTGAAACTGTCGGAACTGGGAAACAGGAATCCGGTCAGGCCCCTCAAAGCCGAGGGCAGAGGGGAGGGCCAGGAGACCAGCATCGGGAAAGGGGTGGGGGCAAGACAAGCGGGACCCTCTCCTTCCCCGGGAAAGGCACGGGCATGAGGGGTCATGAAGCACCAGGAGCCTTGGGGGGCCCTTCTTTTGGTGTCCCTGGCATCCCTGCGACAAACACCCACCAGAGAGAAAGGGGGCAAAACCCCAGGACTGAAGGCACAATTTCCTGTCTGGCTTTGCAGCCTCACTCTAGGGCAGGGGTCTCCAACCTTGGCAACTGTAAGACTTGTGGACTTCAACTCCCAGAGTTCCTCAGCCAGCAAAGCCAAAGCAAAGCTGGCTGAGGAATTCTGGGAGTTGGAGTCCACAAGTCTTAAAGTTGCCAAGGTTGGAGACCCCTGCTCTAGGGTACCGCACAGCATTAGAAATATGCACTTCTGAATGCGTCCAGAGGTGGGACTATGGCTTCAAGCGCTGCTCAAGATGCCCTCTGAGAGCAAAGCAAAAGGACCAGGTCAGGGTCCCAAAACTGGAACAAAGCGGTGTGTGTGTGTGTGTGTGTGTGTGTGCTTCCCTCCCAATACGTGCCGATGGTGTTCAGCTTAAATAGAAAGTTTTGATAAAGCGTTTAGACGTTTCACTGCATAAGGACACTGGCCAGCGGCCAGATCTTTGGACCAAAATACAGCATTATATTTTTCCACCAGCTTCCTTGGAGCTACTGAGTAATCTCAACTATATTTAGGAAGTGATATTTTTACAATAACAAGTACAATTATTTATAGCGCTAACTGAAAATGGTTGACAAGTGTAACTATTAACAATCGATGTGCTTATTTTGCTATTTCGGGTGGCAAATATGTCATTGTTTTACAGTTTTGAGATGTCCTCTGAAATGTTTTCTGTTTTCTTGTCTTCTGAAATGGTCAGGCTATTTGTGGCAATCTATATTAATTCATTCGCTCCGGCTACTCTCCCTCAGCCAGTTCTTCTAAATGTGGACCCCTAGCTCTCATGGGGAGTGGACACTCTGGCTGTGCTTGATGGGAGTTGCAGCACAAGACTCTGGAGGCCCAGGCTGGCAAGAAAGCCCAAACCCAGGAAAGACTTTCACAAAATAACTTTATCTTTAAATCCATCCAAAAATGTAGAAATATATTTTGCTGGGCCACTATCTGTGGCTAATCTTAGCCTAAAATGGCTTCTGGCAAAACCTGAAAGGCTTAAATATCACAACACCAGCTGTTGCCACTAACTTCTGCAGCGAAACATGACCCGAGGAGCCGGGTGGGTCCAAGCGAGGGAGGGAGCCACCAGGGGGTGTGGGCTTTTGAGCATCCCCCAGCCCTCACCGTCTCCCAGGCTGCAGAGGCCAAGGAACTCAAGGGGGAGGATTGGCAACCTGTCCCCCCCCCCATTGTTGCCTGTTGAGACCTGTAAAATCAGGACCTTTTCTGAGCTGCGTCTCCTCCTTTATTTTCCCTGAAACGGTTCCATCACTTTATTTATTCTTGCCGATTATATGTGGTTGTCAGGCAGACATCTCCAGGCTGCCTTTTTCCCTCTGGGGACCCCCCTCCTTCTCTATCCAGTTGAATCTGGCTGGAATTCCCCCCCCCCCCGCGGATGTTGGGGCTCAAGAACAGAAGCAGCCTCCTTAAGGGACTGATGGGCTTGGATCGCTTATTTGTTGCAGGTTAAAAAAAAAAGGAGAGCTTGGATAGCAGAATAAGTACCACATAACAAACTCTCAAAATCAAAGCTGGCAGCCGAGTTCAACAGTGCCGCCTTTTCCTGCTCCCATCACTCTGGCCCGATTTGATTGGCCTTTTGTACAGGTGATCTACTTGAAAACGTCCCCTGGAAAAGGTGACCCTCAACACACAAACAGGAGCTCCGCCCGAGAGAGCAGGAACCGCCGGATGAGTCGCTGTCTTGTTTCAGGAGATCAAAGCAAGGCAGAAAGTCTACCTAAAGAGAAGGACCGGAGACCAGCCGTGCAGCCGGACTCCCCGTGGGGGGCGGGGGGTGAGGCTGCCCGGCCCGTCTGCATTTCGGGGCCAGAAGCGGAATAAACTCGGGGGCTTCCCCTGGACTCCGGTCGGGGCAGGAAAGGGGATCCCCTTGCCCGCCGCCCCTGCCCTCGCCAGCGCCCGCTCCGAGCCCGGACAGGGACGGGAAGGAGGGAGCGGAGCGGCGCGGCGCGGCTCACCTGGGCTTCCAGGCGCCGGAGCCGCTCGAAGAAGGGCCGCCTTGGCTCGGCCGCCCCCGCGGACTGCAGCAGGGCGCCCCGCAGACAGGCGGCCGCCAGGACCAGGGCTACTGACACGACCCCCGCCGCCGCCCGCATCCCGAAGCCGCTGCGCATCCCAGAGAGACGAGCCTGCGCCGCCTGGCTGGCTGGCAGGAGCGCCTGGCTGTGCCCGGAATAGAGCAGACCCGCCGGGACCCCGGAGCCCACTTTAGCTCCGCCGCGGGAGGGGGGGGAGGGAGGGAGGGGCAGAGGGAGCGCGATCCCAGCCCAGGAACAGGACGGGAGGCCACGCGGTGCTGCGCCGCGCCGAGGGCTGTTGGGGGCGGCCAGGACAGGCCGAACGTGTCAGTTCGGACGGGGCGGGGACACCCCAACCCAGCAGCCCCCCCCCCCAAGAAAGATCCCCGGGGCCGCAGGAGGCAGCTGTCGGCAGAGAGACCCGGCCCGGGAAAGCGGCGGAAAAACTCCCCTCCCTGCCGCGGGGCCAGACGCCGCCCCGAAAGACCACCCTGTGGGGCAGCCGCGGCCCTTCTGAGCCTGGACTACCTCGCAGGGCTGTTAGCAGCTCTTCCTCCCCACCCCACCCCCGAGCCCAGGAATGAGCTGCAGGGGGCGCTGTGGCGGGTCCGCGTTAGGCAGAGCGCTCCCTCTCGCGCAGGCGCATTTCCCATCCAGGCGTGAGACGGCGCGGGCGGCACGCATGCGCGGCCGGAAGTGGCTGTCAGAGGGGCTCCGCGGCCCCCCGGTGAGTGAGAGGCGCTCCGGGACCCCCGTCGCCCTCCTGGCCGCGCGGGGGGGGCGGGGCGGCCGTTCTCGGAATTGACGACGCCAATTTTCCCCGTCCCGTAGCTTCACGTCGATGTGCCCCTCCCTCCCCTCCCCGCTCGCATCCCCAGGTAGACTGCCCCTGGCTCCGGAGGCTCCCTCCGGACGCCGCCTCCCCCCCCCAGCCCGGGGCGCCTCCCAGGAGGGTCCTGCGGTGTGGAGGGGCTTCCCCGCCCTGCGAGGTGGAGCAGCTGCCCCGAGGCTGACGGGGGGGGGCGGGCGGAAGGGGCTGCAAGTGTGCGGAGAGGTAGACTGCCTCTGAAGTGGGAGGCTCGACTTGCCCGTGACTCAATGAAAAGCGAGATGTTGCGCTCGTTGCCTGCCGACCCCTCCGGGTTTGTGTGCGTGAAGTGTGTGTGTGTGGGGGGGGGGGGTAACAATGCTCCAGCATGAACAAAACGGAATTTTCTCCCTGCCTCGACCACAAACAAGGGCCGCCCTTTGTGCCTTCCCTCCCCAAATGCTGCAAAATCGGCCACCCGAATATTCCCTCCCGTTCCAGGCGGGCCTGGGAGGGTGAGAACGGAGCTCCGAAAGGCACAGGCGGTCTGGAGCTCCGCTTCAATTCTCCTTCGTAGGAAAAAGAGCCAAAGGCAGCTTCTCTTCGAGGTCCGATTCTCTGCTCTCAATAGCTCTGCTGAGGATAAATGGCTGACTGCAGATAGAGAGGAGCCTACTTTCAGAGGCGGGTTTGCGCTGAAGTAGCAACAAAGGTGCCAGGTGTGTTCTTGACCACAGGTAAGGTATAGGATGTTTGCACTGCAGTAAGAAAAAAGCCACGTGTTTATTGGTTTTCAGAATTGGGGATTTATTCTCTGCAATATCCTCCCTCTGGCTTTTTGTCCTATTGCTTTAAATCAAGACACAGTTCTGGGGGGGGGGGACATTGTTGAAGCACTGTAATGCTTATGTTGCATCGTTAATATTTTTCCATTTCTACCCAGAAGGAAGGCAAAGCTGGTAATAGTCAACATGTAAAATGAATCTAAATGGCCACAAATGATGGTCCTTATTAATTTAATCAATTATATCTAGAAAGCATTTCAGGAGCTGCTAAGATCATCGCCAGGAGACACACAATTCCTGTCTCTGAGCTGTGTAGGAACTAAAGGGGCCTCTTTTGCCCTCTTCCAGTTGCCCTCAGGGCTGGAGAATGTGAGGCCGCCTCTGTCAGCCCCCCCCCTGGAAAGGACATGGAGGAGGAGAGTCTTCCTTCGCCAGCGGAGAGGCTGGACGCTCAAGGAATCAGCCGGCGGATCTCGGTCAGCGAGTTCTCTTGCCACTGCTGCTACGACATTCTCATCAACCCCACCACCTTGAACTGCGGGCACAGTTTCTGTCGGCACTGCCTGGCATTATGGTGGATGTCTTCCAAGAAGAACGAGTGTCCAGAGTGCCGGGAGAAATGGGAAGGGTTCCCAAAGGTCAACATCCTCCTCAGGTGACGGTTGCCCTGCTGGCTTCGCCCTTCCCTGTTGCCGGGCCGAGACCCAAGCGGTGGTCCCAAGGCATCCAGAGGCCAGCGGGTGGGGGGAGGCGAGCTGGCCTGAGGCTTGAAAGATGGGGCTTGTTTCTCTGCTCTGGCCAGGAGCCTCGGTGCCTCCCCAACTGCACCTTTGGGCACGTCAGGAGGGAGGGACTGAACACCGTCCTTCGGCCTAGTTGCCTCTGCTCCTCTTACCAGGGTGCGGCCTTGGTAAGAAGCCAGCCTGACGTCGCATTGCTCCCTCCGAGGGCAGACGGGTCTTCCTTCCCCAACCCTCTGCAAGGTGGGCAGAGCCAGACGAGGATTGCTGGGAGGACCAGCAAGTGATTCGTGCTGGAGGCTTTGGGCGGGCTTGCCTGACTCAGGGGATGGCCTGGACGTGTCTCTCGCTGCAAGTTAGAAAAGGCTGTTCCAGAAATAGATGAGCTGGCTCATCTTAAGGGGGCGCACGGCCACCAAAGTCGGCTCAAGCAGGTTTCCCCCTTCCAGGAATGCCGTTGAAAAGCTCTTCCCAACCGCCATCGAGCAGCGCAAAGATGACATCCTGCAAAACCACGAGGCAACGCAAAGTCTGGCTGCTTTTCAGAAGTATGGGAGCGACCAGCCCACGGCGGCCCCCAGTGCCGGGAGGGTGAACCCACCCGGAGGAGGCTTTTTCTCCGGTGTCCTGACCGCCTTGACCTGCGTGGCGGTACGGCTCCCCGAGGACATTGTTCACAAGCACTGCCACAGCACGGGGGGGGGGGGGGGGGGGGGGGGGTGTGGGGGGGCCGTTTTGGAGTGGGGGGGGGAGGGTTCTGCGAGGGAGGCGGAGGACATTGTTCACAAGCACTGCCACAGCACGGGGGGGGGGGAGTGGAGGAGGCTGTGCAGGGCACCGTTTGAGCAGTGGAGCTGAGCAGGTTCTGCGAGGGAGGCTGAGCTTCCGGAGGGGTTTTCTTACTGCCTGAATGTAAACAAGGGAGGGGGCTTGGCTGCCTGCCCAATTTCTAAGAGCTGGGCCAACCCTGTGCTGCCACTTTCTCTTTGGCGCTCAGGGAGCGAAGCTGAAGGGAGGGGGCTGTGGCAGGCCGACCTCTTGTGCCACCTTATCCCAGAGAACTGGCCACGTGTGGCTTATTGAAAACAATGTGGCTTGCAGCAGGCACGGATGGCTTGTCTAGACCAGCCTTTGAACATGATGCCTACTATGCTTGCTTTAAGCACCCCCAGCCCTCCCCAGTCCAGCCTCAGGTGCTCTCGATTGGTCTCTTAGGTGGTTTTGCTGGGCTATCATTGGAGCAGCCGGGAGTCGGAGGACGGCCTGCTGGTCCACAAGCCTGTGGCCAAATGGACCGCAGAGGAGGTGGCCCACTGGCTTGGGCAGCTGGGGCCCTGGACGACCCTCTACAGGGAGAAGTTCCTGCAGGAGAGGGTGAATGGAAGGTGAGTCCAAACGTTTGGGTGGAGAGAGGGTGGGAGCAGGTTCTAACTTACCTCGCTGCCGGTTCGCTTCCTCCCGCACTGCGTGGCTGTGCCTCTTGGGCGCGCACGCATGCGCAGTAAAAAAAAACAAGTTTTTTTAAAAAATAAAAAAAACGCCAAAAACAAGATTGCGATGCATGCGCAGTGCCGGAAACTCGGCTTCTGCGCATGCGCATAAGAAAAATTAAAAAAATATTTCAAAAAAAAATTCAAAAAAAGATGGCGGCGCCGACTGAACCAGATCGGTGACGTCGTGACATCACCAGCGGGTCGCTACCAGTTCAGGAGAACCGGTCCGAACCGGGAGGAACCCACCTCTGGGTGGGAGGATTTGAACACAAACCCTTGCCTGTCATTCCCTGAGCATATGCAAATGGGGACAAATGTTCACGGCCTGCTTGGGAGTCAGAGGGGACTGGCTGCTGCCTCCTCCTTTTAGAGCAGGCACTTTCGCTTTGCTCTGGGTGAAAATGTGGCTTCTTAAGAGAGTCTCCTGATGGAGACTTTTGGGCTTTGCAGTGCTGGAGCCGGGTAGCGGATGCCCTGGCCTGAATGGTTTGTCTTGCAGGCTGCTTCTGACGCTGACCGATGAAGAACTCAGACAGGCTCCTTACCAGGTGGAGAACAGCAGCCACAGAAAAGCCATTGCGATGGAACTCGAGCGGGTGAAGATGCTGGGGGTGAAGCCGCCCCAAAACCTCTGGGAGTACAAAGTGAGTGTGAGCCGTTGGTCGTTTCTCTCTGCCGCTGATCCAGAGGACCAAGACCGAAGGCCCGCAGCCCCGGCCTCTTCACCCTCCTGGCTAAGGGGACTCAGACGGGGGTCTTTCCCCACATCTTACACCCGGGCCTAACAAGCAGCATTGTGCCTGGGAGAGGCCGGCAGGTGGCAGAGCAAAGCCCTTCCTCCACAAAGGCCCCTTGCCTTGCAGGCGGTGCAGCCCGGGAGGTCGCTGTTCCTGCTCTACGCCTTGAAGAGCTCCCCTCGGCTCACCATGCTGTACTTGTACCTGTCGGATTACAGCGACACCTTCCTGCCCTTCATCCACACCGTCTGCCCCGTGTCGGAGGCCCAGGAGCTTGAAGACGTGATTGCAAAACTGCACGTAAGTCTGGAGTCCCGGGCACTTTGGCCTTCGAAGTGGGCGGCCCTCGTGCCCTGGCAAGGGGTGTCTGCGCCTCCAGCTGTTGCTCCGGCACTGCTGACGCCCTCCCAAGGGGGCAGCGAGGCAGCTGGTGCTCGTCTTCTGTCTCTGCAGGACCACAAGGACCCGGTGTGGAAACAGTGGCGGGAATTCCTGGTGAAGTTTGCTTTCCTGCCCTATCAGCTGCTGGCCGAGTTCGCTTGGGACTGGCTGGAGACCCATTACTGGACCTCCCGCTTCATCATCGTGAACGCCATGCTGCTGTCCGTGCTGGAGCTGTTCTCCTTCTGGCGGCTCTGGTCCAGACGGGAGCTGAAGTGAGTCCCTCGTCCCCCTCCTGGCCGAGGGGGGAGGGGGGGAGGCCTGTGTTGCAAGGCCTGCGCAAGGCCCGGGATATCGTTTGGGAGAATCTCAAGGCTGCCAAGCCCAGATATTCACCCTGTTCTCTCTCTTCCCCTCCTCCTTTTTCAGGAGAATTCCCTACCGGATGTGGAGCCACTTCTGGAAAATGTCAACCCAGGGATTCCTGATGGCCATTTTCTGGCCAGTTATTCCCCAATTTGCCTGCAATTGCCTTTTTTACTGGGCTTTGTACTTCAACCCAATCATTAACATTGACCTTGTGGTGAAGGAAGTCCGTCGCCTGGAAACCCAAGTCCTGTGAGGCGGAGGGCCCGGACTCCCCCCCCCCCGGTCTGGATGCTGAGGGGGCCAGCCCTGCCCTTCTGCACTTCCAAATTCAGCTGATCCTTCCTCCGTGGTAGCTGAAGAGTCTAGTTTTGCAGCTCTTTGCGTCCCCCACTTTCTTTTCAGGAGCAAGAGGCACTTTTTCCTTGGGGCAGAGAAGATGTAATCTTTGCATAATCCAAAATCTCTCTTTGAGCCGACTGAAGCCGAGGTTGTTGCAAACTCTTTGGAAAAGGACCCCTTGCGTGTAAGTAGGTGAATTGGTTTCTCCGTGTGTCTAAGTTTCCTCTGTGTTGCTTTGTGTTAAATCTCTGGTGAATCTTTGTTAAATGTGATGTCCCTATAAATGAAATTTGACTCTGCATTTGTATCAATATGATCTTTAAATTTGCATAGAACATTTTTACAAATTAAATAATGTTTTCTAAAAGTAGTTATAGTTGTTTTTTCACCCAGTATTCCCTCCTTCCCTCTCTTGTTTGGATTTTGAGGTAGGCTGGGCTGAACAATGGCAGGTGTCATGGCTGCCTGGTGCCCATTAATGTCCAGGCTGTGATCAAGGCAGTTGAACTTAACTTTGCGATGTTCACTAAATCAGTTCTCTTCTATGCCCTCCCTTGCCAGCCTGGATGCTCTTGCTTTCTGTGCAGTAATGGAATGTGGGAATGACCAGGGGAGGGGCAGGAGGGTCAGAAGAGCGTGCCCCCCCCGGAGTTTCGTGGACTGTAAAGGAGACGGGGAGAGATTTGGACTTTCAGATTTGCAAGATTCCGTTCACGCAGCTTTACAATGAAGTAGAAATAGCCCATCTGGTTGTTTTTTCTGCTCTAGTTTACTGGCATGGCTGACACCAATCTTGTAAGTCCTCAAATTTCTCTCCCATCTCCTTTACAACCCCAAAACTAGGGAGGGGGGCTTCTAGCCCTCTTGCTCCTCCTCCCACTTTCCCGCTAAGGGCTAGGTTGCCTTTTTCCTGACCATCCCTGGCTGCCTCTCTTTGCCCAGCCTCATTCCCACATGCCATGACTCGTTAGTGCAAAACTTTGCATCCCAAAGTGAGTTGGGTGACATCCTGGAAATGAGACCCCAGAGCTGCCCGCAGACTCCCCCCGTGCTGAGTCCCTGCAGCAAGAAGAGGCCGGGCCGTCCGAGGGGAAGTAGCAGCTCAGGTCCTGAATCGGAAGGCGGGCGGGCAGGCAGGGAAGCTGTGCGAGGGCAGCGTCAGTCGTCTGGGCACGCGGGGCTCTTCTCTCCACACTGGGTGTCTGGCCAGAACAAATACGTCACGTTGTAGGGGGCTTTTGCCAGGCACTTGGCTGCGTTGCGGTCACACTCACAAGCCATCTTTTGGCACTTGTCTTCAATGTCATCTGCAAAAGGAAAAGAGACCAACAAGCAGTGAAGCCAACTTTTGGAGTCGCCACCTGAAGCTTTGAAATGCAGCTTTCCAAGTAGGTTGGCTGTGGGGCCTGGAAGGGGGGAGGTTCTGGCCTGTCTTCCTGCCGAGACACCCCGAGGCCTCTTTTCCCTGGGGGAACTCACCGCACTTGGCTTTGCTGTCCTTGCACTCCCAGGGGTACATCCGCATCTTGGGGGCGCAGTTCTCCTCCTCAGCTTTTCCATAGCAACAGTCGTGCTTAAAGCAGCACCTGGCAGAACCAGAGGAGACCCACTGAGCCGAGGTGAGCCCCCTCCCCCGCCCCCTCCCCTCTCAGCCTGCTGACCAGGAGGGGAGGCTGGGTTTACTGCAATAGGTAATGGTGCTTCCTCAGGTGGATGGGTGGTTTTTATATCTTTAATGTAGATAGGTTGTGTGTGGCAAAGGCAACTTTTGGAGAATTAATTACTGCTCTTTTGGACAGTTGGAGCTCCAGGCCTCCTTCCTCGTGTCACGTCCTCTCACCTGAAATGGCTTCTGTGCAGAAAGCCCAGGGGGGGCGGCTCTTTCCCCAATTCCCCACTGCTGTCACTTTCAACTTCACTTTAGTCACCCCAAATCATCCTGAATAATTTACAGCTGAGCTGGATTTGGAGGCATCCCGTTCAAGGGCAAATCCCAGATGCCCATTAGGGCAGCCAGCCAGGGGGAGTGCACAGAGGCCGTCCGAGCCCCCCAGGCCTACACGAGGTGATGATGCTGTGGCAGCTTAATTTGAGGTGAAGCCGGTGCCAGCTTGCCTGTAGCCATGCCGTTAAAAATGAAGCTGGGCAGCTGGCCCACGTCAGCCAGGATGTGGGGCAAAACACGAACCAAGGAAAACACGTTTCCTGGCCAAAATGGGTCCGTCACTCCTGGCTACGCTTGACCTTCGCGACTGAAGCAAAGGTCTCATTCTGCCAAACTAGCGGAAGCCGCAGAATGTGCGTTTCCAACTGCTTAAAATACAGTAGAGCTAAATATTGTCCTTTGAGGAAGCTTCTATTTTGAGTTTAGTTTATAGCGATGGCAGAATGTGGTGTGAGGAGGGTGGCTTGGCATCCCCCGAGCCTCTCAGTGCCTTCCACGTTGGCACTTTCAGATGCAGGCATGAGCTGAGCCGCTTCCCAGAATCCCTCCAGCTGTGCACACTTATCTTACACGATACCTTACGAGCAAGTTTCGCTTTTTAACTCTGGCTCCCCAAGAAGGAGTGCCCAGTTCCTCTGCCCCAGGGTTCCAGGGCTGAGAAGCAGAGCCCTCGCCAGCCACGGGGCAAGAGGCTGATGGGGGCACTTACCAGTCGACCTGGTCCTTGGGCCAGCCGCGGCCTCCCCAGCCACAGTAACATCCGTAACGAATATAGGCCAGGGGAATTCGGCCCGTGGTGCACTGGATCATCCCAGCCAGCTGGAGGATTCCTCTGCGGGGCCGGGAAGGGACCTTGCCCAAAGGGTGCCCTGTAATGGGGGAGGAAGGAAAGCACGGCATCAGGAGGGCAGCTCTGGAGGCGCGGGGGGGGGGGGTTCTTGCCTGCTGCCATTCCCAGCTGACTCTGCTCCTGGTTTTGTGGGTGTGTGTGATTCCAATAAAGCTGTCTAGCGGCCCCCAGCAATACACTTGGAGGGGGAGGAGGGAAGATATACACCAGGAGAGCCTCTCATTAACAGAGGTGCCCCAAAGCAGGATCCACCCAAAGCTCTGAGCACCCCCCCCCCAAAGAGCCTAACCTCCAGCAGCAGCAGCAGGGGTCCCAGGAGACGCCCAGGGCTGTTTTCAAGGTGGGCTGCCAGGGTTCAAGCAGAAGCGTGGGAAGCCACCCCCCCCCCCACACACACACACTCAGCTTCCTGGGGCACTAACAGGAGCCCTCTGCCACCAGCCTTCTCGCTGGGCGTTTGGAAGCTGTCACAGCCTCGTCCCATCTCCCTCTTTGCTTTAGGGCAACAGGTAAAACAGCATAAAAAGGGGAGCCGTCTCCTTGGCAAGGGAGGGGGTCAGGGGTGCTGGCAAAAAAGGTTCCTTCAACGTAGCTTTACAATACAGTAGAAGTGGATCGTCTGGTCCTGTTTCCTGGTTGGTCTACCTCACAAGGCTGACACCACTCTTGCAAATCCACAGGAACCCCAATACCTCAAATGACACCCACCCATCACAGGGGGGGAGGTCCAAGGCAATCCCCCCAAAGCAGCAGGGTCCCTTTCTCTGGGACCTCCATTTGGGCAGCTCCCCTCTTATGCTGTGCCTGGAAATGTCCCCCCCCCCAATTATGTGGAGGGTGAGGTGTCTGCTGCTCCCAGTTTCTCCCACTCGGGCATCCAGCGGGGTCAGTGCAGGGAGAGGCAACCCAGCGTCCCCCAGATCTTCTCCATTGAGAACCAGAACCAGAAACCGGGAGACGGGGGTTCTAGTCTAGACACCGGCAGAAGTCCAGTTGGATGACTTTGGGCCAGTCCCTCCCTCTGGGCCCTAGGAAGGAGGCAATGGCGACCCATTTCCAAACCACCTGGCCAAGGAAGGTGCAGGGACCAGTCCAGGCAGTGGCCAGGAGTCAAGGCTAACTTGGAGGCCACCAATCATCCGCTTAACTTGGTTACCGAATTAACCCACACTCTGGATTCAGGCAACGAATGAGTTCGCACAAGGTCCCTCACTAGGGCCGCCGGGAAGCGGGGGGGACCCCGCGGGGAAAGCGGTCTCGCCGGCAACTCACCGGTCCGCACCAGCAGCAGCAGCAGCGCCAGCAGCAGCGGCGGAGCCATCGGCTGCAATCCGGGGAGACGTCCGTCCCGTCCAGGCGCCGCCGCAGGAGCCTCTGCTGCTCCCCGTCCAGCCCGGCGCTGCGCTTCTGCCGCCGCCTCTCGCCGGTCTCCATCCCGTTCTCCGCCCACGCGCCCGGCCGCGCACGCCCCG